>OY992530.1:128406417-128843417 GCA_963921185.1 Dasysyrphus tricinctus
TGAATCATTAAGTAGATGATATAATTTTCAAAGGAATTCAGGGCTCTACTTAGTCAAATGACGGTGCAAGGAGTTGTTTGTCAACTCCTCGAATATGCCTCTGAAGTTTGGTCCCCTTATCAAATTACTCACATTTCCAGAATCAATAGTGTCTAGCGTGCGTCGTTTCCTTTGCTTTGCTCTTCGAGGCCCATCATGGAACAATCCTATGATCCTGTCTCCCTATCTATAGACCTATATCAAATTTGACAGTTTAATTCTTGAAACTTTTTATTAAAAATAAAATTTCCTACCGATGGTTTAAAAAGTTTATTTATGAAATTTCATAAGACAAAATTAATAAAAACAACCAAACACAAATCGAAAAATTTAAGATTTCTTAATTTTGTAATAAATTAAGAACTACTTTTTTGGAGCACTAATAGGCTCAGAACCTGCTCAGAACTCAGACAAAACAAAGTAGAAACTGAAGGTATTAAAATGGCACGTTAAAAAAATCATTTTTATTCCAAATTGATAAATCACACAGTTTTGGCCCGAAAGTCCATTTTTCGGTACTACATAGCAAATTTTACATTCGAAAAAATATTCAAACTGAAGATTTTGATGGCCCAAAGTCCATTTTTCGGTACTACATAGCAAATTTTGCATTCGAAAAAACATTCGAACTGAAGATTTTGATGAAATATGACATTACGATTACTGATAATTTTTTGAATTAGCTGTCCCGCCCCGGCTTCGCTCGGGTAGATAAAATTTTCGAAAAACATTAATAAAACCAAATTATAAATAATATGTCAATATGTGTTTTTTGTACTAATTTTTCGTTTAAAATAAAAAAATCTTATCTACTATGTATGTTAATGAGCGGTCATGTTTATCACGGAAATTCTAAATGTATTCATAGAAATTTTTCTTAAGCGGATATATTGGTATGTAGGTACATTAAAATCCCAATTAAGGTCAGTAAATAAATTCGTTATTTGATTAAATTTAGTTTAGATTTCTTTCTGATTGGAGGAGATTTTAACTGTAGACACAGAAGTTGGGGTTGCGTTAGAGCAAATACATGGGGCAACATACTGTCAGATTTAAATGCAAGGCATCCGTTTAGCATTCTATATACCCACCTCATCCTACCTGTATTCCTCCTAATAACAGATCTAACCCATCCACAATAGATTTATTTTTAACAAATATGCCCGAACTAATAAGCCAACCTATCGCCTTAAATGACCTCAGTTCAAACCATCTCCCAGTTGTTTGCAGTATTTTCACATCTCCTGTTAGAAATAGAAATTTTGTATATTCTTTCAAAAATGCTAATTGGAAACGATACAAAAGGACAGTTCGAGTAAAACTAAACCAATTGCCGGAACTGGTTCCCACCGAAGTTACATGTGATGAGATAGATGAAGCCGTAGATAGTTTTACAAATGTGTTACTTGAAAGCGTTGAACAATCTGTTCCCAAAAAAACTCGCTCCCGTGAAACTCAAAATACACTTCCTAATAACATAATAAATATCATAAAAATAAGAAATAAGTATAGATCTTTGTGGGTAAGAACTAGAAATCGTTATTACTTTATAGAAATGAAGTTATTAAATAACAAAATCAAGACATTGACTGCAGAATTCAGAAATAAATCTTGGAACAGTAAACTTCGTAGTTTGGATAAGGCCAGTAAACCTTTTTGGAATATTGCCAAGGTTATCAAAAAGAAAAACTGTAATATTCCTGCTTTCAAAATAGGAAGTACAGTTTTGCTTTCAAACTTTGAAAAGGTAGATGCTTTGGGTAAAGAATTTTATTCCAATCATTTAGTAACTAGCAATATAGTAGGGCAAACTGACCTTGAACTTGCCGTTCAACGATCTTGCGATTCATTAACTTCACACACAATTGACATTGAAGAATGTATAGTGACTTTAGCTGACCTTAAAAATATAATCACAGGCTTAAAAATATCAAAGTCTCCTGGTTTCGATGGAATAAGAAACTTATATCTTAAGAAACTACCAACATTAGGTATTAAATATCTTCTAAATCTTTTTAATGGGTGCTTTAATTTAGGCTATTTCCCTAAGGAATGGAAAAATGCTAAAATTATACCTATTCTTAAACCAGGAAAAATGGCTATTAAGCCGAGCAATTATAGGCCAATCAGCTTACTGAGTTCAATTAGTAAATGTCTTGAAAAAGTCATCAAAAATAATCTTGTAAATCACTTAAATTTACATAACATCTTGCCACTAGAGCAATTTGGATTTAGATGCCATCATAGTACAGTGCATCAGATTCATCGGATTACTAAGGACATTAAAAGTAACTTCGCATTAGGGAAAAGCACGGGATTAGTTTTACTCGATGTCGAGAAAGCTTTCGATACGGTATGGCACAAGGGTCTGATCCATAAATTAAGTATTTTGAATTTTCCTAAGTACATAAATAAAATAATTTTCTCCTTTTTAACCGGAAGAACTTTCAAAGTTTCAATTAATGCTGAGTGTTCAGATCCAAAAGAAATTTTAGCTGGTGTTCCCCAAGGATCTGTTTTGGGCCCATTATTGTATAATATTTATACATCTGACTTTCCAAAGCTCAGGGACTGTGAAACCGCCATCTTTGCAGATGATACTTGCGTTTATTCAGCAGATTCGAATGGTTTATGAATTGAAACCAATTTGCAATCTGCCTTGGATAATGTCCAAAATTACTTCAATAAATGGAAGATTAAGTTGAATGCTGAAAAGACTCAAGCCGTCTTTTTCACCAGAAAAAGGAAAGCTTGCTTTCTGCCCAGTGGAATGTTAACAATCAATGGAGCACAGACAGAATGGAAATCCAGTGCTAAATACTTAGGAGTACATCTCGACAAAACATTAACTTTTGGATTACATATCCAAAAAACAATAAACAAGGTTAATGTGACAATAAAAATGCTTTATTCTTTAATTAATAGAAAATCAATGCTTAGTGATGAAAATAAGTTAATCATATATAAAGTAATTTTCCAAAGCATCATACTATACGGATCACCTGTTTGGGGAAAATGTGCAAGAAGTCATATACTTAGGTTGCAAAGAATGCAAAACAAAATTTTGAAGATGATGCTTAATTTGCCATGGCATTATTCGACAGAAGAATTACATATAATAACAAAGATGGAAAAAATTCCATCTAGAATAATAAAACTAAGCAACAGCTATGATTTCTCCTGTAGTTCATCTGATAACTACCTCATTTCAAACCTGACTTTATGAGCATTATTTATTTATTTATTTATTTATTTACTTAATTATAAGGATCTATATATTCATTATTTATTTAATTTTTTTTTACTGTGATATATTTATTAATTAATCTATTAAAATAGATTTACTTATATATTTATTTATTTATTGATTTTTATTTTTTCTGTGATATTTTTTTTTAGTTTAGTTATTTATTTATTTATTTATTTTTCTTCATCTATTTATTTATTATTTATTTATTTATTTATTTATTTATTTAATTATTTATTTATGTATTTATTAATTTATTTAACTACTTATTTTCTTGTTTTGTTTTGTATTTACTTATTTATTTATTAACTTGCTTGTTTATTTATTTATTTGTTATTTATTTATTTGTTATTTATTTATTTTGTAATGTTTATTTATTTATTCAAATGTTAATTTATTTAATTTTGTGATATTCGCAATATTTTTGTTAATTTATTTATTATATGTGTATATATTATTTTTGTAAAAAGTCATTGATTTGAGGTTTTTGTCAGTTATTCCCTCCCCTTCTCTCCATCTCATCTATTTAAAGAAGGTTTTTTCTGTAGCTTTTCCTTCTACCAATTATATTAAGGTCTGTGATATTTAAAATCATTGTTATAAATTTTTCAGTAGTAAGGTAGCTTTATACCAAGTCTCTGTAAATTGTGCAATATAGGTTTAATGAAAAAATGTATTATAATTCAGCTACAATAAATGATCTATCTATCTATCTATCTATCTATCTAGTATGGCTCTTCCCACCCACTCTTATCGGCTCACGCAACCACCGCCTTCATTATAAAAGTAAAATATCAATAACTCAATACGTAAACCCACCCATATTACCCTTTTAATAGCAAAATTTTTAAAACATCAAGTCATTGGTACTGGAAGACCATATCTTCTACATATAACCTTTCAAATACAAAAAGAACATTTCAAATTAGATTCCATATTTTACTAGCCCCAATTTACCCTATAAGTATCTTAGTTTTGAAAAGTATTGAGTCCTTAACCCTTTAAAAATGACCCTACATAGTTTTGAAAAATATATGGCAGTAAAGCCATTTCCCCTAAGTCCATCCTCCAAGTATAACTTTTGGGAACAAAAAGAATTTCTAAAATCGGATACTTTTCTCACCTATTTCAAAGTTCCCTCTTAGTCGTTTTTTTTTTTTGCTATATTATTGCAGTCTCCTCATTTTTTCATATAAAAGCCATCCTCTGAGTGGATGGATGAATAGATTCTTGGTCTATTTTCAATCACTTTAAGTCGAATTTTTGAAGAAAAAAAACAATACAAAAAATTATCCTCAGTACATACACTCACATACTCTGACTCGCTATTATCTCTTTACACGCCAGGGAAAAAAATATTAAATTAATAGTGTTATCAATATTTTTTTTAACTTAATTTAAACTAACTCTAACTCAATTTTTCCCAAAACTCTTTCTAACTGGAACAAATACTTGATATCCCGTGAAAATTCGACTTAAAGGGAGCCGACTGTATATTAAGCCAGTGATTACGAAGTCTTTAATCTAAATATAACATTCCAAGCACTAAAAGTATGTTTAAAATTGGATACTGCATTGTTTACCTCCATTCACCCTATAATATAAAATTTTTTGAATTGCCCTTTTTTGATTTCACCCCATTACTTGATGTAAAATGATTTTTCAGCTTTTTTCGCATTTTTGTACGTGGTTACTATATGTTTTCATTATTTCATATAAAAGTATGTAAATTGAAAAACAAAACTAATGATCCTTAAATGAACTCGATACGATGATTTTCTGAAGTACATTTTTCATTTGAAAAAAAGTATTTTTCTCCAAACAAAATTGAATATCTCAAAAACTAATCAATGGCTGTGCTTGAAAAAAATTGTCTTAACTAAGAACACAACAAGATATATTTTCACAAAGTTGCATTTAAATTCAACTATTTTTGGAAAAATGAAAAATAAAAAAAAAAACAGAAAGAAATATCGGAAATTTTGAGGTTACGTTAAAAAGTGATATAGGTATGGGAAAGTTGTAGATTTTTGCGTGATCTACAACATTTTTATTGAACACTTTTCATTTTGGGGTCAACTTTAGTCGGAAAACGCAATAATACTCCTGAAATAATAATCCTCTTTTTCACCCCCCATCCAACTCCGCTTCTGGGAAATAGGTTTTTTTTACATTCTTTATAACCTCCTTTACCATATTCATTCGTTAAACTGCTGTTAACAATTTTTTTTTTTATAAATGTGTAAAAAGCCTGCACTAAAATATAACTTAACAATACAAACAAAAATTCGAATCGGATACTTTTTTGTTCTTACCCCATTTCACCCTATCTACTAGGGCAAGGATTGTTAAATTTGTCATTAAATATCAAAAACTTTTAAACCTTTTAGGGTAAAATCTGCAAAAAATTATAAGAAATTGTAAAGTTTGAATAGTTATATCTCTATCAATTTAATAAATAAAATCTACTTTTGAATTTGAGCATGCCGCATTAATGGTTTCAGCCTCTTATTTGTGCTGATGATTAAGTATGCATTGAGCCTTTTTTTGCTGCAGCAATTTATTAAAAAAATTTCAAATATTTTATTTTCATTTTTTGTGTTTTAATCTGGTAAATCTTTTTTATAAAACTTTTAAACCTTTTCCAAAAAAAAATAAATAAAAATAATAGTATGGTGTCTAGTGTGACCATTCTCTCAGAAACGCATGGGTGAATCTAGTAGAATTTTCGGTTTAAAGCATGCTTATGGGCCGAACAAATATAATCAATAATAAAAACCCTTGCACCCATTCAAAAACAGAGTTGGGTAGTAAGTAAGAGTACAGGGTTGACTACAATTACATGTAATTGTACATGTAATTGTAATTGGATATTTTCATTTACAATTACATACATGTAATCTGTAATTGAAAATTTTCAATTCATGTAATTTGGAAAAAATAATTGAAGACAAGAAAGTAATTGAAAAAATCCGTAATAATTATTTTTTTTATCAATCATTACACACAATTGTAATTGATTACAAAAATACCAATTACATTTAACAATAGGTGGAGGAAAAATCCTTTCTGTACCATTTATTAAGTTCATGTTGAGTTGATGGACATGGGCATACATTGTAGATGGTTACAAAGGTTTTATCTCCCAGAAGTGAAAAAACTGAAAATCGTACTTGAACATATCCGTTGAGGTGCTAACATAATTGAATTTTGAGAGTTTTTGATTTTTATATTTTTAAGGGTTAGGTCAAGAAGCTTGAAATTTTGGGAAGTGATATAAAATATTAATTAAGATTGAGGATAAGAAAATGGAATCTCTTACTTACCGTTAACTTACAGTTTTAAAGTTCTAAGGTTATCTATTAACAATAATAAGAAACATATTATTCAAAAACAACGGAAATACCTGCAGTTATGATAAAACTTTCTTAAACGCAGAAATCCATTTTTTAATTCTTTCTTCAAAAAAAGATATTTGAAGGATTTTGTTTAATCAGTTTGATCATTCTCTTTGAAATGGATAAATCCTTTGTCCTCGAACAATCCGTTCTGGCCTTCGATTTTAGTTTTCATAGAGTAAAGTTTACATAAATCTCAATAATAATCAGCTGGAGAACTAATGTGCCGGACAATTATTTAACGCTCTTAATTTTGACAGATGACCGCTGAACGAAAATTTGATTTTTTTGCTGGAGCTGCGCACGTCTCTATTAAAATGCTTGGCTTTATTTTAGCTTGGCTACATTTTTTAGAAGAAATTTTGTATGGGAGCAAAATTTCAGCTTGATCTGTGTACTAGGCTTAATGTGAAACTATGTATGTACATTAGGGTGGCCGTTATAATGGTTTTTTTTTAGTTTTATTATTTGGATTGGCCTAAATCAGCTCTTAAAGAAGAAAAAAAAATTCCCTAATTTTTTCAGAGATGTATCCCCTATAGTCGCTGTAGGGGTAAATTAAATGTCCCCTTTTTTTGGCAACTCGCATAAAATCTGCCGAGAAATTCAGGGCATGTAGGTGAGAAGTAGACAAGAAAAAATCCTACAAGAGGGCGGTGATATCTCCCACCGCTTGGAAGGGAGGGGCAATTTAGTAAAATAATTACATAAAATAGAAAAAAATTAGTTGAAAAACAACGGCAACACTTGCAGTAATGTTTTGTAGCTTTTTGGAAAGCTAGAAATCCATTTTAATAGTTGATTATTAAATAAAGTTCTTTGAATAAACAATTTCAGCAAAATCTGTTCTCAAACCTATAATTTAAAAATAAAATTAATTTTTTTCTTCAAAATATTGAGTTTGAAGCAATTTTTTGCCAAAACTGTTCATCAAAAAACCTTAATTAAAAAACAAGCCATAAGAATGGACTTCTGCCTTTCCAAAAAGCTATACAAAGCATTACTGTAAATATTGCCGTTGTTTTTTAATTAATTTTTTGTATATTTTATGCAAATATTTTATTAAATTGCCCCTTCCGTCCAAGCAGGGGGAGATATTACCCCCCTCCTGTAGGATTTTTTTTCTTGCCTAGCTCCCACCTACATGCTCTGAATTTTTTTTGGCAGATCTTACGCGAATTTTCCAGTATGCAAAAAAAAAGGGGAAATTTAATTTACCCCTACAGCGACTATAGGGGATGAAAATAAAAATCTGAAAAAATTAAGAAATTTTTTTTCTTCATTTAGAGACGATTTGAGCCCATCCGGGATAACTATTTTTTAACGACCACCCTAATGTACATATTTGGGTGTGTGTATTTTAGTTTTTGAGAAAAATGAAAATTACAAAATCACGTTTGATTTTAAAAAAAATTCTATTTTACCTAAGTATGCAGTTCTTTTGAGTAAAAAAAAGCTTGGTAGTGAAGAAAAAAAATTGTCCTTAAAGAAAAAACGAAATGTTTTTATCCGTCTTCAGTCTATAGTTTAGTTTGCAAAAAACTTGGTCTATGCACAAGCAACTGCATAATGCTTATCACAATTTTTTGGGAAAGATTGTCAGTGACATGGTTTTGCGCGAAAAAAAATCGTCGTTAAAGTATTTTCGCATGTCAAAAATGATTGAGATGAAATACAAAATTACGTTTTTGCATGATTACTTTAGGTACAGTTTCATGCAAAAAAAAAAAACATTGCTTTCATGGAATTACAAAATTGACCGTCAATTGGCTTGCTTGCGAAAAGATAGTGTGGTGAATAAAGAATGTTTTTTTGTATGGTCGACTTACACTACCTACTTAAAAAAAATATATATTGACCTCACAGCATTATTCGTTTTTGCAACAAAAAATACTTTTTTCCATTTCCATGAGGCCAGTGCAAACACTTTTCGCCTAGAATATTATACAAAATTCAGGGCCCAACCCAGATTTTTCGCCCCGCCCCGCCGAAATGGTGCAATTTTAACCGAATTTAAAAAAAAAGTGGGTTATCATTTCAACTGGTATGAATGCAATGTTGTTGGAATTGTGTAACACTCACATCAATATGTTAGCCTACTAGTAGATATAGGGCTTCAAAACGAGCATATCAAACTTTATGAGTCCATGTTATGTTTACATACATACCTATCTACAGCATTTAAAAAAAGCTTAGAAGATAAAGACTAAAATGTTTATGTAGGTATCTTTTCTAACATCGACTTGCTTCAAATAATTGTTGCATTCCGTTTAAATGAATGAATAAAACTAACAAGGAATATATTTTTTTTATTTATTGAAAGAATATTTAGTTTTTAAGAAGAGTTTGTCAATGAATAGAAGAGTTTGTTAATGAATAGTTCACTGAAAGATCTTTTCTGTAGCTGTATCCGAACAATTATTTATGCCATGGCCAGTATCCAAATTCATAAAATTATTTCTTAGTATAGCTGCCAACCACCTTAAATTTTCAAATTTTGCCGCCCTCGACTTTTGCCGCCTGGGCAAAATGTCTGGCTCACCCCCATAGGTCGGGCCCTGACAAAATTAAGCACAGAATAGGTGGAAAGTTAATTTGAAAAAAATTTATTTTTTTTCCGAATGGGAACTTTATACTATGCCAAAACGTCAAACCCCTGTGATCCCCTTGCATCAGATGACGTGTTGTGGGCTTAAAGTTATAATTTGTATGAACACACATTCAAACTTTTATCTTAAAATACAGAGCTAGAAGACGAGAGCTTATAGTCAGTGGTTCAGTACCTAGATCAATCTGTTATTCTCTGGAATTTAGATTAAGGCAAGCCGCGCACAACTAACACCAATTTTAGGAAAAAGTTTTGTTAGTTAAATTTTATTACGTTGACGCTCAGATTAAGAGTGTTCCGAACTGAACAAAACCAGTCATTTGCTAACTTTTTTTTTTGCATATATAAGACCGTTTTTTTTCACTTTCATCAGATACTTTGTTTTACAAAACTTTGCATTTTTACTAATTGTTCACTAGTAGGCGTATTATTGTACTAAAAAAAATGTGTTCTAAAAGTAACTGATTTTAACTTCTAAATTAACATAAATTTGTTGCGAAAAAGTGCCTTTTAAGAATTAAAAATTTCTATATCAAATGATACAATTATGATTACATAATTAATGAAAATCATGAAAAATATATTTAATTTATATCCACTGCAAAAAAACATGTCAAAAAAATACCGTTAGGTATAAAAAATTGACTGTCAAAAATGCGTTTCTTCAAAATTCACAAGCATTTTTATTTTGTGTCATTAAAATTTTTATTAGGTACAAAATTAAAAATTTTCTCCAATAGTGGCATAATAAAAATATGGAATTTTAAGTTATTAAACATTTTTTTTGCAAAAAATGCTATAGTGTAGGCTACATTTGCTTTGAAAAACAGCCATTTTAGCCATTTTTTCGATTTCTTAGAGGCTTTTACCAAAATTTAGAGCACAAAATTAAATTTTTTTTCCAATGATGGCATAGAAAATAAGTTTATCTGTTCATAGACACCTTAATCACTTTGATCGGACAAGTACACGCTTCGCAATCTTTTTCATGAAATCACCATTTCAGTCCGGAACACTCTTAAGCTTTTCAGTTGCACAGATGGAGTAGTCCGTCGTTAGTATAGTCGTGTGCTAAATTATTTGACATAGGTCTACTGAAATGAAAAGTACAACAAGTCCTTTGTCTTAAAGAAAAAGGTCAGGATCAGTTTAAAATGCTCCTTTTGATTAACATATGTAATGTATGTAGGTATCGATATAGATTTCAATTGGTTGAATTTCGAACCCGCCCCAACGATTTAATTTTTCATTTTTTTTGACATACCTATGTACATTAGGGGTGTCGGAATTTTTTTTTATTTTTTATATTCAAAATGGGTATTGTGGGTCTTGTAAAGGGTTTCGAAAGACGACATTTTTGTTCTAGCACATTTTCCAAAATGGAGTTTTGAGACGCCGCGGCCGTTTTTAGTTAAAAAACAGCACATTTCGAAAAAGTGGTCTGGAAAACCAATAAAATTTGCGTCGATATGTGCTCAAAATACTTACAATGTTTTATTTTGGCTTTCTTTTCTCATATATATAGACCGAACATCAATTCAAGAATGCTGTATAGTGATAAGAAAGCAAGTTTCAACCAATTAGAGCTTTCCATTTAGAAAAAATAATAGAAAACATCTAGAAAATCGATCTGTTTCTTATGAAGATTTAAGGTAAAAAGTTGTATCATGATATTTTGACAAGCAGATTTTAATGCTATTTTCTTAGCAACAGGTTACAAAAGCAAAAAAAAATCATTATAAGTTACTGTGACCTTATATAATATTGTTTTTTCAGACCACTTTTTCGAATTGAGGTTTTTTAACCTAAAAACGGCCGCGGGGTCTCAAAATTCAATTTAGCCAAATGTCCCAGAACAAAAATTACTTCTTTCTAAACCCTTTACAAGACCGACAATACCCATTTTGAATATAAAAAATAAAAAATAATTCCAACACCCCTAATGTACATACACGTATTCATATTTTTTAAAGTAATCAGATGATGGCATACTTTTTACTTGCGATTATAGGTAGGTACTATAAGGCAAGTTTTGGATTCGTGCAAAAAAAAAATTTTGAGATAACAATCAAACATGATATTACGATGATAGAGAACACCAAAAAAGTGGGTGGCACAATTCTGTCTGTCTGTCTGTCTGTCTGTTCATCTACAGCCTAAACGGCTTGATCGATTTTCTTCAAACTTGGTATCTACATAGTGGTTTTTGGTGATTCTGCCGACAGGTTTTTTTCATTTTTTTTAGAACCAAAAATAACGGTACCTGTCATACATTTTTTTTTTGGCAAATTTACATAATCGTATTTTTCTCAAAAACGGCTCGACAACTTTTCTTAAAAAAAATTCAATAAATTTATTTTAGGAAAGGCTTTCTTTGGGTGGAAAACCATTTTTCAAAAATGGTTATTAATGGTACCTACCAAGGAACCATTTTTTTGAATTTTTGATTTTCTTCAAAACAGTATAACCAATTTCAATTATTTTTTTTATACGGAAGCTTTCAAGAAATGTTAATAGTTTTGTGTACCAACATTTTTGAAAAAATATTTTTTGGATTTTTAAAAAAATATTTCAAAATTTTTTTTGGAAAATCAAAAATTTCGAGAACGGCATCATAGATTTTTTTGAAACTCAATGTTTAAAACTTTTTTAGTACTCTTTAAAATATTTTTAGAAACAAATTTACATTTATGAAAAATTAACGGTACATTCCATACAAAAGTGAAAAAACCGCAAATAAAAATATTTTTTTGCTTGAAAACGACTCCTACGATTTTGATTAAACTTTTTTCATATACTTAAATTAGTACGATCTACTATCAAACATTATAAAATTTTACACATAGGAACTATTAGTAGTACATACCTGTCATAGAACGTATTTTTTTATTTTGAGTTTTCTCGTTATCAGCTTAACGGATTTAAATGAATTTTTTATATACAAATTTCAGATAAGATTTAATAATATTGCATATCAAAACTTTCAAAAAAAGTTTTTGGATTTTTAAAAAAAGTTTCAAATTTTTTTTTTTGAAAATTTGATATCTCAAAAACCGGTTGACAATTTTTTTCAAACTTTGTTTTTATATACACTTAAATATATAGTTTAAATCTGCATACCAAAATTTGTTCTTAAAAATGTTTTAAGAATTTTATATATAAAAAATTAATTAAAAAAAAAAACCGCTCCAACGATTTTAATTTGTTTTTCCCATACAATCATATTCCATCATAAATTAAGATGGTATACTTTTTTTTCACCTCAAACTGTCAAAAGAGTTATTTTAGCTAATTTAAATGTCGTATTTCATGCTTCTCTACATTTTTCTCTCATAATTTCCATGATTGCATATACAATTTTCTTAAACTCGCAGTGTCTTGAACATAAGAGCAAGTACGTGCGACCCAGTCTTGCATTTTATTTTTAGTGCTCTAAGCTATTTAACAAGTTGTTTGTACAATTAAAACAACGATTTAAGTGCTTTTCTTATGTTTTTTCTATTGTTTCTATAATAACTGGCATATTTTAAGAGTTCTTATGTTCCAAGCAACGTAAACTATAAGGTATAAGGAACGCACTTGTGATTTTCTGTCACAGTGGCTGAAAAAAAATATCACAGCTTACCTAGTAGAATTTTTAAGTGTCATGTGTGTTCATTCACATTTACATAAGCTCACGTGCTCTATTTTTTGCGACAGAATGACGTGCGGCAAAAAATCGCAAGTGCGTTCCTATTCCTAGCCTAAGAGCAAGTACGTGCGATGCAGTCTTGCATCTTATTCTTCTGATTCTCCGATATTAAGTTTATGAGCTATTAAATTAATTTATATTGATAACTCACAATCACATAAGAATTTGTTCGAAAGTTCGGTGCTAGTATTTGCGCCCTCTTTCTTTCTATGTGACTGAATGCAGTCAACATCAATCCTTTTAATAAATCCACATTATTTAAGCTTTTATTTATAAAGTAACCGCAACTTGATTATTTAAAATGCTCTGGTGCTTGTAGGAATAATAAATATTTCGGTCCAATTTTTAACTCCTTATTGAAATCTCTTTTAAAATACCATGGGTGATCCGTAGGTAGAGGTACATATTTCTAATTTCATTTTCACTCTAAAAAAAAAGTAACTTAAGCGATTTACGTTTTTAACACAAATCAAGTGAAATACATATATACCTAATGTTCCAAAGGGCTATCCACTAAAACGTCTTAAAAATATATTTACTGCCATACTGCCACCCACTTACGCATTTGTAATTTATGTTTTTCAATACATATAAATCTTTCACCAATATAAAAGGAGAAAGTATTAGTCCAGGATCCCTTTTATATTTATAATACGTAACATATAAATTAAAAAGTATTCTAAACACTTTATTGCCACACCATCACATCATATAAATAAGAAGGACAAACTTTCATACATATAGATATATAGAAATAACACCAGCTCTATAGCCATCATATATAGTTAAAAAATAGATGGCATACGTGGCAGCCATCATCTGCTATTCGTTTCATAAGTCAACTGCTTTGGCAATAAATTACGTTCCAATCCTCTAATTTGCTTCACTTTAGAGGTAAATCTGTTTTCATAAAAAAAAATCCTAAACCTCTTTTACTTATTCAAAAAGAAAAAAAAAGGACTTCGATTCACGAAAATCCATTCAACATCCGGAGATATACTCGTATTTATTTCGATATCCCATTTGAAGACACGTATGTAGGTATGTATGATGTACATATTTTCTGCACGTATATATATATTTTTAAATCTAAATCCTTTCTCCCAGCAGTTGCACACCCCCTATGAATGTGTATATAGTATATGCATGTAGGATTTATCTGAATGTCCTGTAGGATAGTTCAATAATCGCGTAAGTCATTGGCTGAGTGCGTTTTCGTGTCCATAATAAGGGGTTGCTATCGAACAAAAATAAAATGAAAAGAAATTCAAGTAGGTATAAATGTCCCTCAGAAGGAAGGACCTTTTCCAAAAATGTTGTCAACAACGGGACCAAATTGAAAAAATAAAAAACTTCATACAGAACGTGTAAGGTTTATAATTTATTGTTTGTATTGAGCAATTGAATAGAAAAATAAAAAATAAAAAAAAAAACAAGGAAGGACTTGTTTTTTATTGCTTGCTATATATTTCCCATAAACCAAAAAGGGACTCCTTCAAAATATTTTGCAAACATCTATCATTTTCCCTTATAGTTATCAGTACTGGACATTCATATACGTTTATACGTTTGCGTTATCAAAACTTTAGCAAGAACGCAAAAAGAAAAGAAAAAACACATAAAAAGAAAATTAGGTCAGCAAATGGCTTATATGCGATCATCAGTGCCGGAGCAGCAGCAGGTCCTAAAACAGGTAAGTGGCACACACTTGTTCTCCTGGAATCTATTCCATACTATAATAACCAACAGATACATGCACAGATACTCTAAAATATATAATCGAAGGTTACCTCCATAAAGGTAATAAATTAATTTTTGGGCTATAAAACATTTTACCAGGATTTATTGTTCTTTTTGTGTGTTTCCATTTCAATCGCAGGAAAATATTAAAAATGAAAATGAAAGGACACAAACAATTTTGGCGGTCCATGCAATTTATCAAGGTGGAATGCAAAAGTGTCCTTTTACTTTCGTTTCGCAAAAATTATGGCATATTTTGCTAAAGGTTAATGGCTATTTTAGATTATTGACGATGGGTAATTTTTGTTGTTGTTGTTGCTGTTTGTCGTTTCCTTTCGGCATATTTAGAGGTTTTCTTTGTGAGCACATCATACTCAGGGTCATCAAGACAGATGAGAAACGTTGCGTAATTGTTAGGTTTTAAGCATTTTATGAGTTTTTTTTTTTTTTTCTAGCTAATGGTCAGTTCATGGTCAGGGAGATTGGTTTACAAGATAATGGGCCTTATTTGTGATGAGGCTATTAGAATTGATTCAAAGCATATACAAGATTTACTTTCAATATAAGAAGTACACCGCTGTGTACTCAGGATGTCACCTGCAAATATGTATAATATGTTAAATGGGATCTACGTGTATGGTCCGCCATGGAAAATAACAAATCATGAACTTGAAATACAAGGTTTTTCCATGCTGGTAATTTAATTATTGCGTCATAGTCCTTTTTAGTGCTGTTTTCTGTGAACGAATTTTGAATTTTCAAAACTCATGCGATGCTAAGTTAAATAAGAAGGTCAGGGAAAACTGTTCCTATAATATGTGGGGAAAGGTCAAAATCAATCGAGTCGAAATCTCGCAAATAAAAATACTGATTGTACTCAAATCCCGCCATTCAAAATCCCATCCCAAAAATATCGCCAGTAGCCTGCTACTTACTTCCTTGCGCGATTTTCAATCCTTTTTTTTTAAATACTGTTGAAATAAAATATTAATTTTAATAAAATATATTTTGAAATAGAATTGAGTGACGGTTTTGCACTTTTATTCTATGGAAAAAAGTATTTAATAGGTAGGTACTTGCAAAATAATCTTCAGCTCCCGAGATAATGGATTTGAATTTGTTTTCAATTTTTAGGGTTTAGGCGTGTCTGGATCTGGATAGAGGTTGGTCTGGATTCTAGACAGAGGTCGGTCTGGATCTGTCGAGAGGTGGGTCTGGATCTGGGCAGAAATTTGAACAAAAAAAATTATAAAAATATAAACTTTAGTCGACATTTTTTTTTTTTGAAAAAATTAGAAAAAAACAACTTTTTTCATACGTTTTTTTGTTTTGGAAGAAAAAATTAAGTTTATAGAAATTTTCTTTCTCTTTGAAATATGAATAAACAAACTTTTATTTTGAAAATTTCAATAAAAAAATAAACTTTTCTCAACTTGATTTTTTTTTATTTTTTCTTCGAAATATTAACGATAACTTTTTTTTCGTTTCAGTAAAAAAATTTAACTTTTCTCAATTTTTTTTCTATTAAAAAAAAAATAAAAAAAGCATCTTTCTTCCATTTTTCTATATGGTCCAAGACATTGGACATTTGGACTGTTGACATTAGTGCCGGTCAAACGACCATACCCGAAGCGGAGCAATGGAGTTGCGTGAGCGGGACAGATAACCCAAAAGTGTAGTTAAAATCCTACCTAACCAGCGACGCGAGCCAACCAAGGTATGGCGCCTACCATACGACCAAACATACTCGAAGTGGAGCAACAGAGTTGCGTGAACCTGCGGGAGGGCTACACGAAAGACAGTTTCGGCAGTAAAAAGCATTTTTTTTTATTTTTAAGAAAATATTATTGAATAGGTTGTGTTAATTAAAAATCAACGAAAAAGTTTTTTTAAATACATTTTTCAAAAAAAGATTCTTTCCTTTGTCCGAGTTCCAGACCCACCTCAGAATTTCATCCGTCAGACCCTACTATATCGGACCTACCACCACAAAAATCCATGAAAGTTATTAAAAAAAGTTTTTTTTCCAGCTCCAGACCCACCTCTAGAACCTCCTCCGTCAAGCCCTACTCCATCAGACACATCACCAACAAAAATATAGGAAAAAGGTTTTTAAAAAACTTGTTCCTTTGCCCCAGTTCCAGACCCACCTCTAGAATATCCTCCCTCAGACACTCACACTTTTTCATCGGATCCACCACCAAGAAAAAATCTGTGAATGCTCTGGACCTTTGGCACCTCATGTATGGGAAATCTTAAAAGAGAAAATGACATCAAATTGGTCAAAAAAGATCAACTTATCCTAGAACTTGTAATCAAGGTTTAAAGTTTCTCAAGGTCACGCAAGGTCTCCCGCAATTTTTGGCAGCTCATTTGGAGGTAATTTACAAAATGTATGCCATCTGAAAGACCTCTACACCGTGATAAAGGGTTAACTATTTTCAGTCAACAATAGATTTTTTGTAATGATTTAAGAAATATCAAGGTCATTGCGATTTCTGGCACCTCATTCATGGGAAAATAGCAAAAAATTTATACCACCTGAAAGGTCCTTAGATCTTTATAAGGGGTTAACTAGTTTTAGTGATTGTCAACCGTTGATTTTTTTCAAATGAATTTTTAAATTTTAGTTCAAGGTCATAGCAATTTTTGGCACCTCATTTGGGGGAAATTTGCAAAAAATTAATACCATCTGACAGGCCCTAGTTTGTATAAAAAAGGTCAACTAGTTTCAATAATTGGTCAGTTAAAGATTCTTTTTATAATTTCTTAAATTTATTTTTTAAGCTCACGAACGATTTTTGGCTTTCAATTTTTCCTAAATGAGGTGCCAAAAATCGGTACGACCTTGAACAGAAATTTAAAAATTCATTAAAAAAAACACGGTTGACAGTTACTAAAACTACTTGACCTCTTATAAAGATCTAAAGACCTTTCAGGTGGTATACATTTTACACAAATTTCCCATAAATGAGGTGCCAAAGTATTTTTTTTTTTTCAAGGTCACGAACCGTTCATGACCTAGAAAAAACCTTAGTTAAAATCGTATAAAAGAATCTATAACTGACCAATTACTGAAACTAGCTTACCTTTAATACAGATCTTAGGGCCTTTCAGGTGGTATTAAATTTTTGTAAATTTCCCATAAATGAGATGCCAAAAATCACGCGTGACCTTGAACAATAATTTAAAAATTCATTAAAAAAAAACCAGATATAGCTGAACAATTACTAAAACTAGCTGACCTCTTATCAAAGGGCACGGTAGTGCCCAGCCAAGTTCGCGGCACTACACCCTTTTTACAGGAACAAACTCAGGCGATTTTCAACCCCCCTCTAACTTCCGTACCAATAAAGTCAGAAACTTCAAATTCGGAGTATTTGCTGAACTGATCAAACACAGGCGGCTCACCAAATTTCAACTCTTAAGCATTAGTAGTTCCCAAGATATAGGACTTCAAAAATCGCAAAAACCGTAACTGACTGACTGATTCACTGACTCACTGACTCACTGACTCACTGACTCACTGACTCACTGACTCACTGACTCACTGATTCACTGACTCACTGACTCACTGACTCACTGACAGATCATATAAAATTATGGAGCACTTCCCGACATCGTAGAAACTTGAAATTTCGCACAACGGTAGGCCTTGTGGTACATACAAAGGAAAAAATCGAAAATCTGCAATTTTCTATTTAGGGGGCGTGGCATCCACCCACTTTCTTAAATATTCTATAAATTATATGGAGCTTTTCCGATTGTTGTAGAACAATTAAAATTGGTAAGTTGGTAGGGTTTGAGGTACTTAGAAAGAAAAAAATTTAAAAATAGGAGTTTTCCATACAGGGGGCGTGGCATCCACCCACATTCTCAAAAATTCTTTTAAATTATATGAAGCATTTCCGATTGTTGTAGAACGATGAAAATTGGTAGGTCGGTGGGACTTGAAGTATTTAGAAAGGAAAAAAAATCGAAAATTTGGAATTGTCCATTCAGGGGGGGGGGAGGGGTGCCATCCACCAACTTTATCAGAATTGCTATTATTTGTATGGAGCATTTTCGGTTCGGTTATGAAACTTTGTAGACCGGTAGGGCTTGACTTTCACCTGGCAGAATTAGTCTTTGCAAAAAGGAGTGAAATCACAACAAAAACATAAATGTTAAAAAAGGAGCCAAGTTCTTATGTGCACAAGCAACCTGTGCGTAAAAAAGTCAGCCAAAAAAAGTTATGAGATCTAAAATATATGCCAAGTTTTAAGTTCATGAAGTTTAATATCAAATATCTTAAGAAGAATATTATCGAAACAATTCCAAATCATGACAGAAATTTGGTAATTAATGATTACTGATTAAAATTTGGTGGATTTACTTGGCAAGTTTTCTCTTAAATACTTACTTAATCACAAATTTAAAATGTATGAAAACTTGACCAGTGAACCCACCAAATTTTAATCAGTAATCATTAATTACCAAATTCCTGTCATGATTTGGAATTGTTTCGATAATATTCTTCTTAAGATATTTGATATTAAACTTCATGAACTTAAAACTTGGCATATATTTTAGATCTCATTACTTTTTTTGGCTGACTTTTTTACGCACAGGTTGCTTGTGCACATAAGAACTTGGCTCCTTTTTTAACATTTATGTTTTTGATTTGATATAGTTCTCAGAACCTTTCTGGTGGTATTAAATTTTTGCAAATTTCCCATAGATGAGGTGCCAAAAATCGCTTTGACCTTGAAATGTTTAAAAATTCATTAAAAAAAATCTATAGCTGACCAATTACTGAAACAAGCTGACCTTGTATAAAGATCTAGAGATCTTTCAGATGGTAAACTTTTTTGGCAAATGTCCCTAAAATGAGGTACCAAAAAGAAGAGGTTTGACCTTGAATTTTTTTTTAAATTCATTAAATATTCATAAAAAAAATCGATGGCTTACCAATTACAGAAAATAGTTGACCTTTTAGATCTTTTGGATGGTATACATTTTTGGAAAATTGTCCTTAAATGAGGTGCCAAAAATTGCGCGTGACCTTGAGCGACCTTGAAAAAGTTTAAGCCTTGATTAAGAGTTATCTAGGGCTGACCAATTACTGGGACCAGTTGACCTTTTCGGACAAATTACTGACCAATTAGATGGGATTTTTTGTATCAAATTTCCCTCATATGAGGTGCCAAAGGTCCAGAGGCAACTAAATATCCTTACGTGGCCGGGAAGTCACCCCGACGATGGCACGACCCCCAACCTAGAGGGCCAGACCCTTAGTATAACAAGAAAGGCAGGGAGCCGGATTAACCGCTCCTTATAGGCCTGTTCTCTGAATATGTTGTAGAAGCCTACAGGAGGTGTTCACTATGTACATAGTTCAACCTAACTGGAACTGTAGACGTCACAGTTGATTCCACCTGGGGAATTCTTCCGCTGCCCCTTTGTGAAAGGAGAAGTGCCTTGGTGGAAACACTCCTCCCTCCTCTCTCGTGTGCTGCCCCCAACAACCGTTCACACGAAATTGAACCCCATCTTTGATTGAGGTATTAGGCACCCGATGTCCACCATGGGGAGGTGATAGTAGGAGTTGACAGAAACATCTTCAAATTAAAGAAAAAGATATAATGGCTTAAGCTTCATAAATTGTTTAAATTATTATCATTAATTTTGATATATTATTCCACATACAAAAGAACAATGTTTGATCATGTTCCAAAGTGAGTCATATTTTAAACTGTAAATAGATAGAACTGAGAAGGACGTTTAGTTTAATATTAGTTTTAAAATATTCATGATGCAAATTTGTATTTTTATAAAATACTAACTACCTACCTACTAGAAATTTCATTTGAATTAACAAAACAAAAGCAATCAATTCAAGACTCGTTTGTCTTATGCATGCGTTTATAGTCCTACAAAGCGGATCCAAAAAATTGATCCGCCACCAACCGCGTGCAGAAAAACGCAATTTCAACAACTCAATTCACTAATTGATATTCTTATCTGTGATCACGATAAATACTTGTTCAATCCACTTTCAATTTGACAGGTGATGTGACAGGTGACAACTTATAACTTATGCGGTGTAGACGACGACGACAAAACTCTCAAAGCCATCGCTCACGCTGTTGACATCGCTAGAATGTATTACACTCACCCACTACACAATCCCGCATCTCACAACTTGAAATAGCGTTCTCAAAGTCAAAAGGCGCGTCACGCAGCCCAGCCCTCCCAAAACAACATCAACCTTTCCCGCCTTCTCAACATTCAAAGAATACAAAAAATCAACAATAACAACAACAACAAAAAACTATAGTGAGACAAAACATTAAAGCCAAAGCAAACAATAGCTCAACACTGAAACAATAATTAATATTATTGTCTTTTAATTCGTTGCGAGCAACGTGCACGGAATTCCTAATTACAAAGTGGCAACAATTTGCAATTCCTTGCGCCGACGACAACGTCGAAGAATCCTCCTCTCCTCACCCCTCGTATCCATTCAACAGCACCCGCGAGTGAATTATCTTCGAATATAATTAGTCAAGGCAGCTCTATACAAGACGACCGACGACGACGATGAAGCACGGTGGCAGTGAAGCCAACGACGACGCTGCTGGGTTAGCTTAGCTGGTTGGTGTTTTTCGAACAACGAGCAATAAATTTCGTATGCAAAAATCGAGGTGCTTCAGCTGAAGAAGAAGAAGCCAAAAGACACCCCTTAAATTAGAAGCGAAGGATTAAAGTTGGCATTAATATCGGGCAGTAAAGTTTTTTTTGACACCCCGTTAATTTTGCTCTCTTACCACTTTCCCTGCTCCGTTGTCATTGTCATTGCCATTTGCTATACCATACACCGCAGGAATCATTCATTTTGTCGCCATTACTCTAAGGCAGCTGCCACATATATTTTTTCACTTTGAAGCAAGCTAACGCATTAAAAAACACGCAGTAATCACTTCACCCACTTTTTTTTAGTGTTTTCAGGTACCAATGCATGTTTTGAAGATATAGCTTATACAGTAAATTGCAAATAAAATATAATCTGTAATTGAGTTTATCATTGATTTATAGCGTGTCGTGCACTAAAAGTTTAAAATATTATAAAAGCTTATTTTTCTTAATTATTGATGAACATCAATATTACAATCAAAGTGAATTTCACACTTAAATTATTTGGGAAAGCCAAAGACAAAAAAACTCAAATTTCAGAAAAATGGATGGATTTGTAAAGATAAACAAAATTAGTTGTGTAAACCTTTTGTTGTTGATCTTGTTGGTAAAATAAAATTCTTTGAGGTTTGAAGGTTTTTAAAAACTAATACCCAGATTTTTGATAAGAATTTGATTGAATTTTCAAGTTGATGAACCCCCTGCCATGTATAAGATACACACGTTTAATAGAGAAAATTTTATTTTAAGAAAAGTGGACGTGAAACTCGTCTGAAAATAGTTACAAAAATCTATAAATCTGACATGGGGTCCATGTGGAATGGAGTCAACTTCACTTTAGGTTCTCTTATAGTAAAGTTTAATAACATCAGGCCTATTTTGAAAACCGCATGTAGCTCACAGTTATGCCGGTAGCAAAACAACTTGATGTGTGTTTTTTGGCTTTGGAATATAACTCACCATCGCGATTCTATCAGAAAAGAGATTGACGAGTGTAGGTACTAGGAGATATTGCTTTCTTTTACTGAATTTTACGAGCTAATCATGAACATCGAGAACTTCCTCCACTACAAAAAGTTTTTGGCACACTTCATTGAAAATAAGACAAAAAAAATGATACTTAACATACTAAATCACTTTCTTTTCAAGATGGCTGCCTTCCCCCTACCCGGGACACCCCAAAGATTTGGTGTTATAATGAAGAGATGTAGCTAAACACAAATTTTATTAAATTTTTCGACAAAATTTGCTCCACCAATAAGTTCTTGCTAGATTTTTTCTGAATCTATTGATTGTATCTTTTTTGTGTAAAATTACATAAACTACGATTTGTACTTGTTTATATATACAAACTTCGTTTCACCATAAATTAATTTAAAAAAAATTGAGTGTAACTCTCCATAGGCTAAGCCCAGCGGACGTTGTATCGCATTAGAAAATACAGTTGATGGCAAACTCCGAATATAATTTTGAACAACTCAACTCCCGATGGCCACACTACAAAACATTTTTTTTTAGTAGATCGTGGTCACCTCACTTTGTAATAGAATATTTTTTAAATAGGCTAGGCTATTGAACTTCTGAGTCTTAGGAATACTTGATAGCCTGGTACAGTGAAAGCTACAATAAGCGAACACTCATCGTCACCTCTTTTTTGTCTGGTTATCAGAGCTGTCGTAAAGAGAAAGATTGCCCAATGGCAACCTACTCTTTTTGGCATCGCAAAATAAAGTTACTTCGAAAATAAGAGCTGTAAGACATTTACAATGCCGAAACGCGGGGGAGAAATAGGAATGACACACTCTAAACTAAAGTTAACTTATAGTTACCCAGGCGATCCGTACTTAGCTCTCAAAGCAACAGTAATCTGTTTGGTTATTAGAAATTTGCTTTTGTTTTGAAAACAAAAATTCGAAACTGTTTAGAAAACAGATCCTTTGCTTCTTCCATTGTGTCCGTTTGTTGTGACGTTTTCTATTTGAAATGAGCAAAAATAAGTGCCCGAGTCAGTAAAGCAGTGTCCGTATAAACTATAAAGGAACGCAATTTGTATATGAGAAATTCGAGAAAAGAGTTGGTTCGCAAAAATATGTCCGTTTAAGGGAATTTTCCGCTTATCGTAGCTATTCGCAAATAGAGCTTTCACTGAATTTATACCTTGTTGAAATTTGGTGGGGTGATAATTTTTTTTATTTAAAATCATTTAAAAAGGCTAGATCTTTAATAATACTCATTTCTTAAGGCCATTTTATAACTTCAACCCTTCAAACACAAATATCAATTTTTAGAATCTGACCGGAAGTCTCTTAGATTAAAAAAAAATCAAACAAAGTACATAAATCCCACACCCCATTGCTGGTTCACAAAACCAATTTCTTACCAATTCCGAAGGTCACTTGAAACTTTTGAAAAGGATAAGGCTGTTGATGGAAATAAGAAGACATATGGCCTTTTCGATTGGAGTCAGAATGACAGATCTTCTTCCTCTTCTAGTCAAGTCAAGGTCTTCCAGATTTCCAATCAAAAAATCCATTAATTTTTCACTGTCTGCAATATTTTGTAGTTCAATGGTTCATCATTTTTGAATTTTTGCTAATTTTGCATAATGCGCTGAAATTTCAAAATGCAATTTTCGTCCCCACGAACTATCTTGGACTATACAAAATATTCTGTATTAACAATTTATTTACATTAGTTATACCAAACCGATCCGAATCCTTAGTAATTTTATATTGTAAGTTAATGAAATAGACCGCACTTAAAAATATCGTTTTGATATTCTGGCCCCTGCGATCAAGATTCGACTTACCTTCAAGCTATACCATCCTTTCGCTTCTCAGAGTGCATCTCACTTACTTTTTTTGGTGTATACATACGTATTCATCCCGCTATGTTTCTAGCTTATTCTTCTTATTTTTACTTTTTAAAAGGAAAAAAAAAAACAAACCAAACAAATTATATGCATATAGACCTTCATCCCTTGATTCTGATCTTTTAGACTAATTCCATCACCAATCCGCGTTTAGCACCTGAGAACATAGTTTAAATTTTCTCATGAAGTAAACCTTTATATATACGTGGCGGTCGTGAAGAACCAGGTAAGTCGAGATACCTGAAGTGAATTATTGTTGATAACATTTTACGAAATTTTATTTAGTTTTACCCTTATGTAATATTTTCCTAATGCATCTGAAAATACATAATGAACACTTTTTTCCACATTAGCATGGCTTTGTGTATGATATTCAACATAAACCCCGACCTTATAAACTTTTTAAGGGTTTGAGTTACCTGGTTCTTCACGACCGCCACGGATATTTAGTACCTCTTAGCTACCAAAAGTCATATCATGTTCATGGTCTTCAACTATGAATGTAGTTCAATGGACTACACCATATTTGACTTTTTTTAGAAATTTTGCAAAATGCACTAAAATTACAATAGGTACTCAAAATGTTAGTCTTTGATCCCCCTAAAAACATCTTGGATAGTAAAAATACCCCGTATCAACAGTTTATTTGCATTTTACCAAACCGATCCCAAGGCCTTTTCTTATGGGTTGAGTATAACTTTGGCCACACTTTAAAATCTCGTTTTTAAAATCCGGTCCTCGATTGACGGAATTCCGGATAAGGGAGACTCGACCGCAATATTATTTTTTTAATTTTATTTTGTCAAACAAAAATTTCATAATAATTGATTGATTAATGTTTTCAAAATTTGATTTATTTATTTTTTTTATGTAAAACAGGCACTCAAATTGCATTTTTGCATGTTACTGGCAAACCGCAAGACCGATTTAGACCAAACTTCATTTAAACCCACCGGTTCATACCAAACACTTTTTGAAAAGAATCATCCAAATCGGTTCAGCCGTTTTTGAGCTTTTGCAGGACTAACGCACAACGATTGATTTTTTTTATATATAAGAAGATAATGAAACAAAAATAAAAGAAAAACTTTTTAATTTGTTTGATTTAATTAATTTTACTTTATTATATCACAACATATGTACAGCTGCGGTCAAAATAATAGTAGTACTCCTTAATAAAAAATCAAACTTGAAAAAAAGTTGATCCCTTAATTTTTAACAAATTAATACCCATGTGATTTTCAAATTGGTGTTTTTAAGCTTTTATTTTCGAAAAAAGAAAAAATTCCAAATATAATATTTTATAAGATATTTTCAAATTTATTGAACAACTTTTGAAGAATAGCGGTCAAAAAAATAGTAGTGCGCAGATAGTACACCTTTAAATATCACAAAATATCAAATTTAGGGCAAAATTTGTATCATAAGATTTAGTTGAGGGTTTGAACCTTAAACTCACAGTTAGTCGCAAGTCCCTTGTTGGAAAAAAACAGCAGCACAACCACGTTGCATCGAGTTATCAGGTTTTCACACCTTTCTACGCTTATCGAGCTCCATGAATGCTGTATAGCTTCCCAAAGGGCTTTATTGTTAGTTGAATGGCAACTAGCAACATATTTATTTGCATCGCACAACAAGTTCTCAACGGGATTTAAGTCCGGAGACTGTGCGGCCAGTCCATCACATCAACTCTATTTGCCTGGAATCATTGCTTCGAAAGTTTACTAGTAGGCTTTGGGTCATTGTCTCACTGAAAGACACGTTTCAGTGGTTTTTTCATCTTCAGCATAGAGTAGCATTACTTCCTGGATGATCTTAATACAGATTTCCAAATCCATGATACCTTCAATTTGGTGTATTGGAAAAACACCATAGAAGGAAAAACATGCCCGAACCATTTTGCTGAGTCCTCCGTGTTTAAGTGTTTTTGCTTTGAAACGTGGGTTATATTCTGTGTTTGTTGGCCTTCTTACATATTGATTAGGTCAATTTCCACCATATAAAACAATCTTGAACTCGTCTGACCACAGAATATTACTCCGATTTGATGCAGGCCAGTCAAAGTGGTTCCTTTGCGAATTTCAATCTTTTTGTTACATTGTTTTTGTTCAACAATGGTACCCCTCCAGGCTGTGGGCGGCTTGAACATGTTCTCGTGACTTTCTACGAACCGTTTCATTGATGGCAATAACATAAAATATGCCTTTAATTTCAGAAGCTGGCGTAACGGGAGTGATTTTTAAATGCCTGATGACTCGTTTCATCAACTTTGGTGGCAAAATCGGCTTCCGCCCGCCATTTTCTGACTTTGGCAGTTAAATAATGACTTTTCTTACCATTGTTGGTGAGCATTCAACTTGGCATTGAACAGGCGCATAAGTTTTGCCTTTCGATATCAGTCTTCTAACTAAGACACGCTATTCCGGTGTTCGGTGTTTGCCTCGTCCCATTGCTGGCAAAATATGACCAATTTTCAATAAAAACTATGAAGATGTTATGGATAAACAAAAACCAACGTTTTTTTAAATGTTTAATTTAAGAAATAAGGGAGAGAAATAATATTTCTTCACATAAACCGTTGCACTACTATTATTTTGACCGACAGAATTCATAGCTTTGATTAATAACGGTTGCTTATTTGTCATATTACCGTTGCAAATTAAAATGTATGTGTACCCGCTCATTAAGAAAATGTTATTAAGTCAAATTGCAACAGTTTGTTACTATCAGCGCAATATAAAATTTACAAAACTTAAGTTACGCAATTCTTTAACTTGTACTACTATTATTTTGACCGCAACTGTATATGTATAAATTATTATTTAGCGACGCGTTTCGTATCTCTTAAATGCATCTTCGGGCTTTATGCTGGCGAACTGTGGTGTTGATAGGCCAATGTTGGGTGTCTTATTGTTGTTAAGTTTTAGTTGCTGTCATGGGGATATGAATTTGTCTCTTTTTATCTTGTGTTTCTATTTTGCAGTTTAATTGCAGTGTCATATAGTGTGTTGTTTTTAATTGTCAATTTGTCATTCAGTACCAAAGAAAAAGAAGTAAAGGAACTGGCATATCGTGGAAACAGTGAAGCATTTTTCAAAATAGTGTGAGTTACACAAACACAAATGCATTGCCCCAGGGTCGCAGTGCAGTTACTCGGCTGAAGGCTGGGGCGCCCAAAGGAAGCCAGATTAAAAAAAAAAGAAAAAAACAATTGAGATGCTTCCGTCATTTTGCCGAGCTGTAGAAAAGTGTACAGAGATTTTGCATCATAAGAATAGTGAAAAAGCCTATTGAACTGAATAAAAAAGTGAAATGAAAGTTTATATATTGAATACTTTGAAAAAATTTATTGATAAGAAATATATCAAAAACATTGCTGCATTAAATCATCTATATAAAAACGCCTAAAATACGGTGCACAAATTTTTCTTTTCACAGGTAAGTTTTCTCTCATATTCTACTTAATAAAGTGATGTTTTTTATGGTAGCGTACTTTTAAACCCAAATAAACACTTCTTGACGAAGATACAAATCCAACAAGATAAATAGAGGTCTGCTGTTACCCCTTTAAAAATATTTTATTTAAAGCGTTAAAAAATAACTTGGCACTACGGGCGCTTAACGGATTTGAGCGCCTTGCTACCACCAACAAAAACTAGATCGACCCTGTGCGAGAATTTCTCATTTGACAGATGAGTCTCAACGAAATCACTGGATTAAAGTATATTTTTGTTTTCAACAAATTTGTTATTTTTATAGCAAATTGCGATAAAATCTTAATTTTAAAGTATTCTTAGATAATTTATTTACCGAAACAACATCACTTCACGTTACTTTATATAAAAATATCAGACAAAATTAACTTGTAAAAAAAAATGTTTGTATACTCCTTAGTACCTATAGGCGTTTTTAGAGGATTTAACGTAGCTTGGATTGATAGTATTCACTATTCTAACTTTTATTTCACTTTTTTATTTAGTTTAAATAAACTTTTTCACTTGTTTAACAAATTGAAATTTCAAAACACTTCCTTTCAGCTCGGCAAAATGACAGATGAATCTCAATTTGTTTTTTTCAATTCTTGCTGCTTCACTCACGTACACTCTGTATATGTGATATACACCACTTCCTTTACTTCTTCTTCTATGTTCAGTACTTTGTCCTGTTCCGTTTTGTTTGCCTTGTAGATTTCAAACTCTTCAAGTACGTTTAGTGTTGTCCCTTTTCTGCATATGTGTAAAGGTGTTAAGTTGGTGTCGAAGTTGTTGTAATTGTGGTTATTGTATCAATGTACAATTTGGACGTTTACCTTTTTCCAAAAAAAAAAATATAGTTTTCGAGATATTAAGAAAAAAATTAATTCTACCCCCTTTTTTCCCCCTAAGAAAGTTAGCCCAGGCCCAAATTTCAGGAAATGCTTAAGACGCTTAGAAAAAGCTCTCCACCAAAATTTAGCATTGTCCAAATTTTTTCGAAGTTTTGCCATTTTTTGTCTAATCTTCCTGGGCTAAGAGTTGACCCGAATGCGAAAAACGCTGCAAGAAGAGGAGATATCTGAGAATTGTATCAAATAGCCATAGATATTATTGAAAAAAGCAACACCTATTATCATGTAATGGATATGGATGGCACCCTTTTGGTATCAATTGAGGATCAGCTACGCAGATGGAAGGGCCATTTTTGTGCCCTGCTAAATGAGGATTCAGTTAGGCAGAGAAATCCAAACATCAATAAATCTCCTCAAAAACAACAAGGCAGCTGGACTGGACTTGGATGGAATACCAGCTGAATTCCTGAATTCCGATCCCGTAACAGCGGCTAGTATTTTACATCCGTTGATACAAAGCATTTGGGAAAACGAAAGCTATCCCAAGGACCGGAAGGATGGTGTGATTGTTAAGCTGCCAAGGAAAGGTGACCTTAAGAATTGCAACAATTGGCGTGGTATCAGCGTTTTGTCCTTTTTCCCGAAACTAATGGCAACCATCATTCTCTAAGCTCAAGAGGCATCAAGCTATCTTCCGCAGTGGTCGATCGTGTGTCGACCATATCAACAGCCTGCGTATCGTCCTCGAGCAGTCGCTTTATCTCATGTTCGTGGATTTTGAGAAGACCTTCGATATGTATATGGAGATCGTTGCTTGGTAGAGGAACTCCGTCAAAAATTGTTGCCATTATTTAAGAGTTCTAATACAACGCAAGGTGTTTTGTTTTATACAATGGGCAGCTATCCGATTCCTTCATAGTGCAACAGGGTGTGAGTTGTGAGACAAGGGGATGTTCTATCGAAGAAATTGCAGGTTTTTGTTTGACGCCCTATGCCCCAGTTGGGGGTACAGAACACGATGATGATGAGGTTAACAATATAGTTTTGGCATTTAAGTGCATTTTTTTAGTTTTGAGAAACCGCAAGATGTCTATCAAGAAGTTTTAAAAAATCTTCAGTCATGGTTTTAAAATATATTGAGTTGTTATTTTTTAAATAGGTAAGAAAACGTCTATGGGGAAATTCATAACCAAATAATTATTGTATGGATTTTTGTCTGTGGAGTCATTTTATAAAAAAGAGATTTTCTTGAATAGAATACAAAGTTTTCTGTGGCCGTTATTTTTGGTCCTAAAATAAAATAAATGTCGGGGTAGCTAATATGATATAATATGCTATAGGTACCAAGTTTAAAAAAGTCGATCTAGCTGCGGTCGAACAGTACCTAGGCATCTAAGAAAGACAGAGACCCATTTGTTCGCCTTCCTTATCATCGTAACGTCAGGTTTAATCATTATTTCAAGTACATTTTTTTTACGTGTTCGCAATAGATATCTACATTATGTAAGTTAAAATTCATTTAACAATAATAATAATTTTTTCATTTGTAAAAAAAATAAACTTTAACATTTTTAATAAAACATTTAATTTTGTTTAATTTAATTATAATATCCTTGGCATATTAAAGTCATCCCAAATAAACAAATTCGAAAAAAGAAAAACTCAACAACAAAATCGGCATATTGTAAGAAAAAAAGAAGAGATAAGCTCTTACATATCCTTTTAACTTTCGCCGGGCCATTTCTTATAATATTCTACCACCAATTCTTCCATTTTCCACACCACATTTCTAAAGTATCCTTAAGCGTAATTTATTCTACATTTTTATGCAAATACCTCAAATATCCCTTCGAACATTTACACACACCCGTTTCAACTGGAAACAGAAACCCATAAGCGGATTGGCCAAAAAGAAGACGTATGGCTATTTAATGATTTTCGATAACATCTCACCCCATTTTGTGCCGACCATAGTGTTCTCCTTCCGATTCAAAAGAACTGTGGAGGCGAATAGAATGAAATTTTTTCTTTAGAATCGCAAAAAGAAAAAAATATTTATATATCCTCTTTTTTGCGTTTGCCTCTAGAGCTCGTAAATTTCTCACCCTAGTTAACCAACCCGCTCATCCCCCACAAAATTCGTATCAAAGTTCCGAAAAAAAGAACAAAACAAAAAATAAATTTGAAGCCCTACCGCAGGAATAGACAAAAAAAAAATCGAAAAAAAAGAAAAGAAATAAACGCCGAACGAAAATTCTAGCACGAAGCAAGCCATACCCTAGGAGCGGCAAGGACGTCGAGGACGACATGACTACACTATGATGGTAGCTTTGTTGGAGTAACACGAAATGGTACGTAAAGTAGAGGGTGGCGCTGCGCTATAGCATGAGGGATTACATTGGGTGATTTATATGGGATTCCGAAGAGTTATGGCCAGAATGTGTCGGCAATTTTTATTGGACATTTTAAAAAGCGAGTAAGATGTTCTTTCTAAGACTTTTTCGGCTTGGTCCTGGAAATATTTATTATTACATTATATCAGCATCGCAGAGCTTTGCAAAGAACGCAACCCACCTCATCGTCATCATACCATTTTGCCGTATTGAAGTTCCAGCTGGGTACCTACAAATGTATAGGAAGTTAGAGCGAGGGTGGTGCTGAGTTTGGAACAAATTTTATATTTCCAATATGAAAGTTTCTTCTTTGTTTAAAGATCTTTATTTGGTAGAACTTTAATAAAAAGTCTGTATCTGTACAAAGAAATTTTGTTTCGTAAAAAAAAAAAGTGTTTTCTAGTGGAATGTAAAAATGCCCAATGTGATCGTAAAAATGCAAGAAACTGAGGATGTACCAAGCATACTCAAGTCTGCCCTCAAATTACACAACACTGCGATTTTCATACATCGAGATTGCACCCAGCAGCAAGAGAAAAACAGAGGCGATGATCACAAATAATAAAAACAGATATAAACACAAAAAACAAAAGCATCAAAGTTTCTATTCGTGGGTTAACACTACAATAATAAATAGTAAATCATTTTGTTTGGATCCAAGCAATAATTTAAAATGCGATGCAGATGGTGGGATACCTACAGACTTTTTAAAAACAGAATTTTCAAATACAGAATTTTGAAAAAATTAAACTTTGAAATACAGAATTTAAAAAACAGAATTTTGGTCATCCAGAAATTTGTTCAACCAGAATTTTTAAAAACATAATTTTGACATGCACAGTTTTAAAAGCAGAATAAAGACCCATACAGAATTTTGACCTCATTTTTTCAAATTTCTCAAGAACTAAAAACCCCACAATCATCTGGTTTTCAGTATTTAACTTATAGGCTATTGAATAGATCTTTTTATAAGGAACAATTACGTGCGAGGGTTTTTGTTATTTAAATGTTTGTTAGGCCCATAAGCATGCTTAAAACAGAAATGGCTACTAAATTCACTAATGCCTTTTGAGAGCATGGTCACACGACCTTTTTTGGGAAAAGTACCTTTTGTTTTTTCTTAATTTCTTAAAAACTAAGATAGATTTTTACATTAAGTTTTCGGTAATGGATTACAAAATAATGAAGGCAATGAATATTGAACACAAAAATAGCACTTAATTACGTAAAATTTTGAAAAATATAGACTTAAGAAAAAGAAATCTCAATTATTTAAACAAATTTGACTTTGAAATTTAATTTCTCAAAAACTATTCGCTTAAACAACTTGATTTAAAAACCAAATGCAAGAATTGGGTATTAGCTTTTAAAAAAACTATAGCACATTATTAAATGTGTTTTCGTTGATTTTAAATAATTTTTTTGGTATTTTAAGTCAATTTTTCAGAAACTGCCCCCCTGCCTCAGGGGGGGAGATACAACTTTCCCCCATACAATTTTTTTCTTAGAATATACCCAGGAACCACGCCCTAAGATACTTCCACTCAGGTGCGGGACACCCTGTATAGTAAAAAAAACATGCTTTTAAGCCTTTCGAAGCCTCTCAGCTACTCAAATTTTATGAAAATGTAACCTGTAAACTGTAACGCTCTAAAAAATTGAGGATTAATCTCTCTATATGGCGTTTTTCTTTTTTAACTCAGAGCAGATCAGATCAGATTCAGAAATTAAAAATTTTATTATCTGAGCCCTCTGATTCGATTATTTTTGTGTTTTGAATCTGATCTGATCTGCTCTGAGCTAAAATAGAAAAACGACACCTTACTTTTAAAAATCAAAGCAGTATTTCTCATGCAGTTGGATCCACAATTTTTGATTTTATTTGTTTTCTACGGCTACCATGGAAATTATCAAAATGTGAATTTTCTTATAATTATTAATAAATTGAAAATCAATACTCAAGCTTTTGAGCAACGTACAGCAATGTTTCATTTATATCAATTTATTAGGATTGGTGAAATAGAATTTTGAAAAATTAAATCCATTTTGTGGACTTGGTTGATAAATATAAGCCATATAGTTTGCCATAAGGGGGATTAATTTAGTAGTTTTTAATGAGAGACTTTTTTAAAAACACATTTTTGATATTTTACTTCCAATTGAGCTCTAAGCCTAGTACGCAGATCGAGAAAAAATTTTTTCCCAGGACAAATTTTATATCGGATTTTTTTCCAAGCGGTACGCAGCTCCAATGCAAAATTTGACAGTTGTAACCGCTGTACGTGAAAAGGCAAAAGAAAGTCTCCACTTAATTTTGCGCGGAAAAAGAATGTTTGAAGCATTATTTTTCCGGACAAATTGTGACGTTTTATATATATTTCTCTTTTTATAATCTAAAATCATATCCCTGTTTCATTCTTTCCATTATTAAGACGTTGTGAGGACGCACGACGGAAATAAAATAGAAAATACTTACAGAAAATGATGACATGGAATGAGAATAGAATAAATAGATCAGCTGTTTTTGATCAGTCAATGGCGTAGCTAATGGAAAAGGGTACAAAAGGGCCACATTCAGATGCGGAAAATATTTTTTTCAATACAAAAATTAAATTGATTCCCAAACTGAGTTAAATCGAGTTAATTTGAATCAGCAAACAGAGTTGGCTAATTTAAATGCATTTTGGGAGCAGTACACAAATTGTGAACATAATCTGATTTTGGCAGGGTTTTCTTAAGCCATCGACAATACATTCATCCCTCAATAGAATTTGACAGTTTATGGCTTGAAAGATGAAAAACATACTATGTTTTGAAGGAAAAAATTAATTTGATCCAAATGTTAAACAATTGCCCTAAATCACTTTTTCCTGGAGAAGTAAGAAACCTTCAAAAATTTTGGAATTTTTATTGGTTTTTTAATCCATTGACATCGTAGCGATTCTTCAATATAATTTGACAGTTGATGGCTTGACAGACAAACTTTATTTTGACGGAAAAAGTCATTCCGTGATTCAAATAATACCAAATTGTCCTAGAATCCACTTTTTGCAGAGAAGTAAAAAACTGAAAATTTCAGACCTTTTATAGAGGTATTTTCTTCGATCCACATTATTCTGTTCCAAATCAAGCGCATGTGATCACTTTTTCTTGCTCTGCAAATGCATTGAAGGAATCTGATTTCTGGTAAAAGTTTCAAATTTATATGAAGTGAAGGATATTTTATATTTTTTTAAATTTCTAACTACGCTTCTGTTCTCATTTGACTTTTGTTTTATCTCTACACCTTCAGAATTTTTGTCTCGATAAAAAAAAATGTAGAGATAAAGTTTGTCTTTGCTCGATATGCGTACTAGGCTTTATAATTTAGATATTTCTGATTTCTTGAGGCAAATACTAAATCATAAATAAGGTGTATTTTTGTTCCTTAATATTCAAGTTATGTATTTTTCAGGTAAATGTGCTCGAAAAGCATATATTTATATACATAGATGCCCTAAGTTTGTTTCCCCCTAAAATGTCTTGTGAAGTTTTTATAATTTTGTTTGACTGAAAATAATTTAAATTATTATAATCCATTATTTGACACCTCATTTTGGAATATTAAAAAAAATTACCAATGTTGATAAGTTACATTTATACTGAATTCTTTCAATTATTTTCATATGCAAAAACTAAAGGTATTATTTTTGTATGTACATTTTTTCTTAGCTTTTCCATGGTTTACAATGATGTTTGATACATTAAAATAAAAGTATTTTTAATTGTTAATCGAAAAAAATCCGATTCATTAAAGTCCGTTGGTAATTAAAAAAGTTATTAACGTTTTAGTGAGGCCGGAACAATGTATAACAAAGCATGTTTTAAATGTATTAAATTCAAATAATATTTAATTCCTGCTCTGGTGTTGGATATACAGTGGCGTAGTGTGAGTTTCTGCCGCCCGGAGCGGTGGAAAATTTTGCCGCCCCTTCCAAATTTGTAAATATTCTAATTAAAAAAAAAATCTACTAACATAAACCAAAAAAAATAAATAAAATTTTTCGACAAAGCTAAAATTATTTATAAATTTCCACTTTTTGTTTATGAAAAAAAAAATATCTCAAGTGATTTCTCATCGTCGAACTCGAGATTTTAATTGATAGGGAAGACGAAAAAGTGGGTCTCACAATTCTGTCTGTCTGGGGCCCAACTATGTAACTCGATTCCACAATAAAAACGTTCGAATTCGCAAAATCTCAGCTCAGTAATTCTTAAGTAAGCGCTTATAGACGGAAATAGAACACCGCTAACTGAAGATTCTATGGCACAATGTCAGAAGCACTCAAATTTGATCCCGATTTCATACATATTACCACTTATAATAAGTATTGAAAACAACTTTCGAATGGACTCGAAAGTAGAATAAAGTTACATAGTAGGGCCCCTGTTTGTCCCTTCCGCTACAACCTAAACGGCTGGAAGGATTTTCTTTACACTTGGTATATATTAGTTTTTGGTCATTCCCCTCATATATTTTTTACTTTTTTTTAAACCAAAAGTACCTGCCACTTGTCACACAATTTCCTTGAAAATAGGTCAAAATTTTGGTTTCAAAATTCTGCTTTTCAAAACTCTGTTGTCTAGAGAAAGAAATTGCTTTTCAAAATTCAGCTTTTTATCCTGCCTAACAAAATTTTAAGAAAAAGTAAATTCTGCTTTTTATTTTGGACACAAGAATTCATGAACAAAATTAAGCTAGTCGTTTTTAAGCCAAATAAGTTTATCTTATATAACAGTTTTATGAAAGATACCATTATTTTTGGAGCTAAAAACATAAATATTCTTTCTACTCAAACCTTAAAAAGGTGAATTCCAAGTTTGAAGAGAATCTTTTCAAGGGCTTAAGCTAGATCGAAATACAGAACAGTTTTGTGTTGCTAAATTTGTATATGTAATGTTCTATTTAGTAGTTCGGCCATGGAGAGTTGTTGATTGAGGGTTTTTAGTGATTTTTTATGGAAAGGTCATAATATTTTGCTAAAGTAAATATTGACGCTAACCATCATACATGACATGTGACATAAAAAAAATTGTCGCCTTACAGAGAAAAACTGGTAACTCCTTTTTTCATTTAAAAAAAATTTGAAATTTGAAAAACTGAATTATGAAAAATTGAATTTTGAAAACACAGTTTTTCCTTTGACAAAATTTTGAACCCAACCCAATTTTTTTTAGCAATTTTACCAAATCTTATTTTTCTGAAAAACAGCTCAACAACAATGATTTTTGGTTTTCTTGAAAGCTTTGTGACTGATTTTCATCAAAAATTCAAAAGAAAAAGTTCAAAAAGTACATTTTCTTTGAAAACATTTTAATGTGAATAAGTGTTTTCTTTTTATTGAATGGTTGTTTTGCATATACCCGCCGTAATAGCTGCAAAGTTCTTAAGAACGCCATAATATTTTGAATATCCAATCATTATTTTCTTACTTTCTACCTTTGTACCTATCAATTGTCCAAAAGAATTTTAGTAATAATTTTCTGTTTATGACAAAACTTTTGTTTTCAGTACCGCCCCGACAGAATTTTCTAGGGACGCTTAAATTTAATAACTATGCGAACAGCAGGGCACCTTCAGTAATCAGCAATATAGTTTCGCGAATCGGTATATCAATTTATGGAGTCGTGGATACGGTCCCTGAAATTCAAGGCGTAGCCTTTCTGATCGCGTAAGCTCCTGTCTGGATTGCAAATTCAGTAATTCACATGAATACATTTGCTGAGGGCGGCAAAACTTTACAGTCAATACCTATTAGTTATTTAATTTCTCCGCCCCGTATATAGTGCCGCAAAATTTACCGCCCCCCCATAAAGTGCCACCCGGGGCGGACCGCCCCCTCCACCCCACCCACGATACGCCACTGTGGACATACAACTTTGCGATCACCTACATATATTTAGTCTTTATACTAAATTTAAACACTTTATTAAATTTTTTTCTATGTTCAATACTTATATGAAATTTTTAGATATTAATGCCATTAAGTAGGTGTAAAAAAACATTACTTCAAATTGTTTTTACATTTTTTTCATAGTTACCATGTAAAAAATAATATTTTTTTTATAAATCTAACGACTATCTTACTGACAGTATTTTAAAACCTTAATTATAAAGATTCATGCAGATTTGTTTGAGTAATCATTATATTAATGAAGCTATGTTGATCAGTTTTCTAATTAAAATGCATTTTATTTGTAAAAAATCATTTAAAAAAATTTTAGCAGCGCTTAATCTTAGAAGAGGAAATAAGCAAAAAAATAATAATTTTTTTGTTTTTTCAAATTGTGAAATTTTTCATCAACTTTTGAATTTAGAATGCTGCAAATCGAATTGAAGGCAGACTTAATCACCCCTTTAGTATGAATTTTTTTACCCCTTTTCAATGATTTTTTCATACAATGTAGCGTGTCGTTTTGGTTTTATTTAAAGACCTTAACCTTGAAGATCGGATGAGTAGAGTCCTGTGAAGTTAGCAAAAAAATTGTTTAAAATTGAATAAAAAATTAGAGTTCCCGGTAGCAAGCAAAGAGTTCTAGAGTTCCTCATATTTTTTTCAACAGTTCTGGCGAATGGAGTGTTAAAATTAAAAAAAAAGTTTTTTTGCTAACTTCACGCAGCAAGGACTTTTTTGAGAAAAAGAGTTCTGAACATGTTTTCACCTTAAAATCAAGAGTTCTGGAGTTCCTGATGGGTTTTAGAAAGAGTTCTACAAAATTGGAAAAGTTAGGACAATTTAAGGTGCCCATTGACTTAGAACCTAAAATTTTCAAAATCCACAAAAATCGAAAAAAAGGAGTTGTGATTAGAGCTCCCGATAGCAAACAAAGAGTTTTGAACATTTTGTTAAAAACTTTTTTTTCTAAAACTAATTTTTCAAAAGTTATTCGCAAATTTAGGTGCCCATTGAATTAGAACCAAAAATTTTCAAAATCCACAAAAATCGAAAAAAGGAGTTCTCATTAGAGTTCCCGATAGCAAACAAAGAGTTCTGAACGAATATGGATATAATTTGTATTCCTCTAATTTCGTTGACTAGTGTATATGGATTAGAACTTTTGGAGGAGTTGTCAGTCTTATGTATGATTTTAGATAGCATTTTGTCTCCCCAAGACGTTTCAAAATGTACCAAAGAGTTTAGATTTGGTTCAAATATCAGTTTTGTTCTCAGAATTCTTTTGACTTTACTAGTAAACGTTGCAAGGAGCTTTTTTAAATAAAAAATATAAAAATTATCTTCGGTCTACTTATGTGTCATGTTCAATGAACAATGAATACCTGGATTGGCTATACATATAATAACTTTCGATCACAAGGTTTGCGCTGGTAAGTAAATTAATTAAAAATTATTAAAAAATTTGCGAATAAAAAGTGCGAAGAAAACAACTATTTTATAGGCCTTAAGCAGACTTCAATATTCTCAAAAAATTAAGTTTTGATTTTTTTTTTTTGAGAATGATTTATTCGTTTTGTGGCTTACATAATAACTGTGTACTTTTTTTCAATTAAATTAAGAAAAAAAGCATTTCTTGTGTAGTTTTATTCATTCATTTAAACATTCATTTAAAAATCGACTTTAAAACATTTTAGTCTTTATCTTCTAAACTACTGAGCCGATTTTGATAAATTTCTTAACTCAATTAAAAAAATCATTTCAATGGTGTACCTATATGCATGTTAAAATAACACTCATAAAATTTGACAAACTCGGTTAGAAGCCCTTGTAGACTGACATACATATATGGAAATGAATATTACACAATTCCATACACCTTGCATTCATCGCGGTCGATATGATAACCTACTTTTTTTGAAAGTCGGTTAAAAGTAGCTCAAGGTTTGTTTTTACTTGCAATATAGGAACTACATATAAGGCAAGTTTTGGATTCGTGCAAAAAAAAAAATGAGATAACAATCAAACATGACATTACGATGATAAATAACACCAAAAAAGTGGCGGGCACAATTCTGTCTGTCTGTCCGTTGAGCTACAGCCTAAACGGATCCGTCGATTTTCTTCAAACTTGGTACATGTGCTTTTTGGTGATTATACCCACATGTTTTTTCATTTTTTTTTTAGAACCAAAAATAACGGTAGGACCTGCCTACAATTTTTTTAATCAATTTTACATATAAACGTATTTTTCTCAAAAATGGCTCCACGACTTTTCTTTATTTTAAATTTATTTTAGTAAAGGCTTCTTTTGGGGGAAAAACCATTTTTCAAAAAATTGTTATTAATGGTGCCTCCCAAAGAACCATTTTTTTGTTTTCGATTTTCTACAAAACGGTATGACTGATTTCAATTATTTCTTGTGCGCGGATCCTTACAAAAATATAAATAGTTTTGTGAACCAAAATTTAAAAAAAAAAATATTTTTTGGTTTAAAAAAAAAATTTATTTTCGATTTTCTTCAAAACGGTAAGTCTAATTTCAATAATTTTTTGTACACGGGAGCTTACAAAAATGTTAATAATTTTGTGACCCAAAATTAAAAAAAAAATATTTTTTGAATTTTTAAAAAAATTTCAAAATTTTTGTATGAAAATAAAGTACCTATTTCGAAAACGATAAGATCGATTTTTTTGAAACTCGATACTTAAGAGTTTCTTAGTAGGTAGGTACTTTCTAAATTATTTTTGGAAAAATTTTGTTTGTTTTTTTTTTTTTTTTTCTCAAAAACGACTCCTACGATTTTGATTAAACTTTTTCCATATACTAAAATTATTACGATCTACTACCAACAATTATAAAATTTTACACTTAACAACTATTCATGGTACCTTTTATACAACGATCTTTTTTATTTTGAATTTTCTCACTTTCAGCTAAGCGGATTTAAATAATTTTTCAATATACAAATTTCAGATAAGGTAAAATAATATTGCATACCAAAATTTTCAAAAAAAAAAGTTTTTGAATTTATAAAAAAAGTTTCAATTTTTTTTTTTGAAAATTCGATAGTGCTCAAACGGGTTGACAATTTTTTTTTTTACTTTTTTACCCGCACATAAGTGTATATATTTTAAATTTGCATTCCAAAATGTGTCCCTTAAAATGTTTTATGAATTTTATATACTTATGGAAAAATAATTTTTAAAAAACCGGTACAGCTATTTTAAACTTTTTTTTCCATACAATCATATTAAATCAAGAATTAAGATGGCATTCTTTTTTTCACCTCAAAATTTCAAAGAAGTTGTTGTAGCTAATTTAAATGTCGTATTTCATACTTCTCTACATTTTTCTCTAATAGTTTTCATGCTTTTACACTGAACCAAAAAGGTACGTAGAATCAAGCAAAATATTTATTGTCACAATAAACCGTTTCTTAAAATTCAACCAATAATCTCGTTTGTTGATACAATAAAATGTCGTTTATAGAATTGATAAACGATTGTTAATTTAACAAACCGTTTGTTATTTTCATTCAACTCGATTCAACCATTGCACATTAAACAATGAGTTTATAAAAACAATAAACCAGTCATTTATTGATATAATAAACTCGTTTATAGAAACAAATATTCATTTATTATTATCATTTAAGAAAGTAATAAACCTATTTATTAAACTGATAAATGCGTTTATAATGACAGTGAATAGAAATGCTTGGATTTAATAAACCGTTTATTAAAACAAACAACCGTTTATTATTTTGTTTTATAAATGCAATAAACCCGATTATTGAATTGATTAATGCGTTTGTAACGACAATAAACGGAATTTATTGATTTAATAAACGTGTTTATTAATACAAACAACCGTTTATTATTTAATTTTAAAATGCAATAAACCCGTTAGTTAAATTGATAAATGCGTTTATAACGACAGTGAACGGGAATTTATTGATTTAATAAACGTGTTTATTAATTCAAACAACCGTTTATCAAATTGACTAATGCGTTTGTAATGATGATAAACGGGAGTTCATTGATTTAATAAACGTGTTTATTAATTCAAACAACCGTTTATTAAATTGATGAATGCGTTTGTATCGATAGTAAATGGGAATTTATTGATTTAATAAACGTGTTTATCAAAACAAGCAACCGTTTATTAAATGGATTAATGCGTTTGTTACGACAGTAAATGGGAATTTATTGATTTAATAAACGTGTTTATTAAAACAAACAACCATTTATTAAATTGATAAATGCGTTTGTTACGACAGTAAACGGGAGTTCATTGATTTAATAAACGTGTTTATTAATACAAGCAACCATTTATTAAATTGATGAATGCGTTTGTTACGGCAATAAACGGGAATTTATTGATTTAATAAACGTGTTTATCAAAACAAGCAACCGTTTATTAAATTGATTAATGCGTTTGTTATGACAATAAACGGTAATTTATTGATTTAATAAACGTGTTTATTAAAACAAGCAACCATTTATTAAATTGATAAATGCGTTTGTTACGACAATAAACGGGAGTTCATTGATTTAATAAACGTGTTTATTAATACAAACAACCGTTTATTGACAACAAGAAACGGGAGTTTATTGATTTAATAAACGCGTTTATTAATACAAACAACCGTTTATTATTTTCGTTTATAAATTCAATAAACCCGTTTATTAAATTGATAAATGAATTTATTGATTTAACAAACCAGTTTATCAAATAAATGGATGCATTTAATAATTTGGTTTGTTAAATTAATAAACCCTTTATCAAAATGACAAACGGGTTTATTGAAATAAGCCTGCCTCCTTTTTGCTGATTTACACTACTGACAAAATGTCATTATTTCTGCAGAAATAATGGCGTTTTGTCAGTCCCATAAATCAAACATAATGTTGTACTAACACAATTGACAGAAATCCATTATATCTGCGATATATTAGCCATTCATTGTCATAAACTTGATTTATGACAAAAATATGGAATTATAATGGCAGACATTACGGCGATTTGTCCATCGTGTACGTTCAGCATTAGATTCACCGGAAGCCTACAAAAGAAATCGCATTATTAGTATTGTTAAAATTAAAGGGGATTCAAAACTTCCAGTTACAAACCTGTTTACAGTACCAAAGAGTCATCTTATCTTGCTTCTCAAACTGAAACCATATCTCTGCTGAAAATATAAGCTTTATGCTGAAAATCGAGAAGTCAGAACTGAAAAAGAGATTAACTTGTTTGTTTTGCTTTTAACATTTTATTTTGTATCAAATTTGCGTAAGATTGTTTTTATCTCGTTTGATTTTATAATAGAATTGTTTTTATGTCGTTAAGGAACATAGTAAGTTTTTATACGTAATACTTTTTTTAGTATTTCGTTTCTTTAAAACCCCAAAATGAGGAACAGGCTAATGTGTATTGAAGATTGAAGAGATACAAAATTTTAAAATAAATTATTATATATGCATTGATTTTATCTCGCTCAGCAAGATATGAGTTTTTGTACAAATTTCTTTTTTATTTTTTTTAAAATATCTTGTTTCTATAAAACCCCAAAATGAGGAACAAGCTAAGGGATATTGAAGATTGAATAGATAAAAGATCTTAAAACAAATGTCTACTGCTCTTAAAAAGCTTTTAAATACAAACTTTACCCCATCAAAATACAGGAAAACATCATTAAAGTCCAGTATTGAACTGCCATGCACAACGATGAAGGGTTGAACATTTTCAGACTTTTCGTTTAAGTATCCGATATGGTCCTCAATCTCCTGGATTGTTGAACCGACCCAAACAAATGCATTTTGTGAGTCTTTGATACTAAATCGTGTCATGCTTTTCCTTCCTTCATTGCTCTTCCTTGCAACTTTTTGATATGGAACGAAATATCCGTGTAGCGCCCACAATATAGCTGCATCGTCGCAATCTGGTAATATAAAAACTTTATTGAAGTTTCAAATTAAATTGATTTTTCATATAATCAAGAAAATTTAAAATGTAATAAAAATAAACAGAAATTTGGTGTTCAGTGTGACCTTGGGCCAAATTTCTGTGTTTCGATTAAACCCCAAAATAAAGAATAACCAGGTGGCTAGTGATAGATAGAACAGAAAAAAACTTCAAGCAAATCTTAAAAAACTTTTAAATAAAAACTTTACTGCGTCAAAATATTGGGATATAATATTTGAAAATCATGATGAAAACCAAATTGCTAACAATGTATTTTTACATTGACATGCAAATATAAAAACATATTTAGTTACCGACAACTTACTATTGGCGGTTCTGCTTGTATCTGTTTGATTTGATGACAATTGTGTCAAAACTTCGAGAGTACTTTTATCCTTCACATGGTTATCAGTCAGAAGAAACTTTAAAATCTGCTGTTTAAGTTGCTCCCAATTATCCAAAAATGAATCGGCATTTTTATATAAGTAGCTAAAGTCCATGTCAATCTAATGAATTAATGTATTTTTTTATAACTATTTTAACGGCATCCAACAAATTTCAAACTTACGAAACGATAGCCAGTAGGACATTTATAGTTTGGCCACTTGAATAGTATTTGAGAAGTAGAGGAAGAGTTCTTAATATCTAAAAGCCTTGTATTTGTACACGCTTTCCAGCATCGGTCTAATGCTTCCCCCGATAATTTGTCATATTTCAAGGATCTAATAGTTTGCTCCGAATCTTCTTCGGGAACTAAAAATTAGAATTCGTTATCAATGCAATTATCTATGAAAAGTGTGTTCATCATAATGAAAGCTGTTCAATTTAGAGTAAGAGAATGACAAAAAAAACGTTTTTAGTTGTAAAAATGTTCATGCAGGGAATCCCGAAAGAAATGGTCATCTTATAAAGGAGTTACTTGTACATACCAAACCTAAATAGTAAGTAATCGAGACTGGGAAATATATTTTTGGTTCCTTAAAAAAGCTATTATGGTTTTGTACCCATCTGATAATCCAAGATCAAGCCTTAGAAAAAACAGTTTGTTTTAAAAACACTGATTGTTCTTAAAACAATGATTGTTTTTAAAACAATATTATAGCTGTTTATTATCTGTGAACTAAATAAGTTTTGACCATTACTTTTGTGACACCTATCATATCAAAACAAATCTAACGAAGAATTGAAATGCCCACCCCTGTTCTGACTTCCAGTCAGATTCAAATCCGTACGAATCTAAACGAAGGTCAGAATTGGGGTGGCTGTCTTACTCAAAATTGAACAAACCTAGATCCAAACTGTAATCTGTTGTTTCGGTCTTGCTTGTTGAAGGCTTTAAAGTTTTCTCCATCGTCGTCTTATTTGAGAATTTCAAGTTGCAGAATTTATTATAAATTTTTCCTCTTTTACCAGTGCGATAATATACCTTATAATATTTAATTGACATTAAAAATAAGAGAAAGTAACAGAATAGAAATAAACAGTTTACCAATTGCTCAGAAGGAAATCTTTCCATTATTTCTTTTTCAATGGCGTAACTTGAATGTAAATCTAAATGAATTTTGTTGTGATCAAAATAACTAGCAATTGCTGTAATCAATTGTGTTCTTTGCTGATTGTTGAATTTTTTATTTTGTTCATAAATTTCAACCAGTGAACTACTTTTTAAGTTACTGTTCAAAATTGTTGCTAGGGAAATTGAAGAGGCAGATTCGAAAGCACTTGTTGGCGAACTTGGACAGCTGCGTGTATTCGATCTTGTTGAAAGGTGATAAGGTGAGGATGCTTCTGATAAACAAGTAGTGATATTACGAAATGGACCACATTCCGAGTTGGAATACATGAAAAGGGGCATTCCAATCAACTCTCGCCATTCTCTTAGCTTTGATTCGAACATAATTAAGGTTCGGTATTTGAAGGGCTTTAGAATTTGAGCAAGGTGGTGACACTCCAAATTTTTCAAAACTTCAATATCTATTTCTTGAGCTTAAATTGAATTTTAAATAATTTGTATTGTCAACAAGTTTTCAATAAATTTTTTTCCTTGTTTTTTTTTTTAATTCTAAAATAGTAAAGGTTCTCTTACCACTTCATAAATTTTATAAAGTTTTAAATTAAATTATTACTTATGGATGTATTGTTCTTATCTCGAAGCTTAGACTTGAATGACTTAGAAATTTGTTCTTGAAAAAGACTTAGAAAAATTTTCGAGAAAAAGACTTAGTAAAAAAGACTTAGAAAAATGTTCGAGAAAATGACTTAGAAATTTTTTCTTAAAAAAGACAGAAAAATTTTCGAGAAAAAGGCTTAGTAAAAAAGACTTAGAAAAATTTTCGAGAAAATGACAGAAATTTTTTATTAAAAAAGACTTAGAAAAAATTTCGAGAAAAAGACTTAGAAAAATTTTCGAGAAAATGACAGAAATTTTTTATTAAAAAAGACTTAGAAAAATTTTCGAGAAAAAGACTTAGTAAAAAAGACTTAGAAAAATTTTCGAGAAAAAGGCTTAGTAAAAAAGACTTAGAAAAATTTTCGAGAAAATGACAGAATTTTTTTATTAAAAAAGACTTAGAAAAAATTTCGAGAAAAAGACTTCGAAAAATTTTCGAGAAAATGACAGAAATTTTTTATTAAAAAAGACTTAGAAAAATTTTCGAGAAAAAGACTTAGTAAAAAAGACTTAGAAAAATTTTCGAGAAAAAGGCTTAGTAAAAAAGACTTAGAAAAATTTTCGAGAAAATGACAGAAATTTTTTATTAAAAAAGACAGAAAAAATTTCGAGGAAAAGACTTAGAAAAATTTTCGAGAAAATGACAGAATTTTTTTATTAAAAAAGACTTAGAAAAATTTTCGAGAAAAAGACAGAAAAATTTTCGAGAAAATGACGTAGTAAAAAAGACTTGGAAAAATTTTCGAGAAAATGACTTACAAATTTTTTCTCATAAAAGAACAATTTCCGAGAAAATGACAGATATTTTTCTTAAAAAAGACTTAGAAAAATTTTCGATAAAATGAAAGTTTTTCTTAAAAAAGACTTAGAAAAATTTTCGAGAAAAAGACTTAGAAAAATTTTCGAGAAAATGACAAAAATTTTTTCTTAAAAAGACTTAGAAAATTTTTCGAGAAAATGAGAGAAATTTTTTCTTAAACAAGACTTAGAGAAAAAGATTAAGTGAAAAAGACTTAAAAAAATGTTCGAGAAAATGACGTAGTAAAAAAGACAGAAAAATTTTCGAGAAAATCACAGAAATTTTTTCTTTAAAAAGACAGAAAAATTTTCGAAAAAATGACAAAGTTTTTCTTAAAAAAGACGGTAAACTTTTCGAGAAAAAGTCTTAGTAAAAAAGACTTCGAAAAATTTTCAAGAAAAACACTTTTGCTTTTTGCTAAAAAAAGACTAAAAAATTTTGGAGAAAAAGAAAAATGTTTGCCCGCAAAAAACTTTTTAGTATTTTTTCGAAAAAAGGAAGAAAAATGATTGATATCAAGGCAAAAAATGTTTCCAAAAAAGACTTAGAAAATTTGTTTGCAAAACATTGATGAAAATAAATTAATTATTAAAAAATTAATTTAAACTTACTTTTGAAATGCTCAAGTAATTCTAATAGGCCCCATTTTGCCAGTAAATCCTTTATTTCCTTGCATGGATCTATGTTAACATTCGTTGGTATCGTTTTGTCGCCCAAAAATTTTTGAAATTCTGCTTCTGAAAATGTCGGAATGCTTTCCCTTTCATCAGTTGATTCGACCTGCACTTCACTGAGCTGTAGTTCATCAACCTCCACGTCATCTACCTCTAATTCATCGACCTCTAGTTCATCGACCTCTACTTCATCGACCTCTACTTCATTGACTTCTAGTGCATCGACCTCTGCTTCATCGACCTCTACTTCATCGACCAATACTTCCTCCAACCCATTTTCACACACAGATATATCAAGCGTTGCCATTTTTAGTTTTAAATTCTGTTTTCGTATAGACAACTATTATTAATTTATTAAAAACATTAAAACATTACAAGACATTCAAAATATTAAAATAATTTACAAAAAATATTACATATATCTTCTAGACAACTAAAACTAAAGCCCAGATCTCAAATCCGCAAAATGATTTTAGTTAGATAATTATTCTATTAAATATCAAAATATGAGTGGTTTTTGAATTGGTCAAGCATAATTAAATGTTAATATTTATATTTATTTATTTAACAATTGTATGTGTACACAGAGTAAAATCAGACTTGCGGAATTGGGACCTAGATACCTATATACATTCTCTAATAATACTTTATCTTATGTTAGTAAAAAATTTGAGATGATTTTTTTGCCTATTGCGAAAAATAATACTCTTTAACTCTTAGTAAAGTTTTACCGGTAGCCGTTTTTATCAAATTAGTTGGTGGGCCGACAATTTCATTGCCAAAAATTATAGAAAAAGCACCCAACTGTTTTTCGTCAACTTCAAATGATAATATACTTGGGTTGTACTGGATCCTATTTAGTTTTTGGCAAAACAAAAAAACTTGACTTTTTTTCAAAAGACCTATGTCAACTATAACGTATAACTCGATATCAGCTCTAGATCGCGCTATATAAAAACTTTGTTGGTATTTATAACCTTCGATTTTTGCTTTAGAGAAAAATTCTATATCTGTTTTAGAGACTCTTAGTATTTCTGATACTAAATTCGTAAAATCACTTTCGATTTTATGTTTGTCATATATTTCAAAGTAACAAATGCAATTATTATCAATATTTGATAAAAACTTGAATGCAGTCTTAAGTTGGTATTTTTTCGCTAAGGTCAAACAAATGTTCTTACGAGATGTGATAGCATGGGAATAAAGCTTAAATTGTTTGTGTTTAGCTTCAAATTTAAAACACCAAAAACTACGAACAGGCCCTGACTGTTTAATGACACTGGGATAATGAGTTAAATTATGATGCTTTGGTTTCAAGTTGTCATTAAAAAGACGAACATAATCTTTGTTGTGGTTTTCAATTTTTAATTTTAACATTGGGATGATTTCATCGCAAATTTCAAATGCAAGCAATAAATCAATTATTTCAATTAAATTAAGAAGGAATTGCCACACTTCATCATCATGTGGCACTAAATCTTCAATCATTAAGTGAAAAAAAGAAACAAATGTCATCATTTCTCGTGCAGTCATTTTTAGATGTTTACATTTTAATTGGCCGATTTTTATTTCACCTGAAATATTGTCAATCTCAATTGCACCATACTGAAATGTTCGTTTCCTTAAATTAAGAGTTTCCAGGTTAAAATATTTAGCTTTGTTAATGAAATATTCAATTATATGGCAAATGTCGTAATGACAAACTCCTTCAAAAACATCATGCATAAGATCCACGCAATAATTTTCTACGACATGAAACGATGGAATTTCATTAAGTTGTGAATAGTTTTGTATACCCGTTTCAGAAGGGTTGTTAAGAAGAAGATCTTCTTCGTAGTTTGAACGATTTCTCAACAAATCATTTCGTTCAATTGCCAACGACTGCGTTTCTATTTTTTTACTTTACAAAACCTGCAAAAAGAGTTGCTTGAAAATGATTTATTAAAATCCAAAACAGTATTTAAGCCCAAATTATCCCCTAACACAAGACCTAAGATAAAATATACTTTTATTTTTATCTCGTTGCCTAAGCTTATCTCTACACCATCAACTTCAAGACTCTTTAGATCATTTATTAATGATTGAAAACATTTTTCGTTGCCAAATGTTTTGAGATCCTTTGTTTTAATAACTCCTGCTAAAAAAACACTATCCAACTTTGATTCTTTCCAAGGAAGACAAGGAAATGAATAGTAAATATTACATATCGAGTGAACACCTGCATGAGAGCTTAAAGGGTTATTAATTTCAAAGTCATCGGTATATAAAAAGTATGGAATTAGAACTTTTCCCGGATACTTTTCAATTTTTTTCTTCCAAAGCTCACCTTGAACAAAATTTGAAATTTTTTTTTCTTTACTTAATGTTTCCATATGAAGTTTCGTTTTATTTAAGATGTTTTCGACCTCAAAAAATTTTTTAAATTGAAATTTTAGAGGCATCAATATTCCTTTAGTGTTTTTCTCATCATACGCAAGACATCCGTTCTTAAAAACTGTACTGATTTCATTGTTTACCGAAAATTCATATAAACTGCCCAAAAAATTTTCTTTTTTAAGCCATTCAAATAGTTTATACTCGGTGTTGCAATTGTTAAAAGGGTTACGACACTTTGATAATAGACTGACAAATTCATTATGAACTTTCATGTTCGTTTTTGCCAATTTTTCGTTTGAAAATTATCTAAATAATTCAAGCATTGGATTTAAGATACATTTTTGTATATCCTCTTGAATTTCTAAAATATTTTTTCTTGAAAAACTATTATTATCATGCATTTTCAATACAAAACGCGTAGCAGAGGTGAACATATTATTAAGACTGTCTTCTATAGGTAATTCTTTGGTTTCAACGCTTTCTGCTTCATGAATATAACTTTCGCGTGATTCTGAGCTTTCCTCTAAACTATTAGATATTTGGTTTTTTTCGCAGAAATGATTTTGAGGTGCATCATTTTGTTTATCAAAATTATCTGTACTATTCACGTTGGGTATTGAACCTCCGTCATGTTTTCTGATTATATGTCTCTTAAAACTACTTATATTTTGAAACTCTTGTGAGCAACTACTTTCCCTACATTTAAAATTACTATAAGTACTCAGATCATGTTTTTTTTTTAGGTGTTGTATAAACAAGTTTACCGATGAAATTCTAACCTTACAGATAAAGCAAATCATTTTGTTAAATTTGACTACTCTTGTCTATAGTTTTTGTCTGAACTAAAAATAATTAAGTAATATATAAGTATTTTTTAATATAATATTATAACATTATTAAATAACTATCGATGCTGTAGAATATAGATAGGTTTTAATGTCAAACCTTATATCTTCTTGAATGGCTTCGGTTACATGAGAATCATAAGCTAAAAATAAAGAAACAAATGAAAAAAAATTGAATTGAAGCGTTTTTCCTAGTTCTCTTTACAATATTATTTGTAAAAATCATTCAAACATCTTAACTACTGAATATCTTGCTCTTCTATTAACATCTGCATTTTAGACAAAACTGCAAAAGTACACTGACACTTTTTTTCAAACACACATTGAAGCGTTAAGAAGATGAAGGTGCTAAGTGACATTTTTTGACATATCGTTTTTTCGTACAGATGAAGGCCCTATATTAAAACTTAAATTTCCATCTCATCTGCACTTCTCGATTCAAATTTAGCAAAGGATGAAAGTGTTATATATGCAACTCAACAACTTTCTCAACAAACTAACTGGAAAAATGTTTTGAACGTGCTTAAGACCTTCATTTATATGCAAAAACAATTTTACTTAAACGTTTTATTTTACTTTATTATGTGCACGAAGGTGATATGTGAGCAATGGATACAATTACCCATTCATATTATATGAAATCTATAAGTTTCTCAGTTTCTTAAATTTAAATGAGCAAATTAATTTCATTCCAGTGGAGGTAGATCATATTTCTATTCCAATGCTAATTTAACAGGTGCTGATGAAAATTAAAGAGAAAAAACAGGTCAAAATAAATAAATCATAAGAGTTATATGGAGGGCTCATAGCTGAACCGAACCAAGTCAGAAAAATAAAATTCTAAAATAATAAGAGGATTAGTAAATAAACTGCCATTGATTCATGAATATTTTACTCATAAAAGGATAATCTAAGGTTTGTTCTTTAAATTAAATTTTAATTATTATTCTCTTATTTAAAAATGAAAAACTTGAATTGGAAAATATTCACAAAAATTTGCAAAATAAAAATTATGGCTTGGTTCGGTACAGCTGTGAGCCCTCCATTTGTACATAGATGCCACATAAGACCTCTATGAGAAAAATAATTAAAAAATCACAGTAAAGTTCGTCGATAAAGATATTAACTACACAAAACTGTAAATAACTCGCAAGTCCTTTGTTTTCAATAAAGAAGAATATAAGTATTAAAAACACTTGAGTTAAAAATAATATACGGCCAATTTAAAAGTAACATATACTTTTAAATTGGCCGTATATTATTTTTAAGGTTTTTACCAAAAATGTTATATATCAAAAGCTGATTACTCAAAACTTTGAAAATGTCACTTAGCGCCTTCATCTTCTAAACGCTTCATTTGTTTTTTTGACCCATTTCCGGAGGCTACCAGTTCTAGTTAACTTAGAAACTTAAAATGTTACATACAGTCTACTCTTTGTGCAATTATAGGAAATCTTAAACGAAATTTGGAAAAGCTTTTGGTGTTCCAGAAAATTCACATTGTGTTTTCGCAACGCTATCCTTCGTACTTCGAAGGTTTTAACAGCACATGAACATTTTTTTTACAAAAAAGTCCAAAAACAGGTCAATTAGATAGTTCAATTAACTCACAAATTCAATATTTAGATTATTTGAATTTATCATCAGTTAAGTTCCAAACGTCGTTAAATGTGACGTTGCGTCAACACTAACCGGAAATCGGTATAGTTAGCAATGAAAAATTTTATTTATTCAATAGTCTAAAACGCTTTTAAAATGACAAAATTAGAGAATTTTCAAAAAAAGACTACGACACTTTTGAACTTATAATTATTATTACTATTACTATTATTATTATTATTATTATTATTATTATTATTATTATTATTATTATTATTATTATTATTATTATTACTATTATTATTATTATTATTATTATTATTATTATTATTATTATTATTATTATTATTATTATTATTATTATTATTATCATTATTATAATTATTACTATTATTAATACAAAATTTAAATACTCGTAATATATATAAATTATAATGACTTACCTACGTTTTAAATGTTGATTTGACAGCTGCTGCAACACCTCGCTTGGACACCTCACTTTTCCATTTATAAAAATCTGTAAATTGTATAAAAGTACTTTAAGTTACTTGTATACAGATATTTGAACTTTAAGAGAGACCATGAGAAGCATATCAAACTACTGGATTTTGTTCACTTTTCTAAAAACGACAAAAACTATACTATATCTAAAAAAAATATTTTCTTTAGATATAGTAGATAGCTATATGATACTTCAATTAATAGAATTATCTATTTCAAAAACAAAAAGTTCAATTTAATCAGCTAGGTCATCTTGTTCTCATGGTTTCATATCAATTAATAGTTCTATAATCTTTGTTTAAATTTGATTATTTATAACATTCTATGCTTTTGTTTAAATAAGTCCTACTTTTCAAAGGATAAGAATAGGATGATACTAAAGCAAATTCGGATCCAAGGCAGACTAAGTCTGATGAATGCATGTATATTAAAGTTTGTGAAAATTTTGTTTTAAAACGCAAGTAAAAGGAAAGTAAGCTTGGTAGGTATAACAGCAAACCACGCAAAAGAATGTTGAAAACTTTTACAGCTTGCTGCTATACGATTTCAAGAGAAAAAGACTTTTTTTCTTAAAAAAGACTCTAAAAATTTTTCGAGAGAAAGAAAAATTTAGTCAAAAAAAGACTTAAAATTTTTTTCGAGAAAATCTGACCATCACGAATTGAAAGCCAGCAAAAATATTTTATATGTTAATGTAATATATAAAAAATATGATGACTTACGGACTAAAAAACGGCCTTTAGCAATAGACTTAGCTTGGATTCGATCTTGTAACTAGGTATATGTTTTCAGTGAAAAAAAATGCCAGATTTCAGTGATTCAGCCAAAATCTTCACATCTTTGCATTAACTTTTGAGATTTCTCAGGAGCAATGATTTTGACAGCTGCTGCAACACCCCGCTGAGACACTACGCCTTTTCGTTAAACAAATCTGTAAAAAGTTTTAAAAGTACTTTTAGTTACTTATATATATTTTATCCTTAAGTGAAACCATGTCAAGCAGAGTAACGTACTGATTTTTCCACTTTTTAACGACAAAAACTAATATTGTATTTAACAAAAATAATTTTTTAGATAAAATAGCTATATGATACTTCAATAAATAGATACATAAGTATAGGTATCATTTAAAAAAAAATCAGTTTAATCAGCTAGGTTATCCTGTTTTCATGGTTTCATATCGTTTAATAGTTTTCTATTCAGGTCTGCAAACATTTTTAATGTTAGTCATATCATTTTGCTTCAAAGGTGGCAAATGGTGACCAATATTAATTTGTGGAATTTTCATGACCGTAATATTTGTTTAAATTTGATTTTAATACCAATAATAACAATTTATACGCTTTTATTTAATTAAGACCTACATAGTTTCTTTTCAATGGATAAGAATAAGTAAGATACGAAGATAAATCCGGTATCAAAGCAGAAATTGTCTTACTTATTTCTTACGTAATTGGGTGGCAAAATTAATTTTTTTGGGTGGAGGTCTCCACTAGGATTAAATGAATCCTGTTAATTTTGTATTTAACTTTTTTATTTCACTTGTTCGGCTTTTTAATATTTTATTTCACTTGTTCTGGCTAGCTGGAGGATATGTTAGTGTCTGCTTGTTTTTTTTTTGGATAAGAATATTGCCGTGTTAAGAAGGAAAAACGTAACTGACATTTTGGCTGTTTTTAGTTAGGGCCAGTTTTGACATCTTTGATATGTTTGCTATTTTATTCTTTAAAAATAAAAGCCCTAACTCGCTTTTGTAATGGTCTAAAACGCTCCAAAAAATGATGTTCGCTCAAAGAACCCTGCAATTTTTAAGAAAAATTGCCGTCTTAGCACTTATTTTAAGAAAAAAAGTGACTCCCATACAAGCATTTGTACATCTTAGAAATAATCTAAGCAAAAAAAATTGATTTATTTGTAAATACGACAGAAAAACATTCATCAACAAAACAGAAAAGATAGAGATAAAAACAGAAAAACGCGATTATCTCGAAATGTCAAAAATGCAGATGCGTTTTTTCTTCTTAACACAGAAGAATAGTATATGAAATTAAATCCAGTATCAAAGCAAAATAAGTCTGATTTTATGTTAAGGTTTGTTGAAATTTTGTTTTAAAAATTAAGTAAAAGGAAAGTATAGGTTGAGTAGGTATAACAGCAAACCACGCAAAATAATGTTGAAAACATTTACAGCTTTGCTGCTATACCCTACCCCTTGATATTGTAAAAGATATAAAAATAATATTTGTAATAATCATACCAATCTATTGAAAAATGATTTTTTCAGCAAAGTACTCTTTCAATGGCCTACCTTCCTGTAATGATTTTGACTCATCAGTTAATTATTTTGAAAAAAAAAATTATTTTTGCATTCTAAAGCTCAATTGGTTAAACTTTTCTTAGCATAGAATAATGCTGATCCTTGTGAAACTTAACATGGTTGATCAATTTTATAAGCAAAAAAGTTTTAAATCACAAAATTTTAACCATTAATTTATGTACCTACCAAAACAGGTACATTTGATGATGAATATAAGAAAAACTCGTTTAAAGCACAGACATTCTAAAACACCCTGCACATTCCCATAAAGTTGAATCTTATAACTTGTACCAGAAACTTATTCTGGTACAAAATTAGTCTCAATGCATACAAAATTAAACGGCTCTAAGGAATAATCCCGTGTTAAAGCGATTTTGGAAGAAATTAATTTAGTTTAATGTTTGCTTTTAGGATGAAATGTTATGAGCGATATTTTTTTATAAATTAGGCAAATACAGGATACATTAATTTCAATAAATGCTTTGGAAACTTAATTTAAATGATTTAGTTATATTTGAAGGAAATTTACTTTCTTACTATGCATTTGACTAATAAAAGAAAATTTCTTTGTTATATACAATATTTCATAAAACACAGATATAAGAAAGGAATTCTTTGGATTTTTTGACTTTCTTATATCCGTCATCAACTGTATTTTTAAAAGGAAAATTTCAAATCTTTTTTACTTATTTATGTATAGGGTTCAACTTTCTTTTTATTGTCTTATTTATTCCAAACGAAGTTGATTAAATATTGTATTTTGTTCAAAATCTGTCTTTCCAAAAAAATGACTCAGAAATTTTTTCTTAAAAAAGACCTAGAAAAATTTTCGAGAAAAATAGAGAGCAAATTTTTCATAAAAAAAGACTCTTTGCGAGATAAAGACTAAGAAATATTAAGCCAAAAAAGACCAAGAATTTGTCAAAGAAACAAATTTAAAAATTTTGTCTTAAAAAAGAGGAAAGGAAGATTTTGTCACGAAAAATTTATAATGTGTTCGTAATATATACAAATTATAATAACTTACGCTTTAAATAACTTTGATGACTGCTGTGCAACACCTCGCTGGGATACCGTACTTTTCCGTTAAAAAATCTGTAAAAATGTTTAAAAGTACTCTTAGTTACATGTAGGAACATATATGTATGTTCTTTCAAATTTAAATGAGGCCATGAGAAGCAGAGCGATCTTATGATTTATTTGCATTGTTTTTTAAAAACGTGAAAAACTAATGTTGAATTTTTTGCAAATAGTAGCTACATATGGAGGACTCACAGCTGAACCGAACCAAGTCAAAAAAAAGAAAATTCGACGGTAATAAGAGGATTAGTAAATAAACTGCCATTAATTAATGAATATTTTACTCGTAAAAAGGACAAGTTTATTCTCTAAACTAAATTATTATTATAACTCTTTTATTTAAAAATGAAAAACTTGAGTTGAAAAATATTCACAAAAATTTGCACAAAAAAAATTATGACTTGGTTCGGTACAGCTTCGAGCCCTCTACCTATATATATGATACTTCAATCAGTTAGATAGAATAATTATTCCAAAAACGCAATATTTTAATTTAATCAGCGAGATCATCTTGGTTCTCTTGGCTTCATATGGATTAGTAGTATTACTTTCAGGCCTATTCTGCAAACATTTTTAATTCACGTGAAGTCATTTTATTTCAAAGGAAAATTAAAATTTTGTCAACCCTGTTTCCGGTCGGAATAAATCCGTATGTATTCAAAAAATAATTTTTTATAAGCTCAGAACATTTATTTTTGTTTTTGAATTGGTAGGGATTTGACTCAAAACGAAAATCTGAAGGTTCTATTATAGTTATAAGTCAAATCCGTACGAACGAAAGTCAGAACAGAACAAAGGTGAATGTATTTTGTTCCAAGTCTGACCTTCATGCCCGTGCTTTACGATCCGAATTATAAAGAAGATTGATTTTCATATATTTTATGAAGTTTCTTTCCCACGAAAATAATACTGACCGTGGTGGATTGAAATAAAAGTCATAATAATGAATAAAAAACTTAGTGCGGTCACCAATAAAAACATTTTATCTTCGCGAGTCTTGGAAATGAACTTTTAGGTATATTTTTTCAATTTATTAACCTGATTAAAACTTTATAGTTTGATTTCACAATATCTCGGACCGAAAATATTTATAAAAATAGGTCGGCCGCCAGTAATACGCAACATGGAAGCGAAAGTGAATTTTTGTATAGGTATAACATAGAATATATAAATATATTAGTTTCATATAATGACTTAAAATGACTTACGTGATTGGGTACAAATTTAAATTTTGGAGGCAGGCCTCCAAGAGGATTAAATTAATCCTTTTAATTTTGTATTTAACTTGTTCTCCATGGCTGGCGGCAGCGGTTGCTTCTTTTTGGTAACTAAATCGTTGTTCGTTGCAAATATTTTTAATTTACGTGAAGTTATTTTGTTTCAAAGGAAATTTTAACTTTTATCACCCCTGTTCCGATTTTCGGTTGGAATGAAATCCGTATGTATTCGAAAAAAATTGTTCGTAAGCTCAGATTTGTTTTTATTTCTTAGTGATTCAACTCAAGACGATTTGATTCCTATCAAAAGTCAGAACAGGGGTGAATGTATTTTGTTCCAAGTCTGGGGTGCCAGCAAGTAACTTGTTACAATCGAGTTTAATCGATACAATCGAGCATTCGCAGCATCTATTTTGTTTCAATCGAATGTCCTCAATTGCATCGTCAGATCCGACAGCACACAAACTTGAGATTGACGCTTGAAACAAAAGTTTTCACTCGAAGAAAATAGTTATCGTTGGCAGTGATTTTTTTAAGAAAAGCATGGACTGATATTTTGACCACTTTTATGAGTTTTCACGAATACTTTAAGCTGCCCAAGGGAGCAAAAACAGCAATTTGCCGTGGAAAAACTTGCGATTTGGAAAAAGGTAGGTTGTTTTTAATTAACAAAATTATCGAGTGCACAGGTTCGTAAGCAGCGGTTGATGGTGATCCAACAGCAAAATCTTTTGGAGTCGGACGTATTAATTTTGTTACCAATAAAAACAACAACGGCGACGATAAAAGCTAAATTAAATGTGATTTAAAGTTATATGAATTAATTTTATTTTGAAGAATACCAATTTGACATTTCACTTTATAGTTCGCAATGACATTTTTAAGTGGAAGTCACAATGAAACTCGTTTCAAATTACATGCTACCAAAAATATTTTTTTTAATCGAATTATTATTATTATATATATTTTATGAAGTTTTTTTCCCACGGAAATTGTGGCGACCGTCGGCGTCGTGGATAGAAAAAAAAGTCATAATTATGATTAAAAACGCAATGCGCTCACGAATAAAAACATTTTATCTTCGCTAGACATGGCGGCCATTTTGATGGAGTCGTCTTTTCAGCACCGAGTTTCAAGTTTTGGAAATTAAGTTTGGAAAACTTTTTTTCAATTTTCAAGTTTTTTTCCCATGAAAATAATGCCAACCGTCGTGGGTAGTAAAAAAAGTCATAATTATGATTAAAAAACGCAATGCGCTCACCAATAAAAACATTTTATCTTCGCCAGACATGGCGGCCATTTTGATGGAGTCGTCTTTTCAGCACAGAGTTTCAAGTTTTGGAAATTAACTTTGGAATAACTTTTTTTCAATTTAAAAACCTAATTAAATCTTCAAATGTGATTTCACAATATCTCTGACCGAAAATATTTGTAAAAATAGAAAGGTACTTACATTAATTTTGTCGCCGGCCGCCATAGTATTACGCAGCACATGGCAGCGATATTGAATTTTTGCTTATATAGGTATAATTTAGAATAAATAAATATATTAAAATGACTTACGTGACTGGGTGGACAAATAAAAATTTTCGGTGGAGGCCTCCAACAGGATTAAATTAATCCTGTTAATTTTTCATTTAACTTTTTTCTTCACTTGTTCGGCTTTTTAATTTTTTTTGTTCACTCACTTGTTCTGGCTTGCTGGAAGATGTGGCGGCGGCTGCTTCTTTTTACTAACTGAATCGTTGTTCGTTGCTATGGCCAATTGCAAGTCGGCGTCATTTAACTTGGTTCGTTAAGTTCGTCAAAAAATGTTCCCTCTATACGAACATTGCTGAGCTCTGTTCACACCATGAATGAAAGAATACAAAAATACGGAATAGGGACGGGAAGTTTTTAAGTTAATTAAATTTGGTTTTATGTTGATTTTTTTCTTGTCTATCTATCAATTCAGTATTGTGTACTTTATGTTCTATTAATTAAAACAATAGCAAAAATAATAATACTTTCTACCACACTCTTGATTTTTTTTTTGGATTATTGACAATTTAGATTATTTAAAACCATTTAATATCAATTTGAAAATATTTCCCAGTGAAAAATATCTTCTTTTAGGGCCAGTTTGTTCTCAGCTTATCATCTTTAATCAATGATTATTGTGACCGATAAAGCCGCAAAAGTGTTTTTAATCAACAACATTTGAGTCAATGAACCCATAGTTTGAGTTGTTAGCTATCGAAATCGTTAATCAGCCAATATTGGTTGATTATCTCCATTTAACCAGAGCCTTTGAAAAACTTATTACAATTTAACCCGATGTAAACAATCTGTTGTTGTTTCTTTTTAACTGACTTATTACAATTTAACCCGATGTAAACAATCTGTTGTTGTTTCTTTTTAACTGACGTTGAGAAAATAATATCTTGTATTATTTCATTAATTTTTAACTAGCCACGAACTTGGTAATTTATAAAAGGTTTATTAAAATTAATTAACAAGATAATTAAATAAATAAAAGGGTTTATTAAAATAATAAACAGTTTACTATAACAATAAACGATTAATGAATTTTAATAAACAAGATTATTATTACAAGTCAACAGCAAATTTGTAAGGCACGCTTCGTTACATTTTTGTAATAAATAATAAATACGTTTATTATGACAATAAACGATTAATTAATTTTAATAAACAAGATTATTATTACAAATCAACAGTAAATTTATAAAGCACGCTTCGTTAAATTTTTGCAATGAAGAAGAAATACGTTTATTATGACAATAAACGATTAATTAATTTTAACAAACAAGATTATTATTACAAATCTACAGCAAATTTTAGAAAACACGCTTCGTTAAATTTTTGAACAAACCGTTGGGAAGATTAAACAATTTATTGATACAATAAACAGTTTATTGTGGCAGTAAATGGGATTATAAAATCGATAAACATAAACAACAATTAACAATTATGCTGCGTTTTCATTTGGGCAAGTGAAAAAATTTAGTTGTTTCTTTGAAAATGAGCATGTTTTTTTTTCTAAACTATCGTTTTTGCAATACCAAGTATGATTTCCATTCGTTTTTTTGGTAATCACTAGAAACATTTACATAGTAAAAATATTTTCGGAGTTGGGAAAATTTTGTTAATTTTTGTGTTTCTCTGTTATTCATCTAATAAAAGCTATTATAATTATAATTTATTGCCTTACTTACTTACTTACCTTTTTTAAGCGACCGCCATGGGACGCACACTGCACAGCACAATTTATTTATTGTTTTTTGTTTAACATTCTTTGTTATTTTCTTGTTCTTCAGAAAGTAAAACATTTTTAATCATCAAATTATTCACTCACAAAAAACACCTTCTGTTAAATTTTATGCTATGATGGTTTTTATTTAGGTGATGGCCAACTAAAATGATAAAAGTGTACTCGATATTTCTGTCACTCGGAATCGATAATAGGTGCATTGTTTCCAAAGGTCCATTCATGAATGAAAGAATACTAGATTACGCTGTAATATTTTTCCACAACATTCCTGATAATTTTTCGATTACCTACTGACGATTTAGATAATTTAAACCCATTTAATATCGATTTTAAAATATTTCCTTGGAGAAAAAATGTATTTTAATAATAAACACACATTTTTCACAGCTAATCATCTTTAATCAAAGATTGTTATGACTGGTTAATCCGCGAATCTGCTTGTTAACCACAGTTTTATTTAATGAATCCATAGTTTGAGTTGTTAATTATCGAAACCACTAATCAGCCAATATTGGTTGATTATATCCATTTAACCAGAGCATGTGAAAAACTTATTACAGATTTAACCCAATGTGAACAACTTAGAATTAATGTTGTGGTAATGAAAGGGCAGTATGAGCAGTAGGATGTACTCCAAAATATAGGAAGGCAGGGATGATTGTAATTCAAGAAATTATGTTGAACAACAAAACTTTCGTTGTCGCTCCAAATTCTTTAATAAATTTTATCATTCAACATTATATTATGTATGTTATTGTTTTAAAAAGCAGACCTTCGTAATAATTTAATATTCTGTAACTACTCGTACATTTGAGTATGCAGAAAATGAATTTGTTATTAATTTATGTAAAGTAAGTGTATTTATTATAATTTTTCTAAGGAGAGAAAAAGTGTGAGTTCTGCCTTAATGAAACTTAGAAACCCAAACAAGGTTTTTTTAGAAACGATTTATCATATTTAATAAATTTGTTTTTGAATTCAGTAAATTGTTTATTAAAATCAATAAATTGTTTTTTAATTTAATAATTTGTTTATTAAAATCAGGAAATTGGTTTTTAATTCAATAACTTGTTTATTCAATCAGTCAGAAATCAGTCAGTAAATATATTTGAACCACGGATCAAAATTTGAACCACGTTTGTACAACAGTGATAATTTATGGGCTTTACAAAAATACACACAAAGTGGACCATACTTTGAGTTTGGTTAAATATGATCGGAGCTTAAAGTCAAATGATAAAGAATTCTCGTATTCTTTCATTCGATACATATAGAGACGTCAATACGTGGTGGCGGACAGGGAGTTCGGAATATAAGTGTTTTTTATTCACTGATACATATTTTTTCAAATATAATACAAACCTAAGCTATTTTTCAAAGCTAGTAGGTATGACAGCCGAAGTTTGGGATCGCTTTACATAGTTTGTTTGTATCTTGATGTATTATAATGTATATAATGCATAGATTTAGCTTCTTGTTTCTCTTTTGGTTCTTTTTGTTGCCTTCCAAAGAGTGTGCGGGCCAACGAAAGGTTGGTCAATTCTTTACTTTACTATTGGAAAGTAAGAACACGACAGTCAAATTAAGTTTGCAAACTTTTTCAAAGATCACTAGTCTGCACTCTGTTGGACCAAGCGGATAATATTTTGTATATATGTATCTCTACTTATTATTTTTTATTATTGGAGAATGACAAGTTAATTAATCCATGGACTATGAATGTTCTGGACTGAACTGGAACACTAAACAATGGCCTTTACTTTGATTGTGGAAAATTCTTAATCCATGGATTAGTCAGTTTGAAAATAAGACTTAAAATTAAATTGTGGTAATGAAAGGGCAGTAGGAGCAGTAGTATGTAATCCAACAAATAGGAAGGCAAGGGTGACTGCAATACAAGAAACTATGTTGAACCGCTTATAGCGTTACAGCAAAACTTTCGTTTTCTCTCCAAATTCTTTGATAAATTTAATCATTCAACATTATATGATGTATGATATTATTTTAAAAAGCAGAAATACGTTAAAATTTAATATTATGTAGATACTAGCACATATGGGTACGCAGAAAATGAATTTGTTACTAATTTATGTAATGAAAGTATATTTAGTATAATTTTTCTACGGAGAGTAAAAGTGTGAGTTCTGCCTTAATGAAACTTAAAAAACCCAAACCAGGTTTTTAAAAACGATTTATCATATTTAATAAATTTGTTTTTGAATTCGATAAATTGTTTATTAAAATCAATTAATTGTTTTTTAATTCTATAATCTGTTTATTTAAAACAGTAAATTGGTTTTTAATTCAATAACTTGTTTATTAAACACAATAACTAGTTTTTTTTAATTCAATAACTTGTTTTTTAAAAACAATAAATTGCTTTATAATCCAATAACCTGTTTATTAAAAACAATAAATTGTTTTTTAATTCAATAACTCGTTTAATAAAAACAATACATTTCTAAAAAAAAATCAATTTGTATTAATTCAATTTGTAAAGGTTTCATTGATAATTGATTACATTGATTGTTGACATTATTTCTTTTGTAAGATGTTCATAATCGCATCATACCATTAAATAATAATAAATTTTAATAATTGAAATTCATTGTTTCAGTTAAAAAACTATAATATCCATATCAATTTTAGAATTAAGCTCATAATAATGTCGTTCGTTATCAAAACAATCAATTTCTAAAATTTTAATAACGAAAGTTAACTGGTTCAGTAAAGAAAAATTAAAAACAATAAAAGCAATACCATTTTAAGATTTAATAGCTAAAATTATTTATTGCATTTAAAAAATAAAAAAACAATAAATCGTTTGCAAATTTTAAAATTCGGCTTTTAATAATTGTCGTTCATTATCACAACAAACGGTTTATTAAATTTTAATAACTCAAATTTACTGTTTCAATAAAAAAAATAATTGAAACTATTAACCGTTTATCAATTTCGAAATTCAGCTCTTAATAAATATCGTTTATTGTCACAACAAACGATTTATTAAATTTAAATAGCTAAAATGTATTGTTTCAATTAAAAAAAAATTAAAAACAATAACCCGTTTATCAATTTTAAAATTCAGCTCTTAATAAATTTCGTTTACTGTCACAACAAACGATTTATTAAATTTTTATAATTAAAATTTACTGTTTCATTAAAAAAAATATAAAAACAATAAACCGTTTATCAATTTTAGAATTAAACTCTTAATAAATGTCGTTAATTATCACAACAAACGATTTATTAAATTTCAATAACTCAAATTTATTGTTTCAATAAAAAAAATAATTAAAACTATTATCAATTTCGAAATTCAGCTCTTAATAAATATCGTTTATTGTCACAACAAACGATTTATTAAATTTGAATAGCTAAAATTTATTGTTTCAATTTAAAAAAAAATTAAAAACAATAACTCGTTTATCAATTTTAAAATTCAGCTCTTAATAAATTTCGTTTACTGTCGCAACGAACGATTTATTAAATTTTAAAAACTAAAATTTATTGTTTCATCTAAAAAAATTATAAAAACAATAAGCCGTTTATCAATTTTAGAATTAAACTCCTAATAAATATCGTTTATTATCACAACAAACGATTTATTAAATTTTAATAACTAACATTTATTGTTTCAATAAAAAAAATAATTAAAACTATTAACCGTTTATCAATTTCGAAATTCAGCCCTTAATAAATGTCGTTTACTGTCACAACAAACGATTTATTAAATTTGAATAGCAAAAATTTATTGTTTCAATTTAAAAAAAAACTAAAAATAATAAACCGTTTATCAATTTTAAAATTCAGCTCTTAATAATAACGTTTATTATCACAACAAACGATTTATTAAATTTTTATAATTAAAATCTACTGTTTCATTTAAAAAAATTATAAAAACAATTAACCGTTTATCAATTTTAGAATTAAACTCTTAATAAATGTCATTTATTATCACAACAAACGATTTATTAAATTTTAATGACTCAAATTTATTGTTTCAATAAAAAAAAATAATTAAAACTATTAACCGTTTATCAATTTCGAAATTTAGCTCTTAATAAATGTCGTTTATTGTCACAACAAACGATTTATTAAATTTGAATAGCTAAAATTTATTGTTTCAAAAAAAAAAAAACATTAAAAACAATAACCCGTTTATCAATTTTAAAATTCAGCTCTTAATAAATTTCGTTTATTGTCGCAACAAACGATTTATTAAATTTTAATAACTAAAATTTATTGTTTCATTTAAAAAAATTATAAAAACAATAAACCGGTTATCAATTTTAGAATTAAACTCTTAACAAATGTCGTTTATTATCACAACAAACGATTTATTAAATTTTAATAACTAAAATTTATTTTTTCGATAAAAAAAAAGAAATAAAACTATTAACCGTTTATCAATTTCAAAATTCAGCTCTTAATAAATGTCGTTTATTGTCACAACGAACGATTTATTAAATTTTAATAACTAAAATTTATTGTTTCAATTAAGAAAATTGAAAAAAACAATAAACCGTTTATCAATTTTAAAATTTAGCTCTCAATAAATTTCATTTATTATCACAATAAACGATTTATTAAATTCATTAAAAAAAGTTTATTGTGACAAGTAACAAGTTTATTGAAACAATAACTCATTGCTTATTTTGAAGAATTTTCAATCGCAAAACGGCTGTTTATTGTAACAATAAACGATTTGTTAATTTTAATAACCAAAATACCCCTATAAACGGTCAACAAACGGAATTGATAAACGGTGATTAAATTTTCAAGATTTTTTTAATAAACCGTTTATTGTTACAATAAAAAGTTTATTGTGACAATAAATATCCACTCAATAAACGCCGTTTGTTAAAATTCTGAAAATTTTTTGGTTCAGTGTATATACAATTTTCTTAAGCCCACTCTTGAACATAAGAGCAAGTCGTGCATTTTATTTTTTAATCTTACATTAATCATAGAAATTTTTGGTCGCACTAAGAAGTTGAACAAAAAACTATAGAAGAGATAAGACATATATCAGTGTTATCGAAAGCTATATGAAAAGAAAGAAGCAGTTATCGACCGACGCGACGTTTTAGGGCCAGTTTGTTCACACCTTGTCAACTTAAATCAATGATTATTCCAGTTGATTATTATCATTGAATGCGTTTGTTCAGTAAACTTTTAAGCAGAGAATCCATGATTTGAGCATTTAATTGGAGAAATCACTTATTCGCCGATTCTGTTTGATTAGCACGATTTAATCAAAGATTTCCTGGAATTTCGTTTGACCATCATTGGTTATTCCCAAAGCGTAGGTATAAAATAGAGCAGTGTTTTTCAAACTGTGGGTCGCGACCCTATAGGGGGTCGCCAAGAATAACTAGAGGGGTCGCGGTCGCAAGCCATTAGGTACAAGGTACTAAAAAAATTAAAACACAACATTTTTAAGTGAGACGGTTGCAACTGTTTTTCTTTAATTAAATGTTCAAAACTTGGTTGTATATTTGAGGCGTTAACAATAAAAGCATTTTCCTATTGAAGGAAAATAACGTGAGTTCACATAAGAGTATGAAGTGGTGAATGGCACTAACAATCTTAAAGCCTTTTTTGCCAGCTCTAGATATTTTCTTCTTCTCTTATCTTATCTTCTCTTAATCCTGAAATTATCAATGGTTTTTACTGAATTCAAAGCATACCACACTGAAAATAATACTATTCATAAAAATTATAAAAACCGTTTATTGAGCGATTTTTCATTGTCCCAATAAACTTTTTATTGTCACAACAAACTTTTATTGATTTCAGACTGCCGTAATCAATTAACTGTTTATTGCGACAATAATTTTGAGTTTATTGAAATTGAAATCCGAAGATTAATAAACCAATTATTGCCACAATAAACTCATACACTGGCGCAATTAACCTTTTACTTGCCGCAATAAACTTGTTTATCAATTCAACACATTTCAGCATTTATAAACTCGTTTATTGTGGCAATAAACTGAATTTAAAAAACAATTTATTGCGTTTTGTTTATAAATGCTCAAATATTGTGAACTGATTAACAAGTTTATTGTGGCAATAAACTGTTTATTAATAATCCCAATTGATATTGCAAAAAAACAGTACATTTTAATAAACAGTTAATTACTGCAAAAATTTTTTTTATCAATTCACAACTTTTGGGCATTTATAAACTCGTTTACTGTGTCAATAAACTATTTATTAAAATTTACCTTTTTTTGGAATAGCAATTTGAATTTTCAATTAACAGTTTATTGCCGCAATAAACTTGTTAATTCAGTTGCAACTTTTGAACATTTATTAACTCGTTTACTGGGGCGGCAATTTATTAAAGTTCAATGTTTTTTTCTATAGCAGTCAGTTGTGATTTTTAATAAACAGTTTCTTGCTGCAATAAACTTGGTAATCAATTCACAACTCTTGAGCATTTAGCAACTCGTTTATTATGGCAATAAACTGTTTATTAAAAATTAGTACTGCGATAAAAAAAAGGATTTTAATAAATAGTTTTTTGCCACAAACAACGAATGCTCAAAAGTTGTGAATTGATTGACAAGTTAATTGCTAAATTTAAATTTTTTTTTGGAATAGCAATTGGGATTGTCAATAAACAGTTTATTGCCGCAATAATCTTTTTAATCAATTCACAACTTTTCTGCTTTTATAAACTCGTTATTTGTGGCAATAGACTGTTTGTTAAAACTTAATGTTTTTTATCGCAGCTTGGATTTTTAATAAACAGTTTATTGCCACAATAAACGAGTTCAAAAATTTTAGATTTTAAGCTTTTATAATCACGATTGTAAATATTCATTTTAATTTATTTTATTAATTTAACTGACTTACCGAGATAGTTTTACTCAATATTTTTTTTTGAATAAAACTATAGCGGTAAGTCCGTTAAATTTATAAAATAAATTAAAATGAAAGAGTTTATAAATGCTCAAATGTTGTAAAATGATTAAAAAGTTAACTGGGGCAGTAAACTGTTTATTAAAATTTACTGCTCAAAAGTTGTGAATTGATTAAATTTTAATGAACTGTTAATTGCCGGAATAAACTATTTATTGATAATCCAGACTAGACTGCCACTTAAAAAGACAGTTAACTTCTAATAATCCATTTATTGTCCCAATAATCAGTTTATTGTCCCAAAAACCAGTTTATTGTCGCAATAAACTATTTATTGATAATCTAGACTAGACTGCCATTTAAAAAGACAGTTAAATTCTAATAATCCATTTATTGTCCCAATAACCAGTTTATTGTCCCAATAACTAGTTTATTGCCGCAATACACTATTTATTGATAATCCAAACTGCCATTTCAAAATACAGTTAGTTTCTAATAAACCATTTATTGTCCCAATAAACAGTTTATTGTTGCAATAAACTATGTATTGTCACAAGAAACTGTTTATTGATAATCCAAACTGCCATTTGAAAGAAACAGTAAACTATTAAAAACCATTTTTTTGTTCATAATAAACCGTAGACTGTCGCAATTATTGATAATCTAGAGCCCGGGTTTCCCAAACTGTACTCCCCAACTTGGTGCTCCGCGAAGAAAATCCAAGAGCTCCGCGGAAGGATCGACAAAAAATATCAAAATTCCTTTTTACTATTAAATTTTGATCTTCTGAACCAAAACAAAACATATGCAGATCTCGAATGGCAAAAAATGATACTCCAAATACCATAATCCCGAATAGGTACCCAAAATCCCGAATGAACAAAATCCCGAATGGACAAAATCCCGAAAGCCAAAATCCCGAACGGAAAGAATCCCGAATGACAAAAAATCCCCAATACATTCGGGATTGAATTAAGAATTTCAATACTTTTTTAGTAGATAAGGCCAGTTGGGGTAAATGTAAACGGTGGTCATTTTAACAACTAAAAACTACTTGTACAGAACTTGTTTGAGCATGTTTATAAAAGCAAAATCATCCGTATTTTGATTGTCAATAATCAATTTGATAATTTAAAAAAATTGAAATATGGTAGGGTCAGTTGGGGTTAATGTGAACATGGGGTAGAAGTAAACGGGTGTCATTAATATAATTACTATACTCTATTCTACTATAATTAATAAGAAGCTACAAATATATCAATAAACTTAGATGTCAAGTGCAAATTGAATACAGATTTAGAGTTGAAAGTTGATGATGTTGGCGAGATGTTGGCGAGACCAAATCGAAGTCAAAGCGAGACGATTTTAAGATGTGCACAATGATAAACCAAAGCAGGACTATAGCGAGGCTTGACCCCATTAGTCGAACACAATGACCACGATACTGGAAACCACGTCACGTTTCGACTTTTAAACCACTGTTAGCTTATTTTAACCACTTTGAAAATTTAAATTTTGAAAAAAATAACTTTGGCGAGACTATGGCAAGACCAAAGCAAAATGATGACAAAGCATGCTCAATGCCAAAACCCTTGTGTAAATGTCAAAGCGAGACCATAGCAAGAAAACCAAAACACAAATTCTCGTGTAAATGGGCATGACGAGACGGCTCCCGGACATTACGCTTGAGGAAATCATGCCAGATTTTTTTTTTTTGGAAAAAACGCCTGAAAATTTTTTTGGATCAAAATTGGAAAAAAGAGCAGTTTTTTTTTTGGAAAATAGGCCAGAAATGAGGGAAATTAGGCCAGGCAGGTTTGGAAAAAGAGCCAGAAAGCTAAATGGAAATCGAGCCTGAAAATTTATTTATTTATATGCTGGCCTAATTTTCAGAAAGCAAAATGAAAATTGAGCGAGAAAATATATATATTCTGACCTAATTTCGAAATTACGTTTTGGAAAAAAGACCAGAAAATGTTTTAAGGTGTATTCAAACAAGATGCTAGTTTGCGGCTCATCTGCCCCCGCACGCAACAACCCCGCACCAGCCCCAGGCACCGCACCCCCTAGCCCACCCCATGCACAGGCCCCCGCATCCGCCACGCACGCACGCCTCCATGCCCGCCACGCACACCCATCACGCGCGCACGCCTGCCCCAACACGAGTCACGCGAGCTCGCCCCCGCGACAATTTCCCACTAGCGGCGGGCACGGCGGCGGGAGTGGTGGCACGTGCGGTAGGCGCGCACGGCGGGAACTTGCGGGGGACGGCACGCGATAGCATCGTCGCGCCCCCCCCCCCCCCCCGCGGTGATTTGATTTATCTCTGAAACTGCTAAAACGTAAAATTAAAAATGTTTTCAACAATTTTAGTCTTTTATTTGTAACCATTACAAACATTTAACAATATTTTACAAAACAATATGATATTAAATCATGTTACTAAATATAAACTTGCAACGTGTCTGCTACGATTTCCCGGCAGCAAAGCCAGACATTTCTTTTGGAAAATAGACCTGAAATTTTGGAAAGATTGTCGGAAAACTTTGGCTATTATTCCTAGGAAAAAAAGCCAGATATTTATATGAAGATTTTTTGGCGTTTTTTCTATTCTATTATTCCTAGGAAAAAAAAACCAGAAATTTATATGAAGATTTTTTGGCGTAATTTCCGGGAGCCTGACAATACCACAGCGAGACGAGCTTAGTGACCACATAAAAACTACGTTTGAACGACCCCGCGGTGAGAGATCAACCAGATAACACCGAGGCAATTAGTCATCGTCGTCGCCGTCATCGTTTTTGCGAGTTAGCCAACTCCGTTTTTTAAAACAACGCATGAAAAGTGCACTTTTTTACATTATCAAAACGATTTTTATTTTTCAGCCTATTTACAGCATTTTCAAATACAGAATTTTGAGATACAGAATTTTGAAATGCAGAAATTTGACCAACCAGAATTTTGAGATACAGAATTTTGACTTACAGTATTTTGATCATACAGTATTTTGTACATACAGTATTTTGAAATACAGTATTTTGAGATACAGTATTTTAAATACAGTATTATGACCCATACAGTATTTTGACCCTAACCAAAAGTATTGCAAATTTTTGCTTCAACAGAACACGTAATTCTGAGTGGTTTTTGGAAACTTCATTACTCTTTATTTTCTAAGGTAAACTACAGAGAGTTTGACCTATGACAACAATTGTTCAAAATTGCAAGCTTAATATTTGTTGTATGCAAACTTTTTCCCTCCCACCAATAGGTATTGAAATAAATTGATGTACAAAAATTTAAATCAAATTTTACACCTGTTCGATACGTGTAAAGGTAGGCAGACAAACGGTTATAGGTTCAATCCCTCAAAGCCTATTATGGATATGAATTACAAAAGTATGCAAATGACGCAACTTTTTATGTCGTTGGCTCTTAGAAACAAGTTAGAGTGTCCGCGCGCGATATTTAATACCAAAAACAGTAGTAAGCCATTCGGGATTCTGTAATTCGGGATTTCGGCATTAGGAATTCTGTCATTAAGGCTTATGGCATTCGGGATTTTGATTTTCGGGATTTCGTACCCAACCCAAACCATTTAATGTCTCAATAAACAGTTTATTGTGTCAATAAACTATTAACTGTCGCAAACAAACTATTTACTGTCACAAAAAAATGTTTATTGATAATCCAAACTGCCATTTCAAGGAAACAGTTAACTTCTGATCAACCATTTATTGTCCAAATAAACAGTTTGTTGTTGCAATAAACTATTTATTGTCACAATAAACTGTTTATTGATAGTCCAAACTGCCATTTCAAAAAACAGTTAACTTCTAATAAACCATTTATTGTCCCAATAAACAGTTCATTGTTGCAATAAACTGTTTATTGATTATCCAAACTGCCATTTCAAGGAAACAGTTAACTTCTAATCAACCATTTATTGTCCCAATAAACAGTTTATTGTTGCAATAAACTATTTATTGTCACAATAAACTGTTTATTGATAATCCAAACTGCCATTTCAAAAAAAAGTTAACTTCTAACAAACCATTTATTGTCCCAATAAACAGTTTGTTGTTGCAATAAACAATTTATTGGCGCAAACAACTTTTTACTGACGCAAACAACCATTTATTGCCACAGTTAACTCAAATTGCATTTTAGTTCTATCTTGTATGCAGCAAGCAATTACAATTGTTCGACGAGTCACTCTACTGTTTATTCTTGCCGTGAGAACAAGTCCGATTCCTTAAACCTTTTGGTCAATGTGGTGCAGTGTTCAGTGTAACAAAGTGTAAAAACAATAAAGACAATTATTAAGTTCCAACTACCTAACAATAAAATATTCTAAAGTGTTAAAAATAAAACAATATAATAAAAAGTTAAATGAATGTATTGGTACATTCAATAAGTTAAAAGTTTTGTGTGCAGTGGACGATTATAATTCTACGAGTAAGTGTTGCATTTTTTCTTCCACTTAAAAAAGTTTTTAACAATCAAATTTATTTTTCTAATTATGTATTACTGTATTTGAATTTCCTTTGGGAAAAAAGTGGTTTATTTGGAAATTTTTCATATTAAGGTCAGATCCACACTACAATAGTTATAATAAAATAATTTTACATTAGAAACATTGAGACGATCGAAATAGTATCAGGTATCGGTTATGTGAATATACCTACTCATACATAATTCCTTATCATAACAAGACTTTATCGTTATGAGAACTTTAATGTGCATCTGGCCTAATTTTCCATTTTAAAATGGTTCACAAAATAGCGTTTAACTTAATAAACAATTAATTCGCACAATAAAGCATTTACTGTCGCAATAAACTATTTACATTTCGCACAGTGTCGAAAATTCGACCTGACTCCATTAATGTTTAGCTATACCTTTCAAATAAAAAAATTATGAAAATACGTTGCCATTAGTGTAAAGGATACAATAATTATTGGCACCCTAAGGAAATTTCAACTTTGATCAACCACAAATTTTGTATCTGTAGAGTGATGAGAATCGTTTGTATATTATATGTATATCAAAGTATTATTTAATAAAATTCGCGTTGGTTAGTTAAATTAAAAATAAATATAATTATTAAAATTTACTTTTAAAGACAAATTAAAAAAGTTTACCAAGAACTACAGTTAATGGCAACACGATATAAGTATGGCACCCAAAAAATGTACAATTATTGGCACCCTTTTATGTGGGAAAAATAAGATATTATGATTTTTAATGTATATTTTGTCATTTTTCAAACTAAAATTAATAACGAATGAGTGCTATAATTATTGGTAGTGTTAAAAGTAAAATTATTGACAGTGCCAATAATAATAAGTTTTCATCAAAAAATTGAGCTAGAAATAGTGAAAAACTACATACCAAATTATAGGTCCTTAACCAAAACATCCTAATTTTTCGCATTTTTTTTTATTTTTGTCGAATGTGCTTACTCTTTTATTTAAAAAAGAAAATCGAAAGAAAATATCTTCAAATCAAAGATGCAGAAAAGTTATATATATGTGCAGCTTCAAAATAAAAAATAAATTGACTTAATCGGACCACTATTGAATAATGGAGTGCCAATAATTCTGTCAAAAATTTGGGGTGCCAATATTTGTTAGCCATTACGCTATAGGCCAGTTAAAAAGTAGATGTAGAAAAGTGTTCACGTATTTATATATAGATCACATTAAGAGCCGATTTTTCTATCTCTAGATAAACAAATTTTTAACTATCTTAGGAATTAACAAACAAACAGATACATTTATATATTTTCTAATTTTATTAGAAAATATTCGGACAACAATTATGTACAATCACTCATAAGACAATTAACATAAGAAAACACTAAGTTTATCTAGGTATAGGTACATAGTACATACCTAAATATACATACATACTTAGTTAGAAAAAGTTGGGATCTAGATTTTATATGTACTTCAATGATATTTTTTTTGTTTCCATTTATTTCGTTTTATAGAAGTGGTTCCTTTATGTATATAAACTCAATTACCTATATTATCTTTTAAAATTTTCCAGGAGTACTACAGGACGGCGAACAGAGGGAAGATTTACAACAAATATTGTAATTTGAAATTCACTTTTAAGACTCTGAATACCCCCACATCGAGCAAATCAAAACCTGAAAATGATGCAGTCGCAAAAACAGACTTCGACATGGGTAAGTCTTATTTTAAATATCACATATGTAAATAAATATTTATTTTATAATTATTTAAGTTTATTTATTCCAAAAAAAAACTTATATATATGCATACATTTTTTTCCAGTTCCAGAAGAAAATGCCGATAAGTGCTACAAATCTTTAAAATTCGATAACCTCAGTTCGGAGGAATTCGATAGGTGCTGGAAGGCATGTTCGAAAGCCAGAGTCGTGGATATTCAAAATTTAACCACAACATCGGATATTTTAAGAAAATGGCCCCAATATAAACTACCTTCTGGCTACCGATTTGTAAGTCGAACTTAAGTAGATATTTGTTACATTTTTTTTATTTGCTCATGCAAGTTTCATCTTAAAGAATTTTTTAAATCCTTTGATAACACTGTGTGACAACATTTTAATTTTAGTCTCTAACATGAACCAAAATATAGGTACTTTACTTTTGATGCACTGAATTCGAATCTGGACTCAGAATTGCTCTACCACGTAACTTTTTTAAGATATTCGAATCCAAAATTTTAAAATATATGCGGCGCAAAATTATAGTGAAGTTAACACAATACTTAAACAACTTTAGTTTAACACTAGGTGAAAATAGCTGTTTCTTAAATTATAGACGATGTCAAACCAACATTATGTTATAACACTTGCATTAAGGCTCTCCCAAACCAACGCGAAATCATAGCGAATCATTCGCAACGAAAGTTTTTTGTTGTTGTTTAGCATAGTGTATCTTTCATAACTTGTGTTATTGTGAATGATTGCGCGTCGTCGGCGATTGTTTCGCCTTGTTTGGGAGAGCCTTTAAGTTAAAATCACCAAAGTCTGATTTAAATTTTTTAGTATCACACTAGCTCAAATGACGTCTGTCGCACAAATTGTCATTGATTTAGGCGAGTTCAACTTTAATTTGCTTAGAAAATGGTTTAACTAGCATATCTATAATTCAGGAAGTTAGAAAACTGCATTAAAGTTAAACAGTTAACTAGTGTCAAGCTAAGGCCCTTAAAATAGGCTATCTATAATTTTGCGCCTATGTTTTTAGGCAAATTTGAAGCTTATATTATTTCTCGAAGAAATTTTTTTTAAATAAATTTGTATCCGCAATCGAAAGTATAACCCTTTATCTTTGAAATTCTTTTTGAATCTTTCAAATACCTAAATTCATTTAAGAGAAATCATTAAATAGCTGTCAGCCTTCACCTCAAACTACCTTAATTCAAAATATGTATAGGAGTTAGGACTCATAAATTTAAATTCTTGACTTCGAAGAGAGTAACACAAATATTTATAAAAATCCAACTACATTTTATAGAAGTTTCTTTTTTAAGATCTTGTTGCAAATTTTGTGGAAAAGATGATCTTGTGGTATAACATAGTCTCCATTTTCAATTAAAAAAAAAAGTTTTTTGTTAGCTTTAAGATATATTTTAGAATGGGTTATCTTAAAAACTTAACGTGCTTAAGCCATTCTGAGACCAGATTTCCAGATCAAAAGCCACTAGGAAAGTATATTTTTGTTCATATATAGCTGAATATAGAATTAATATTAAAACTTAACCAAAATTTCTCCATGATTAAGAAAAATACATTTTTTAACACTGCGTCAAAACTACATTTTTAAAAAAAGCTACATTTTATAAAATTGGACTTGCTAAATACATAGTTTCAAAGCTATGGCATTGTTACAAACCTGCTTTTGACATTGACATGAGATAGTTATGACGTCATAACTTAGAAACGTAACGTGCTGGGTACCCATATTATCTGGCAATCATAATCTTAATTCAATGAGCAATTCAGCCTAGCTTTAATTATTCATGTTAGAAAAACCTTGTCATACAATGTAATTAAAAAAAAATGCTGTCCTACGAAATATGTACACTCAATGAATTAATTTTTCCCTTTATTTTTTTGAAGGTCGACATGGATTTCGATTTTTTATACAAGAATCATAACCCTCTCCTGGAACGATGGGAACAACTCTATACAAAAATCAGAGAATTTCTCTCCACCGAAAATGGAATTAAAGAGAAAACGATCAAGGACGTTTTGGAGAAGATGGATTCAGATAATATTCCAGAAAGTAAGTTCGATATAATTTTATTATTTATAATTTATTTTTGTCTTTTTAAAACGCAGAGTTTATTTAACAAAATAAGTAATAATAAGGGTATTCTTGCAACGATGGAAAGTCGTCGTAAACGTAGTAAAGTTGAAAACTGCGTAAATCTGTCTAATTTTCCATACAAATTGCGACAGATTTACGAAATTTAAAACTTTACTACGTTTATGACGACTCTTCGCCGTTGCATGAATACCCTTAAATGCCTTAATTTATATTATATAATATTGTATAAGTTTTATTTAAATACTAGATAATTGTTTTCACAAAAACTTATATCCCCCTTTTCATTCTTTTTTCAGACTGTCGCGACGCTGCTCTCTTATGGGCACTTCACGGGTACTTTGTACCCACAGTTAAATTTGTCCGAAAGGATCGGAAGGGAACGAAGACAACTGTTAAACCGACCATCAAGGACTCCCAAGAATCCTTCATCTTCGTGGCAGCATCCATCCAAACTGCTGAGGACCATATCCAGCACCTAAAACAAATAGGAGACAATGTCCAGCCTTTTATTATTGTGGTAGGCAAAGACATTACAAATTTTAAGGAAATTTTTTTATATTTCGATGGGGTTAAATTTCCATTCCTCAGCTTCATCCGCGCGGTGGATATTTGTTTTAAACCTTTTTTTATTTTTAACCTAGAATTCCCAAACGCAAGTTCCAACTTTTAGAACTTTATCAAATCACTTTATTTTAAAAATAAGAAAAATTGTTGCACAAAAGCACATATACTTCTTAATGCAATTAACCAATAAATTTTTTAAATGTTCTATTTCTTAACTTAAACTTTTCTAATGTAAGTTCCAAATTATGGAATTTTTTTACAATCTTGATAGCTATTAATAAAAGATAACATTTAACCAAATTTTGTTTCGTTTTTTAGCTTAAAATTCTTACACATTTCAGGAAAAAGTTGTAAAGACAAAATAAAATGTAAGTATTGTAATGGACTGAGTTAATTGCGCCAACAAACAGATTTTATTGTGGCAATAAATGATTTGATTTCGCCAACAAACTGAGTTTGTTGCGGCAATAAATTAGTTAGTTACGCCAACAAACTCAGTTTATTGTGGCAATAAATGAGTTAATTGCGCCAACAAACTGAGTTTGTTGCGGTAATAAATGAGTTTATTGTGCCAACAAACTGAGTTTATTGTGGCAATAAATGAGTTAATTGTGCCAACAAACTGCGTTTATTGTGACAATAAATGAGTTAATTGTGCCAACAAACTGAGTTTATTGTGGCAATAAATGAGTTAATTGCGCCAACAAACTGAGTTTATTGTGGCAATAAATGAGTTAATTGCGCCAACAAACTGAGTTTTTTGTGGCAATAAATGAGTTAATTGCGTCAACAAACTGAGTTTATTGTGGCAATAAATGAGTTAGTTGCGCCAACAAACTGAGTTTATTGTGGCAATAAATGAGTTAATTCTGCCAACAAACTGAGTTTATTGTGGCAATAAATGAGTTAATTGCGCCAACAAACTAAGTTTATTGTGGCAATAAATGAGTTAATTGCGCAAACGAACTGAGTTTATTGTGACAATAAATGAGTTAATTGCGCCAACAAACTGAGTTTATTGTGGCAATAAATGAGTTAATTGCGCCAACAAACTGAGTTTATTGTGGCAATAAATGAGTTAATTTCGCCAACAAAGTGAGTTTATTGTGGCAGTAAATGAGTTAATTGCGCCAACAAACAAGGTTTATTGTGGCAATAAATGAGTTAATTGCGCCAACAAACTAAGTTTATTGTGGCAATAAATGAGTTAATTGCGCAAACGAACTGAGTTTATTGTGACAATAAATGAGTTAATTGCGCCAACAAACTGAGTTTATTGCGGCAATAAATGAGATAACTACGCCAACAAAAAAAGTTTATTGCTGCAATAAATAAGTTAATTGCGACAATAAATGAGTTTATTGCGCCAATGAACTCTTTCAATAAACAGTTTATTGCGACAATAAACAATTTTCAAAAAATTAAATCAATAAACAGTTTATAAAACAATACATTTTAATTGATTTCAATAAACAGCCATTTATTGTCACAACAAACTTGTTCATTGGACGAGTTTTAATAAAAAAGTTTATTGTCGCAATAAACTTTTTTATTAATATTATGTACCTTTTTGGTTCAGTGCATCTCAAGCTAAATCTAAAAGATTTTCTGTCATCTTTATCGATGGAAGATCGGCCAGATGGACTGATATATTCAAAAAAGGATTAAGTATCTATGTATCTCTGTCCATTTCCACCTTCAGAATAGAGATCTGAGATGTCACTTAATGGTTTTTCTCCAAATTATGCAAACTCTCATGAAACGAATGTGAGAGCTTACGGTCATGGCATGAATTCATCTGATGATATTCAATTTTAAAAGGTAATGATCTGATGATATTTCGTCGAGAATTTTCTGAACCCAGGGAAAAGAATCATAATTTTTTGTTTTGCAAATACTCTGAACACAAACGAAGTTTTGCGAGTAGTTCTCTGATTTTGTCTTCTGCAGTGATAATATTTTCTTGTCTCCCTCGGAGGTTCGTGTTCAAGATGTTTAAGTGGTCAAGAAGATCAGATAGAAATGATAGTTTTAAAAGCCAAGTGCGGACAGAAAATGATTTGATTATCCTGATTTTGGCCTTGTAGTCCACATCCGGGGCCTTAAAGATAAAACAGTGAATCGAAACAAAAATATGAATGCAACTTCGAGGGTAATCGTGTTAGCCGAAATTGGTTTTCACCCTTCCCTATAAGCTCCTCGGATTACATATCACGGAATCCATTTGAGTGTTTAGTTCACCCTGCCAGACCATTTACAAAATTCAAGATTCTAAGTGAAAAACAGTTCTTTTTTACAGTTTGGCAGGGCGAACTTTACTCAAATGATCTCAGATTCCGTGATATAGGATCCGAGGAGCTTATCTAGGGAGCTTATCCAATTTCGGTTAACACGATTACCCTCGATTCACTGTTTTATTTTGAATAGCCTTTAATGAAACTTTCGATGCCTATAGGTACTTCTTTTTTTGTTATCAATCACACTCAGAATCTGCTATGGGCTCTTAATCTAAAAACACCTTTCCTTTTGACAGCCATCTGAGCTCTGTTTGACAAAGGAGATTTTGATGGGCTCGATTCATGTTACTTTTTAAATAACTGACAAAGTATATGAATGTGGGGGTCGCCAGGATTTTTTTTACTAACAAAGGGGTCGCGTACTCAAAAAGTTTGAAAAACACTGAAATAGAGAAACAAAATCCATCCAATTCCCATGAAAAAAGAACATGATGACTACCTTCTGGGTATCGTCCATCTTGAAAGAAAAAAATTAACAATTTGTAAATATTTTATTTATGTAGTTATTTTATTTATCATTCAAAAAGAAGTACTTTTCTCAAGGCCTAATATTAAATATTAAATATTTTAAATTTTTAACTTTTTCTATGATTGCTTGCATATTTTAAAAGTTTTTAAGTTCCAAACAACTTGAACAGGCAAAAATTTTAGTACACAATACTTTTTATGTTTCTTGGAACCTTCTCTATAAAAAAATTACTTTAGGCTGTATTTCAACTGACAGACAGACAGACAGAATTGTGAGCCCAGCTTTGTTCGTCTTCTCTATCATCGTAATAACAAGTTTGATCCACAAAATATGGAGTTCGATTTTTTTCACGAATGCATAATTTGCCATATATTAAGTACCTATGAACATATCGCAAGTAAATATAGTATACCTATCTACATCCCAAGTAAAAATAAAGAATTAGATACAAAAAAATTTCAATTTTTTTTATTTAGTAATTTTGAGTTGACAAAAGAGTTTTTTTTAAATGTGTAACTTAATTTGACATTATTATAAGAGAATTCGTTTAAAACTTTTCGAAAAGCTGTACCACCAGTATTTTTTAGTCAATGTTATGGGAGCTTATTCCTTCCATATAAAAAGGAGGAGGAAATAAATCCTCCTCTTATATGATTTGTTCTTATAGGATACCTATGTCCTAAAATAATTTCAAAAATGTTTGGCCAATTTCTTAGAAACATCCCTTGTACTTCTTACTTTTGCAGAAATAGCGTTTCTCATATAAACATTAGAAAGTAAGATCCCAGGGCCGCCAGACATACGTCATTTTATCATAGCTGAATTTTTACTTGCGATATAGGTACTATAGGGCAAGTTTTGGATTCGTGCAAAAAAAAAATTTCGAGATAACAATCAAACATGACATTACGATGATAGAGAACACGAAAAAAGTGGGTGGCACAATTCTGTCTGTCTGTCTGTCTGTCTGTCTGTCTGTCTGTCTGTCTGTCTGTCTGTCTGTATGTACCTGAACCTACAGCCTAAACCACTGAAGCGATTTTCTTCAAATTTTGAACTTAAGGTTTTTTTGTAACTCTCCAGAGGGGAAATTGAAATTTTTTTTTTAGCTCAAAAAATAACGGTACTTGCCATACAACCGTTAAGGAAAAACTTATTTATCTCAAGAACGGCTCCAACGATTTTGATAAAAAAAAATCAGTGTATTACTGTAGACATGATGTAAATTTCAATAAGAAAAAAAATCACCAAAAACATTTATTAACGGTACCTGCCATATAACGGTTTTTTTTATTTTTGATTTCCTCATTAACCGCTCATCCGATTTCAATGAAATTTTTTGCACAAAAGCTTTGTTAGAAAATAAATAATACTGCATACCAAAATTTTTGAAAAAATAAATTTTGGATTTTTAAAAAAAGATTCCAATTTTTTTTTTCAAAATTCAATATTTCAAAAACGGGTTGATGAATTATTTTGAAATTTCAGTTTTAAATGTATATTAATATATTCTCAAAATTGGCATACCAAATTTTTTTTTGAAAAATGTTACAAAAATTTTATATATAAAAAATTAATTTTTAAGAAAACGGCTCCAACGATTTTTAATTTTTTTTTTGCATTTATTCATATTTTTTCAAGTAATCAAATGGCATACTTTTTTTTGAGCTCTAAGTTTTTTATCAGGCTGTTTATACAATTAAAAGAACGATTTGAATGCTTTTTATACTTTTTCTATAATTACTTGAATATTTTTTAAAGTTCTTAAGCCCCACACAACTTGAACATAAGAGCAAGTACGTGCGATCCAGTCGTGCATTTTATTTTCTGCGTGAATGAACCCTATGGTAGGTATTAACGAATGGATACTACGAACCTTGAACCCGGGTGCGTTTGGGAGGAATTGAGTGCTAAAAGTGCATAAAATGATGCAAAATTACGTTATTTTATCAGAGCTGATTTTTTTATATGTTTCAAAGAAAGTTATGATAAGCTTATTTTGACACTTGCCAGACACCTGCGTGGGGACCCAATATCAGCCAGACACGCTTAAAGGTGTCAAAAAAGTCGTCAAATTTACGTTATAGTATCATAGCTGAATTTTATATATGTTCCTTGGTCAACTGTTTCAAGATATTTCCCAAGCTGTCAGACACCTACATGGGGACCCAATGCCTATGCCAGACACCTTTTAAGGTATCAACAAATCATTAAATCGCGTTATAGTATGAAAGCTAATTTTTCTATTTTTTTCTATAGAAAACTGTTTTAAGATATTTCCCTGCCAAACACCCGCAACAGTGGCACCTAATATCAGCCAGACAGATACTCATTTTAAAGTATCCAAGATATTCCCTAAGCTATCAGTCACCTACACCTAAAAGTTTTCAAAATAATCTTGTTTCATACGGTTCAATATCAAAGTTATTTTGATCTAACAAGCAAAAATATGGTCCTTGGATAACACTATTCAACAATATTTTTAGCCAAGAGTGCGAATGATATCCTTATCTAGGTTCCAAAATTTCACTGGTGCTTAAATATATACCTAGACTAAGAGCACACAGCAGATTTTGGGTGTGAGTATAGGCATTGAAAGCTTCATTAAAAGCTATTCAAAAAATCAAAGTATTGCAGTCCACAACTGGGGTCTCGGTCTAATACCTACCTATCAACATTTTCTAAGCATTTATTAAAAAAAAAATATTTTGTTCTGCTACGACTAACTTGTTACCTAGCAACAATTATAGAAAGTGAGCACTTTAGGATATGGGGTGGGTTCGAGGTATATGCAAAGTTTCTTTTGCATTAAAAGAAAGCACCAGTGGAGCTTTGTAACCTGGATAAGGATATCATTCACACACTTGGCTAAAAAATTTGTTAAATAATGTTATCCAAGGAACATATTTTTGCTTGTTAGATCAAAATAACTTTGATATTGAACCGTATGAAACACGATTATTTTGAAAACTTTTAGGTGTAGGTGACTGATTGCTTAGGGAATATCTTGGATACTTTAAAATGTGTATCTGTCTGGCTGATATTAGGTGCCCTGTTGCGGGTGTTTGGTAGGGAAATATCTTAAAACAGTTTTCTATAGAAAAAAATAGAAAAATTAACTTTCATACTATAACGCGATTTAATGATTTGTTGATACCTTAAAAGGTGTCTGGCATAGGCATTGGGTCCCCATGTAGGTGTCTGACAGCTTGGGAAATATCTTGAAACAGTTGACCAAGGAACATATATAAAATTCAGCTATGATACTATAACGTAAATTTGACGACTTTTTTGACACCTTTAAGCGTGTCTGGCTGATATTGGGTCCCCACGCAGGTGTCTGGCAAGTGTCAAAATAAGCTTATCATAACTTTCTTTGAAACAAATAAAAAAATCAGCTCTGATAAAATAACGTAATTTTGCATCATTTTATGCACTTTTAGCACTCAATTCCTCCGAAACGCACCCGGGTTCAAGGTTCGTAGTATCCATTCGTTAATACCTACCATAGGGTTCATTCACAGAAAAAAATTCAGCTATGATAAAATGACGTATGTCTGGCGGCCCTGGGATCTTGGTCTATAAGCACTGTATCAAAAAAATTAAATAAGGATATTTCAAACACAACTACCTTCCTTTTACCTTAACTTCCTCTCATGACGTCACTTGAATGTCCATGAATCACTTTATACATTTTGTTTTTCATACCTAAGTCAATAACATTGTTTTTCAAATGTTAGAAATTTCTACTCCCCGGATCTTTCTTAACCTTCCTCCAATATTTTAGCTCAAAGACAAATAAAATACAATTATTTGATTGAAAATTTAAGTACTGCTCTTAGCTTTAACCTAATTATATTACCACATTTTCAAACTAAAGTTTTTTTTTATAATTCAAACCAAAAAAAAAAACGACAAAAAACTTTGCAAAGAGATCTCGTAAATCTTGACATGGTGACAGAATTTATTCAAATCAGGCAGTCGGATCGCTGCCTACGTTTCTGTTTCTTTAATACCTACACAGCTTGTTGTTAAAGTTTATAGCCCTCAAAATAAACTTTAGCCATCAAAAGAAACACAAAGCACTTAATCATCGTAGATTAAATATTCCCAGCACACATTTCGCCATCACTTGTTGTCACAAGGAATATAAGAATAGTAGCACTTTTCAACAAAACTAAATTACTTATACGAGTTTCTTTCTTCTATTATAAAGGTTCAGACACGGGGAGGGTGGATATGATAATGGTGGGTTGGACAAACTTAACGAAAAACATTTTACAACACAAAAAAGTCTCATAAATCCATCGAGGGATATTCATTTAGAAAATTTGTTTCAATTAATTTTCTTCGTGGCATAAAAAAAAAAGTTATTGCAACAACAATTCTATAAGGTATAGGTACACTGTATAGTGGAAGTTCATTTGAATCATTAAGAATCCATAAAGTTAATGTGTGCAAGTAAGCTGCTGCCGCTCCTTCTGATGGTATAGTGTACTGATGCCACAGTAAAAAAAAACACACAGATATTTCTTAAAGGGCAACTCTAAACTTTGTCAAAGATTATACAAGAAGTATTTCGCCAAGAAATCATTTGTACGGATAAAAAGGGTGACTGTAGTAAGTTAGGCTAGACAGAAATAAAAACTTTCAAACAAACATAAACAAATGAGAACAAATTTTTGGTGAACGATACAATACATTTAGCCCAGTCAAATTAGGAAATTAAATCGCATTTTTCGATGGACAAAATTTTTTGTATGGAATCTGTTTGGCTACGTCTCCTGATCATAAAAACAAGTTTTTGGGATTTTTGAGGTTAGGTAAGACCCGCCATCTTGAAAAAGCGATTGGTTTTGTTTTTATGCAATAACTCGCTTGCATTTTATTTTACAACAAAACGTCCTAGTACAATCTTGTAGAAGATAAAATTACCTATATAATAAGCTTTCAACGACCTCTGTAGGTGGTTTCATTTTTGAGATATAATGGACCAATGTTGATTGGTTGATTTTTTCGGATGATGCTCTTAGAATCATTTTCAGTTCTTGAATCGACCTATAAAATGAGCCATCGATCGATATCATCGGCCACGAATTGTGCGAGTTATCCAATTCATAGGATCACACTTTATGAGTAAGAAGAAAAACATAAATATATTTTTTTCGAAAATATTTATCCGGTGAATCATACAAAAAACTATTACTTAAAATGTTGTCCATAGTAATGATAACAATTTAACATACATGGTACGTGGAGTTGCATCCGCACCACACAGAAAGTTGTAAAGCAGCCGGGAAACTTAAGACATACCTACATTTCTTGTTGTTGAAAACTGAGTTATCTTTTCTCGATCTAAATGTAAACCGAAGGTATTGCATGCAATTTCACAGGTGTTACCTAAAAAAAACTCAACAAGATTTCAAATTTATTGATTGGTATTCTTTTATAAAAATCAAAACACCAGTGCTAAGACTAAAAACTGAACTAAACTTGCTTTCAAAAACATTTGGGCAAAAATTTGGATTATTGAGTTTTCAAAGAAAAAACAAGATGCTTCCTCTGTCAGTGATGACAACAAGCATCAATATAAACTCATCTCCCATAGCAGTTGACCCGTTTTTGCTATTTCAAAGAATGTGCATCACGCAGAAGTCCCTCGATGACATGGAAAAATGTTTTCAATACGAACTTGCCCCGTACCCGTTGGCTCTCTTCACGGAAGAAGGTATGAGAAAAGGTACCAAGTCAACATTATACGATGCATTTTCACCGCTGGCGCTGCTCGAAAACGAAATTTGTCATCTAAACGATATGTAATTTGTGATACACGGAGGATTCCTTCTACATAAAGTTGTTTGGGATTTCAATACAAAACCTACTTTCGGTGACATTTGTCAAAAAAATATAAAGTACGTTGAAAACCACTATGGTTTCAATGCCACCATTATCTTTGACGGATATTCCGATGTTCCTGGAATTGCAGGTACCAAGACATGGGAAAGATCCCGCAGAACAACAAAAAAAAAAGATCTGTTCATCTGAATTTTAATGCTGACAACAACAGCACAAGAACCATTCCTTGCCAACGAAGAAAACAAAAATAAGTTCATCCAACTCCTAAGACATAAACTTCAAGACACAGGTTATACAGTTTTTCAGAGCAAAAGTGATGCTGATAGCTGATTTGCTTATTATCACTACAGCCATTAAGCAGTCTTCTCTGCATGAAACTAGTTACAATCGTTTCCGAGGACATTGATATTCTTGTTTTGTTGACTGAACATGGAAAACATCATGCGAATGTTTTTCTTCGGAAACCCAAAAAATCACACGCACCAGAGAAATGGTTTTCGACAAAAAGAATAAAATGTGACACAATTGTATCAGACAACATTTTATTCTTACACGCTATATCGGGATGTGACACAACGTTAGCAACGTACTTCGCTGGGAAAATGAAATTCGTTACCACAATGGAAAAATATGCTGACAACCTTGCTGCAGAAGTGGAAATTTTTAAACGAAAAGTCACTGACCCAGAAGAACTTATTGTGGCAGGGGAAAAATTCTTCATGGCGCTCTATGGTGGAGGCAAGACAACTTCAATTGACGAACTTCATTATAAAAAATTTACGAGGTCTGTGGCAAAAACGAAAAACAATTTATGTTTACTTCCCCCCACAAAAGATGCGCATATATTTTGGACGTATCACCAGGTACAAACGTGGCTAGGAAACGACCAGGATCCGGAAAAGTGGGGTTGGAAAAAAAATACAAAAATGTATGTTCCTGTGATGACCACCAAGGAACCAGCTCCTTCCGAAATAATGAAGGTTATATCTTGTTCCTGCGAATCAAAATGTGGAGCGGCTTGTGGATGTCGCAAAGCGGGTTTAAAATGTTCCACCGTCTGTGCACACTGCAGCGGTGAAACTTGCAGCAACATCCCCAAATGTATTACAATTGCTGAAGATTATTGCGAAGATGAAAGTACCCTGCTCTTGCAGATTCATAACGATGAAATGACACCAAACGAAACGATTTTTGAAGCTGATGTATGCGATGGTGAAATGCTTTAAAAATCTCAAAATATTCCCCTTAATATTTTTGTCTCCCCTTCAAATACTTACACAGAGAAAACTTAATGTAAAATACACTTTACCTTTTTTCTATCATTTTTTCAAATTATTCTGTTAATAAAAACCAATCAATAAATTTGAAATTCAATTAAGTTTTTCTTCGTAGTACCTAGGAAACCGCATGCAATACCTTTTACATTTGGATTGAAAAAAGATAACTCAGTTTTCAAAAACAAGAATTGTAGGTGTCTTAAGTTTCCCGGTTGCTTTACAACCTTCTATGTGGTGCGGATGCAACTCCACGTACCATGTATGTTAAATTGTTATCATTACTATGGACAACATTTTAAGTAATAGTTTTTTGTACGATTCACCAGATAAACATTTTCGAAAAAAAAATATATTTATGTTTTTCTCCCTACTCATAAAGTGTGATCCTATGAATTGGATAACTCGCACAATTCGTGGCTGATGATATCGATCGATGGCTCATTTAATAGGTCGATTCAAGAACTGAAAATGATTCTAAGAGCATCATCCGAAAAAATCAACGGTTACCTAGATAACTCAAGAAAAGTCATACCACCCCCAAAACACAACCCATAGGGGAACATTGGTCCATTATATCTCAAAAATGAAACCACCTACAGAGGTCGTTGAAAGCTTATTATATAGGTAATTTTATCTTCTACAAGATTGTACTAGGACGTTTTGTTGTAAAATAAAATGCAAGCGAGTTATTGCATAAAAACAAAACCAATCGCTTTTTCAAGATGGCGGGTCTTCCCTAACCTCAAAAATCCCAAAAACTTGTTTTTATGATCAGGAGACGTAGCGAAACAGATTCCATAAACAAAATTTTGTCCATCGAAAAATGCGATTTGATGCCCTTTTTCTGACTAATTTGACTGGGCCAATTATATATTTAGTCCAGTAACCTTGTAGTTTCATAGTACTGAGACCTTGCGTCAGGTCCGGTAGTTCTGATTTTTTGCTGAGTTGTTTATGATGTTGGCCTAGTATTAAATCTGATTTTTCGACCTCGAGCGCCGAACGCATTATTGGTAAAAATCCAAAAAACCGCGAATTTTTCGCGGTTTTTCACTTATTGGCTATTTTAACCATTACGCCTTAACTTTCGAATAAAACATTGCTCTACGATTTCAACCTTACTAAATTTGCTTCAATTTGAGTCCAAAGCCGGTTCTGTAGACATAACGGTTTCCAAGGGACGGCATTTCAAAATATAGCAATAAAAAATTTAAAACAACAAGTAGTATATAAAACAGTATAATAACAAAAACATGGTCTTTGACATATGCTGCATCAAGGCAATAGAGCGTGTAGATTGGGCCAAAAGAAGAAAACAATAGTACCGGATGGGGGTATATATCCCCCCGTTTAGGCGGGAGGGGCAATTTTAAGAAAAGTTGACTTCAAATAGAAAAATAACAATAAAAATACAATGGTAATATCTGGACGAAAATCCATTCCTCATCTCAAAGCCAGAAATCCATTCTTAAATTTTTTTTTAAATAAAGTTTTTTTAGCTGATAGTTTTTGAAAAATTTACTTTCAAACTCAAAATTTTGAGAAAAAGACGATTTTTTTTTGTTAATCTATTTTTTTTTTTATTTTATGGTATTAAGTACTATTTTTGATTTTGATTTTCAATGCCCTTATTAATTCTTAGTTAAAAACTGAAAACCAAATGCTAAAATGACTTCTAGTTTTTGAGAAAACTGAAATTAACATGATCAACTTCACTGTTTTCAGTCTAGTATCCTTTTTCTTCGGGGTGGGAGGGCTCTGCCTCAGGTGCGGTAGTTCTGATTTTTAAATGAGTTGTTTATGATGTTGGCCTTAGTAATAATCCAAGTTTTCGACCTCGAGCGCCGAACGCAACTTTGTGAAATACGCAAAAAACCGAGAAATTTTCGCGGTTTTTTCAGTTATTGGCTATTTTAACCTTTAAGGCCTGGTTTTCGATTATAACTTTGCTCTACCGGGAGCGCTACGATATCCCGCAAACCAAAATCTCGAATAACGAAATCTCGCATTTTTTTAAAAATCTCGAATAACGAAATCTCGCAAATTAAAAATCTTGTTTTTCATAATCTCGCAATTACAAAATCTCACTTTTTACAATCTCGCATTTAAATCTTGAACCTAAAAATCTCGCAAATTTCAACCAAAATCTCGCAATTTAAAATCTCGCAAATCAAAATCTCGCAACTTCAAATTTCAAAGCAACGAATCGCACTTCGCAACCCAAGAGCACTTTGGATAATTTTTCTTTCCAACAAATAAATACAAATTTTAATAAAAATAAAAAAATTTGTACATCCTTTATTTATTACTGTTAATAACCTCTATAATCATTTTGGTTGTCTTTTACGCGTTTATAATGGAACGAAAAGTATTTTCTAGTTCTAGGCCAAATACGAGTAATGCGATTTGCACATGAAACTTTACAACTGGATATACCATCTCATTTTGAAAACAATAATATTGAAAAATCAAAAGCTCAAATTAATAAATAACAGTGTGGTCTAAAAGTAGCCAGACACTGGATTATATATTTTGCAGTAGGTAGGATATCTCGCAAAATTGAATTGCATTGCAACAAATACATTTTTTTAATCAAAATCTCGCAAATTAAAATCTCGCGCGAGATTTTAATTTGAGAGATTTTGATTAAAAAAATGTATTTGTTGCAATGCAATTCAATTTTGCGAGATTTTGATATGCGAGATTTTAGTTTGCGGGATTTCGTTATTGCGAGATTATGAAAAGCGGGATTTTGTAATTGCGGGATTATGAAAAGCGAGATTTTGTAATTGCGAGATTTCGTTATGCGAGATTTCGAATGCGAGATTTTGATTTGCGAGATTTCGTAGCCAACCCTGCTCTACCATTTCAAAATAATTAAATGGGCTTCAATTTGAGCTAAAAATCAATTCAAATTGTGAATTTTTTCATCAACTTTTGAATTTAGAATGCAGCAAATCGAATTGAAGGGGGCTTATTCACCCCTTGTGTGAAATCGTTTGCCCCTTTTCAATGATTTTTGTATACTGTGTAGCGTGTCATGTTGGCTTTATTTTAAGATCTTAATCATGAAAATCGGATGAGTAGAAACGGAGTTATGATTTTTTAAAGTCAACCATATAAAACTCGAACTAAAACAGTACTCAGTTCAGTACCCACCAGTGAGTTATCTGAAGCGAATGTTTTAGTTCGAGTTTTATATGGTTGACTTTAAAAAATCATAACTCCGTTTCTACTCATCCGATGTTCATAATTAAGATCTTAAAATAAAGCCAACATGACACGCTACACGGTATACAAAAATCATTGAAGAGGGGCAAACGATTTCACACAAGGAAGGTGAAGGTGAATAAGCCCCCTTCAATTCGATTTGCTGCATTCTAAATTCAAAAGTTGATGAAAAAATTCACAATTTGAATTGATTTTTAGCTCAAATTGAAGCCTATTTAATTATTTTGAAATGGTAGAGCAAAGTCATAATCGAAAACCAGGCCTTAAAGGTTAAAATAGCCCATAACTGAAAAAACCGCGAAAATTTCTCGGTTTTTTGCGTATTTCACAAAGTTGTGTTCGGCGCTCGAGGTCGAAAACTTGGATTATTGCTAAGGCCAACATCATAAACAACTCATCTAAAAATCAGAGCTACCGCATCTGAGGCAGAGGCCTCCCACCCCGAAGAAAAAGGATACTAGACTGAAAACAGTGAAGTTGATCATGTTAATTTCAGTTTTCTCAAAAACTAGAAGTCATTTTAGCATTTGGTTTTCAGTTTTTAACTAAGAATTAATAAGGGCATTGAAAATCAAAAATAGTACTTAATTCCATAAAATAAATTTAAAAAAATAGATTAACAAAAAAAAATCGTCTTTTTCTCAAAATTTTGAGTTTGAAAGTAAATTTTTCAAAAACTATCAGCTAAAAAAACTTTATTTAAAAAAAAATTTAAGAATGGATTTCTGGCTTTGAGATGAGGAATGGATTTTCGTCCAGATATTACCATTGTATTTTTATTGTTATTTTTCTATTTGAAGTCAACTTTTCTTAAAATTGCCCCTCCCGCCTAAACGGGGGGATATATACCCCCATCCGGTACTATTGTTTTCTTCTTTTGGCCCAATCTACACGCTCTATTGCCTTGATGCAGCATATGTCAAAGACCATGTTTTTGTTATTATACTGTTTTATATACTACTTGTTGTTTTAAATTTTTTATTGCTATATTTTGAAATGCCGTCCTTTGGAAACCGTTATGTCTACAGAACCGGCTTTGGACTCAAATTGAAGCAAATTTAGTAAGGTTGAAATCGTAGAGCAATGTTTTATTCGAAAGTTAAGGCGTAATGGTTAAAATAGCCAATAAGTGAAAAAACCGCGAAAAATTCGCGGTTTTTTGGATTTTTACCAATGTTGCGTTCGGCGCTCGAGGTCGAAAAATCAGATTTAATAGTAGGCCAACATCATAAATACCTCAGCAAAAAATCAGAACTACCGGACCTGACGCAAGGTCCAATGTATATAGTTACTGGACTAATTGTAAAATTCGATTTTTAAGGCAAAACCGAACTTGCGATTTTCAGTCACTGCGATTAAAACATTGGGATCACACGAAATTATTGTCAAGAACTCGCTAGAAATTTTTTGTCTGCAGCACAATTTTTTGCATAATAAAAAAAAGCATACCTACAGCCAAATGCATCAACAATATCGCAGTGACTATAATGATACATTTTTGTTGACAATTATAGCCTAGCTCCCTGCGATTAAAAAACAGTAATTGCCATGCACTCATTTGTGATGATTATCTGTGGTGTGATTATAATTATCTGGAAAGCGCCACAAATACATTTAATTTTATTTGATATATTTAGCTATGCGAAAAAAAAACGCACAATAAAAAAAACTGGTTTAGTTTTGTATCACTGCGATTTTAAGTCGCATGCCTTCAGGCTTTAAACTATGTGTCTCATTTCTTGCGAATTAATAATAGTTTGATTGAATTTTGAAAATGCATCCATGACTAATGTCGAATTCCTTACAACAATTTCAAATCGATTTTTTTTGTTGGTTGTAAGGAACACACAAAAAATCAAATTTTTCGTGTGGGATTGTGTGTGTGTCATTTGACAGTAGCTTTGAGGCAAAAAAGTAAACAAACTATGCGCATACAAATTTGTTACAAATATTCCAAAGTGCATTCAGTTTTTCGCGTCATTTTGTTAGATTAAAAACATATACATTTCCAGGAAAAGTTGCAAAAATAAACAGAAAATAGTTATGTGGCCATTAAAGTAAAAAAAACAACCCAAATTCATCCAAGAAACACATCATTCGAGAAACACATCGGCGAGTGCGCGATTTATATCTTTAATTGACTTTGGGCACTTTGAATCGAAGTTAGTTGATATTTTTATAACTTCTAACTGACCATTCACTATTTTTTGATGAATTAAAATTAGTTTTAATGATTTATTTGCTTTTAATCTATTTAAATGACCGACGAACACTTAAGAACATTTGTTAAACCCGCCGCAAAGTACTTTCAACTCCAGAGAAATGTCAAATCTTGTTAGTGTGTGTGAAATCGATTTGAAATCTTGCTGAAAATGCAAGATTTGTTTTGACAGAATAAAATCGATTTTGTTTAGAAAAAAATCGATTCTGTTTAGAAAAAAATCGATTATTTGGTTGTAAGGAATTCGACATGAGTATTTCTTGTTGCGATTGCAATTTTTAGTCGCACAATATAAAATCGTTAGTATGATCACAAACAATAACAAGATGTAACCATGCTTACCACTTCAATTAATTACCTCCAACATCGCTGTACCCAACACGCTGCAATACCTAATAGCACGAGATTATGCATATGAGGCCAACACACCAACAACATACACCGGATATTTTCATTCACCTCCATAAACTTAACACTCACTGATTACGGAAAAGGCATGATGAGGAGCTACTCCAGCGAATGTAAATTACGCCTTCGGTCAGTGCTCAAGTTAATAGAGCTAGAGTAAACTTGATTCAATAAATCAGTTTCACTTAAGCTGTGGGCGATTGAGGTCGATTAGGTCTAATTGCCACCATGGGCTTCAGTACCTGTGATCTACTAGTGTGTACGTCTGCCTAATATTCCCACTAAGTTCATGATATATGATATATACCTGTGATCTTACCACCAGGGGCTTATTCCTGTGATTTTGCCACCAGGGGCTTATTCCTGTGATCTTGCCACCAGTTGCTTATACCTGCGAGCTTGCCACCAGAGGCTTATACCTGGGATCTTACCACCAGCGGCTTATACCGGAGAGCTTGCCACCAGGGGCTTATACCCGTGCTTTTGCCACCAGGGGCTGCCATCCGGGTCTTATACCTGTGATCTTGCCACCAAGGGCTTATACCTGCGATCCTGCCACCAGGGCCTTATACCAATGATCTTGCCACAAGGGGCTTATATCTGCGTGATCTTGCCACCATGGGCTTATACCTGTGTTCAGTTCATGCCACCAGGGGCTTATACCCGTGATTTTGCCACCAGGGGCTTCCATATCATGGGCTTATACCTGTGATCTTGCCACCAAGGGCTTATATCTGCGATCCTGCCACCAGGGCCTTATACCAATGACCTTGCCACCAGGGGCTTATATCTGTGATCTTTCCACCAGGATCTTATACGCGTGATTTCGCCACCAGGGGCTTATACCTGTGATCTTTCCACAAGGGGCTTATAATTGTGATCTTGCCACCAGGGTCTTATACTTGTGATTTTGCCACGAGGGGCTTATACCTGCGATCTTGCCACCAGGGTCAGGATCTTGTCACCAGAGGCTTATACCTGTGATCTTGCCACCTGCTGATCTTTAATTTTTAGTTAATTTGCCCATCTCATAAGCTGGTCTTTCATTGAATATTGTATAAGTACTATATGAACTTGTACATATGCTACATATATTTTGTTTCTAATAAAGAATTTGTTATAATAAAGGTTATAATAAATATAAATAAATAAATTGGGTGGCGCAATAGCTCGTGGAAAACCAGGACCTGGTGACTTACAACTCTCAACCATTCCTGTGTGCGTGTTGTTGGCAGGAATGGAAGGGACCTACAGTTTTTTGCCGAGTCCGAACGGCTAAATGAGAAGCAATTTTTCATGACAAGTATACTCTTGGAGGATTTGTCAGTTCCTCGCAAGAGGCCGTACCTCGGATAAAACATTCCTGTTTTTAGGTGGCACGGCTGGGAATCAAACCCGCACCTTCGGCATGACAGTCCTATGCACTAGCCATCATGCCACGAGGTACTAAATAAATAAATAAAGGTTATGAGACCTTCAAATTGAAAGGTCTAATAACATATTTACAACCGGCCCTGGCAAACCGGCGGGCAAAACCTCGGCTGGAAAGCAAAAAGCAAAACATGTAAATGAATTTGACTCATTTTAACTTTCAGCCTTCTTGCCGTCAGAAAAATGAAACAAATTTCGGTCTTTAAGGCTGGGAACGCGTTTGCGATTTTCTGCCGCAGCGACTTAAAAAAAGTGAGAATATGATTTCTTGAACTCATTTGTTCTTTTTTTTGTAATTGAATGCGTTCTTAGCTTTACATAATTGTCACTCTTACCTGGGAGGCATGTTTGTTCTATCATTTATGCTATGGGCACGCACTAACTTGTGATTTCTCGTCGCATTGACTAAAAAAAGCTATCGAAGCTTAGAAGGATTTTTTGTTTTCGGCCATTCCAAAGTAACGGAGGAGAAGACAATCGGACGCTTGTAGTGAGTTTTTCTTGTTAAGAAATTAATATTTTTAATGAAACTTAGTGGTTTTTAAGAATTCATCACAAAGTACACGACACATAAATTTCACCAAAAAAATATGAAATTCAGTAAGTTTATACAAAAAAATAGATGGTAACGGAGAAGACACGTACGATTAAGAGATTTCCGACCTTTTGCCTTGAAGTTTGAAACTCTGCGCCGCCGTCCATTAAGATTTGAAGTTGATTTTTTTTTGCACACTTTTATAAGACCAACATTTATCAAAAACCATCCTTGGTTTAATGCCAAGTTTCATTTTACTATCAGAAAAAAATATGAAAGATGGTAACGGAGAAGACAACTAATGGTAACGGAGAAGACACGTACGACTAAAGATTTCTTTTTTGTTCAATTATATTGTAATTCGTTTTTTTAAATTATTCTCATCAATGACAAAAGTGATTCAGGCAATTGAAAAAATGTTTATAAAATTTGATTGAAATCGGTTAACGTTAACACGTGCTAGAACTTGAAATTTTTCATTCAAAATACATGGGGTTTTCACTATTTTTACTCAAAATGTCAGCAAAATTGTAAAAGTTGATGAAAAATCTTTAAACTTGGCACATAAATTAACTACCGTAAGGAGTATCAAAAAAAAATATTTTCAATAGTTTTGTATAATATTTACCCCATAAAAAAATTTTATTAAATATCGTAGCTTTTTTTTTGCATTTGTTGCTATTTTAAATGGAGTAACTGTTATTTACAAAAATAAAAAAAAAATATATTTGTAAATTCTTTATGGTACTTAGCATATGTACCAAGTTTAAAGTTTTTCAATCAACGCTTACACTTTTACCGGCACTTTGAGTAAAAGACTGTGAAAACACCATGTCCCTTATATGAAAAACTACAAGTGCTGGCTAGCACGTGTAAACGTCAACCGATTTCAATGAAATTTAACACGTATGTTTTACCTTGATCCATTTTAAGCATGGGGATCAAAGAAATTCAGGCTTGTAAAAAAAAGTGCCTATGAGTCGTTGAAATTTGGATAAGAAAGTGCAATTTTGTCTTCTCTATTAACCTGTTTTAGACCGTTAGACATGATTTAAAAATCTATAAAAAATCCACCATAATCTTTCTTCAAGTCTTGCTTTGTATGCCTAATAATTTTCCAAACACTAATATAGTTCACCATTTATACCAACTTTTGTCATTTTTCGGTAACGGAGAAGACATGAAATGTTCAGCCATTTCGAGGCGTATTACTATTTTTACAGCAGTCCTATCAAGAAAATAGTTCCAAATTTAAATAGTGTATTGAAAACACTTATAGAAACCTAACTGCACATCGCCGTTTGCATCACAATTTATAGAGAGCTAATAGCGGCAAAAATGCTGAAAAATGCCCAGGTACGGAAGATATAAAGTATGAGCTTTTTGATCACTTGCCTATTTTACAACAACGAGTACAATTTTATATTTACAGTTTTTTCGTTAAATCTAATATATAGGGTAGAGCGGGGCTAGTTGGACCACGGGGCAAGTTGGACCACGCGAATAACTCAGAAACCACAAGAGCTAAATGAAGACGATCAGACACGAATGAAGCATTGTTACTAAATCATACGTGCTAAACTGGCTTAAGCTGGATTTCTTCTGTCAAAGGAGAACCACACGCTAATATGTGTTTTTTGGGTACAAAAGTAAAAAAAAACGAATTTGTTTCTTTTTGTGTTATCGTGATGAAAACATGGGATATTTTTTACAAAGTATACTAATTTTGTGAGTTCTGTTATTGAATATTTGCATTCCATTTTTGAAATTGAAGAATTCTAAGTGTTGTTTGCATAGTGAGGGAATATATTCATCAAGCTAGGTGTGGGGTAAGTTGGACCAGGCGGACCAACTTGCCCCGCTGAATTGAAAATAAATGTTTTATATTGGAAAATAGTATGAAAATTTTTGAACAGATAAAGTTCCAAAGAGGAAGAAGAATGTTATGGCTGTATGTTATTATCGATGTGTATGGAAGCATATTCTGAGACTTAACCCGACGAGCAGTAGGTGCAATGCCATTCTTGCTGAAATCAGGCCCATACAAGATTCTCTATTACTGTTCATGGTGCCATGGGGTCATTTACGTTATCTTATGTTGTGCTTTGAATTAAGTTATAGTTTGGGATCAAATTAAGTTTAAATTAACAGTGCTTTTGTCCTTAATAAAGCTCCCTTTTCCACTTTTTAGGCTTTGGTCCAACTTACCCCACCAACTGGTCCAACTGGCCCCGCTAGTGGGGCAAGTTGGACCACTTGGACTTTGTGCATTTAAAGTGATCTTATTCTTCAGCTATCAAATATTTTTAATCTTATCAAATTTATTTAAGACTAGCTGGCCCGCCCCGGCTCTGCCCGGGTGGACAAAAATTTCGAGAACAAATTAACAAAACAAAATTCTAATAATGTGTCCTCGATTAATCGAATTCCGAATAATTGAGATTCGAATATATTTTTTTTTTTTTATTGGAATCAAGTTTCATGATGGATTGATTTCTTTTCAAACTCAATTGATATGTATATTTTTTTTTACATAATGCAAGAACCCAGAGTGCGCTTCCGTACCTTTTTGGCAAAACGCAACACCGAATTTAACCAAATTTCACCAAAGATTACCTTAAAAGAATCATCCAAATAGTTCAAGCAGCTCTTGAGTTATGGATCGACAAAGTGAAATATGGGTTCATTTTTATTTATATAGTTAGTTTTAAGGCTCAAAATTTGAAAGATCCGGTTGAACCCCGTTTTGGATGAAAGCTATTTTTTACTCCACAATCATTATAGCAGCCTAATTTCTTCTCAAAAATACTGAGAAAAAAGTATATCATAATACCAATCTCGGCCCTACTGTACGGTATGCCACGCCGCCGTAAAGCTGAATTCACACTTTCCTTTTTATCGTCGTGTACGTTGTTCATTTTTGCCTGTATGTGAAACAACGAATGTGTGAAACACCGAACACGAACAACGAAGAAATTCAAAGACGTTTTGAGTTTTGGATGAACTTTACTCGTTGTTCGTTGTTTGTGGAGCAACGTTCACCGAATGAAGAACGAAGGTTTAAATCCAGCTTAAAGCTGTTTAATCCATTTAATTAAAGTCGTCCTGATAGAAGTATAAAGGAAATGATATTGGTACATCGAATAGACTTTTTTCATTTTTTTGCTGACGAAGTTTTGAGTAAAAGCTAATTTTCAATACAAACATTTTAATTAAATTTGTCGACACAATTTTTCCGAAATTTCACTGTTTTTCTAATATTTCAAAGATACCCTTGCCATTTTTACCATTTAAAGTACTCTAGGTTACTCCACTACATTAACGTAAGGCCTCGTCGGAATCGTTTTGAAGACTATTGTGTTCAAACAGACAATTTTTTTTAGAAATAATGCACTTATGTTTCCTTGCATAAACAACCACCTAAGCAGCTTTCAATTATTTCCATATTAAAGACAAACACTCTAATTTAGCTATTAATTAAATAAAACCAAGCAGCGTTTCAATCGCATTATTGCATTTAAAAAATGCATTATTGTAGTTTAAGGGCCGTCATAAGGCTGCAAGGTCGATGGCATGTAGTTTGAACGAATAAAAAGTAAGGTATAAAACATTTTTTGTTGTTGCATCTTGAAAATACATTGTGTTTGTAAAAAAACCGTTGCATCGCTGCCATGTAATTTGCACAGATCCAAACAGTACGTCGACAAAATTTTGAGCAAAGCTTTCACCACTTCTAAGACTACCTATATAATTTATTGTTCTAATTTAACTGTCTGACATTTTTTAAATCGATTACTTCTACTTGTTTTTAATTATTTCCTTAATTTCATTCTTTTTATAATATTTCAAAGATACCGTTGACTTTTTACAATTAAAAGTAGCCTAGATTACTCCCAGAGTTGTCCACTACATATATGTAAAGTGTCATTATAACCTGTTCTGCTGTTTTGAAGGTTACCGCGGACAAACAGACAGACAGACAAAATTTTTTTAAATGATGCAGTTATGTTTCTTAGCAAGTAAACAACCACCTAATATAAAAAACTTGAGATTCTTTCAATATTAACGACAGACACTCCAATTTTATTTATATGTATAGTAACCGAAATTACATTCTTTCCATTAAATCCATTTTCATTGTTATGTAAGGAATAGGTAAAAAGTTATGAGACTTCAAGTAAAAAGTGGTCCAACTAGCCCCGCTCTACCCTACTCTAAATATTGGTATATTTAAATATATTTTTTCCTTAGTTTGAAATTGAGTTGCTTGGTTTCGAAATTTGTTTGGGTCTTCTTAGGAATTCGATTTTTCGAGATTTTTATTATGTTTTTTTTTTCTGGTTTTCCAGGATCTACTTTGTTGATTCCAGAAGTTAAATAATTCTTCAACTCTACTTAAAAATAATGATTGCTGCCTTCAAAGCTGGTAAAATTCACCTTAAGAACTAACTACCCTTAATGCATTAGGAACAGATCTTACACAACTGCACTTGCACATTAAAATATTCCAAATAAGAAAATCCATAAATATATATCTACAAATATCTCATATGTATATAATATACATAGGTACCTCTTACTATGTATACATAACTGGAACTATAAATTAATAAACCCTTGCATGTATAATAAACTGTCTTCGGAAGTTATTTACGGGTACCGCTTAAAGCAGCACAAAAACTTTCCCAAAAGAAGTTTTCGGTCTTGGTCGTCCTTGGGTGGTGATGGTGGTAGTCCTGTTGCACTTTATTTAGTGCACGAACTGATTACATTTCTCTCACCAAAGTTTACTTGGCAAAGTTTTCTTCTTTAGTGAGAGGATATACATAATATGAAACGAAAAACACAAGAGGGATGCAAAGTTTCCTTGCAGACCACACACATTCATAGGTATATAGTTAAGGTTGCGCTCCTCGGACCAAAAAGCAGTCTTCGCACGTCTATGTAGCTCCTCTTCGCCAAGATCGTGTGTCTTATTACGCACATAAATCTGCCACTTTCTTAGGTGTCAAGTTGCACAGAGAGCAATGTGAGATTTTAGTATTTTGTGTGTGCTGCGCTATAAGCTTAAGTGTTTGAGGTTTTCGCCGCTTCTCGAGGTGGGTGTCATTTGTAATGTTTCGTTTAATTAATATCTCTTTGAAAAATAAAATGAAAAAGAATAAAAACTAATTTACCTTCCGAGAAGTTAACAACCTCGAAGTGGTCCTTGTACTAACTACCTACTTATACCTACCTCCTTTTATTTTGCACTTCTACCGACAGCCGACTGACCACTTTTGGCGTTGGCGACCCTCATAGCTTGAGTCTTGAGACACAGTTGCTGATGGTCGTCATTGGCTGGAAAGAATAGGGTTCGTTCTAGAGCTTGCAAAATTTATTATGCTAGATGTGCCCTCGTTTGTTGGGGCATTTCACATATTTCTAATTTACTGTTTCTGCTTTTGTGAGAATTTAAAACGGTGTTTGGATTGAGCATTAGATGTTTATAAGAGATGTATATGCAAACCGCATATGGGATCAGTCTAGATGTTAACCTTACAAAAAAAAAAAAATCCTTACTTTAGATTCTTATGGAATAAATATGTTGCTGTACTGAGCACGCTTTGTTCTAAGAGATTTTTATTTGCGATATAATCCATCATTGAGATGAAATGTTGAATGTTTTCGTGTTTATCTTCTAGCAATACTGATGAGCTGAATACTTAAAAGTATAAAGTGGTATAAGGTAACGCAAAACCTTATGTAAAATAACTTGTTGGGAATGAATGACGGATGGTATGAAAAGCTTAGTTTCAAGGATTGACTAGAAAATAAATGTTCAAATTTTCAAATGTGTAAGCTGACAACAAAAAAACATAGAAACCATTTAATGACTAATTCGAAACTGACCTGTCGAGTCAAATTAGGAGGGAAGAATGGGCTTAGATACGTTAGTCGAGTTATTTAAAAAAAAAAAATTGTGCTGGATGTCGGGACACTGAGTTTTAAGGAGACTCAGTTGTGGAGCCCGCGATGAAAGTTTTTATAGCTATTGCCTTAAAAAATTTGCAGTTCTTGGAATCTTACAAAACCATTTTATTTCCGAATTTTGAAAGATGACCATTGTAAACATAGCTCCGCTATCTACAATGACACCCTTTAAAATCACTCTAACGCCAGATTTAAACGATTGGAAAACTGCCAGTATAATGACAAAAGCAGCAACAAAAGAATGAACAAATTCATTCAGTGTAAAATCAACCTGGTGGACTTTCTTACCATATTCAGGTCGATTTAAGAAGATGGCCTGTTATTTTAACACTAAAGTCTTGTAACATCATCATCTTAATGACAAGTATTAGCAAAATCTAATTTTTCTTACGAATGCATAACTTGCCATATTGACACCTGGTAAGTTGCTTTCCACACCACCTGCATTTCAGCACATGAACCCTATCTGGGGGATAAAATTTTTCCCAATTTGACGTTCAATGTATTTCCCATAAGAGAAAAGCAAAAGAGAGTCATATTCATGTTACTTTTTCTAATAACTTTTATATGAACGGATACAACTTTTATGATTGCAACAGAATAAAAAAACATGTAAGTTTACAAATCTAGCAAAAAATAAATCAAAACCGACGCCTCAAATGCTTTAAATTTAAGATGAAAAATGTAAACGAACTACCTCTACAACGAGAAACAACAACACCAATACTCGTTTGAGAAAAAAGCAACACAGGGACGTAGCCAAGTTTTAGTTTTGTTTTCTTTAATAATGTTTGTATTGAAAATGAAGATTTTCAAATACATTTCAACATTTTTCTTCGGAATGAAAATTTCTTGCATATATATTTACCAATTTAATTACGAAAAAAAAACTTTTTCAAGTATTTTTACCTACGTACAGAATTTTTTTGTTTGGAAGTAAATGTAAATATTTTAAATGCTTCTTCCTTATACCGAATTTACACGACTGGTGAAAAGCTGCCAGTATAATGGCAAAAATAATGAATTTGTCCATTCTTCTGTTATTGTTTTGGTCATTATATTGCCAGTTCTCCAATCGTATAAATGCGGCATTAACAAAAGACGCAGGCACGATTGAAGTGTTATTATTTCCTCATATTTTTGGAGGGTACATATTTTGAAAATAAGAATTGTAAAAAATTAAACGCAAAATTTTATTTATTTAATTAAGGGTGTTATTGACCCCATGAGCTTCGCTAGTTTCTAAACACAAATTATATTTTATTGATAGTCACAAATAGTATACAAATATTTGTAATCCTTTTTTCTCAAGAATACAAATACACAAACCCAATACATATGTAAATAGATATAAATACTTTATACCTACATCTTCATAAAAACATTACTGCAAAGTTTCGATGACGTAAGCTTTTACTTATTAGAAAACAGTAGTAAAATATATAACATAAAAATCTTCATAATTGACTCTTGTCTATCAAACCCCTTCCCTGACTACGCACATGACACCAATTTTTCTTACGACATGAATCCATTTTGGAAAGCAACAACAACAATACAGGTTTGTTTACATTTTTCATCTGCAAAATATAGGAAGTTACACATAAGTTTTGATACATATTCTTCTTGATTAACTAACTCACATAAATTCTTTTTCTATTGCAACTATAAAATAAATACGTGTTCATAGAAAATTAATTAGCAAAAGCAATGTTTTTCAGACCCTTTTTTGGTTTTCTCTTATGGGAAATACATTGAATGTCAAAATGAAAAAAAATGTATCCCCCACATAGGGTTCACGCAGTGACTGCTAGGTGCCGTGACTCCATTCGCCAATAGTACCTATATATCGGAAGTAAAAAGAGGCTGGGTGCGACCCCTACTGGTGACTTTCCATTGTTGCCCTCGGAAGCTAGAGCCCCGATGTTATTTTTGTATTAAAAATCACCATTTAAAGATCTTAAAAAACGGAATTCAATATGCACTCAAGTGTAGATGAAAGATGGGTTTGCCTTCGAGATATTATAGAGACAAAAGTATTGTTCGACTTATGTGTAGAATATAATCAACCCGTAGTCGATAGCATCATTTGTTCTCTTAATTTTCGCGATTAATGAAATCTAACAAGTTTTCTCTTAATTTCTAGTAAGACACCGCTGCTCATTGAATCTTGTTGAAAATCCTTTCTTAACTTAACAACATTATTATCTACAACATAAATTTCATCCGTAGTTGATATTATCTATTCGTTCTTGAGATATGGTGAACGAGTTTTTTAACCACTTCTGTAACCAATTAAATTTGTATAGGTTACGTTAAAGATCGCTGTTTCTTATGTACGAAGAGAGTCATTAATTTATTCCACGAAGGGCTTTGTTTTGGAATTTTTGAATGTGTTCAGAATTTGTTGTGAAATCAAGAGAACTCAAACAAAACTAATAGCTTTGTATATAAACTTTAAAGTTTATTAACAAAGCTAGCGCCACCATCGATGGAATACCGCGTAATTAAAACAGCTCCATGATATTACTATAAAGTTTATATACAAATCTACAAATTTCAGTTGCAAAACCAGAGTTGCCAGCCAACGTCCGATCAGTGCCATCTTTTGCTGAAACAATACTTCTTAGGTATAGTTAAATTGTTCAACCTCTTCAACTGGCATCTCCTGTAGAATAAAGCCCATGTGTGGAGCAGCCTGTGAGCATTATTTTTGTATTTTTGCTATTCATTCTTAGACCGCTCAGACGGCTGATGTTATTTGCCAAGAGACATTATATCATTGGCATAGTCTCATTGACTAAACCTTTCAAACGGTCTCCATTGAACACCCTGTCTCTCCACTGTTCCAACGCTCTTGGCCGTCAAAACATCGTCTATCGGCAGTAGAAAGAGAATTGGTGATGGAACATCCCCCTGTCGCACACCCTGTCGCACTGCGAAAGAGTCGGATAGCTGCCCATTGTGCAAAATAATGTAATAATTTTGTTTAGTTTCGAGAATTCTTGGTCATACCGTACCCTAAAAAGTCGCTCTGTAGTGTAGGATTCTAATTTTAGTATTTCGCAGTTTTGCCTGGAAAGGTCCCTATGCTGTTTGTACTCAATTTTCAAGTGCCAAACCTTGTCAAAGTCTTGTTCAGCATCTAAAAATAGAGTCGAGGATACTTGTTTTTCTATACAAGTGGTTTTTCAACAATATCCGTAATTCGATGCACTGGGTTTATGGTGGAATGTTTATTTCTAAATCCAAACTTAAGGTCTGGAATTATAGTCATTTCTTCTATTATCTTGTCTAGCCTTTTCAGGAGCAGTTCTTCGAAAACTTTTGCCATGACATGATTGGCATAAGTGATATTGTTCTGTAAGATGTTACTTCCAACCTCAGATCTACGATTTTTCCCAACAGGGCAAATAATTTATTTTGGCACCCCTGCTGTTTTTGATAAGATATGAAAAAAAAAACAAATATTTAATGCCTAACAAAGACAATAATATTATACAGCCAATGTTCGTACAACGATGAAATATGATCCTTTCTCTCGTGAAAAATTAAAAGAGAATTTCATTTTTGATTCGATCGCGAATCTTATTTTTTGGTTCCTGCTGGGATCTGTAAAATATTGTTATTCCAGAATTAAACATGCGCGAACTATATTGAAGATCCATTCATGAACTGATCAAGTAAGAAAGTAAAATATATTTTTACGAAAAGAGAAGATTTCGAAAGCCAAAGTAACGCATCATAAGTATAGAAGGACAAAGTTCAAAAACAAAGTTTTGAAGTTCTTTGAACTTCGTTGTTACTTGAGCGATTTGAGTAGAGATGCTTGTTCCTGAAATGCTTACACCACTGACGATCGAATTAAAGCCTAGTCCAGATCCTCAGGGTTTTCCTCTCGAATATTTGCAGTTCCTTTATAGCCTATTCGGAGATAATAAACCAAACTGGGAAGCTGAATATGATGACTGTTCTCAGGAGTTGCTTATAGATTAGAACTTTTGTCTTTTGACTATAGCCCAGTTCTCTTCTTCATCAGTGGGTAGAGACGGTGGAAAGCAAAATTGGATTTTTTGAGGACAGTCGGTGAATGTGGGTTGAATCTCAGCTGCTCGTTGGAGTTGATGCCTTGGCATTTGGCGCTACGTTTGGCTGGTAATCTGGGTTCCATCTGGGAGTGTAAGTGTGATGCTTCTGCAGCTTCCAGCTGAGCAACCCCGTCTGCCCGCCGACTTTTTTAAAACAAAGTGTTATAAAGTTACCAATATCCAGATAATAATTCCTCAGGGAAAATTGCGATTTGTACGCTGTGGTGCGACGCTCGAAAATAAAAACGGATTCTTGTAGAAGGACACCGTTCAAGTGCTATACTATTCAATAAGGGGGCTCTATCTGCTACTGTATAGGGAGGAGGGGTAGTTTTGTAAGAATATACTCAAAATGCTTTCAATTAGTATTATTATAGCTCGTTTGTAAGGCAGAAATTCCCTCTTTTATTTAATTTTTTAATCGAATTATACTTTTCAAAAGTTTTTGAAAACTATTTTAAATGGTGAAAAAATTATATAAAAATGATAAAAATTCTGACGGAGAAATACGGTTTGATATTACATCGCCACATCTCAATTTATTTCACTTCATATGATTTCATTTCATTTCATTTAATTTCATTTCATTTCATTTGATTTCATTTCATTTCATTTCATTTCATTTGATTTCATTTCATTTCATTTCATTTCATTTCATTTCATTCCATTTCATCTCATTTAATTTAATTTCATTTCACTTCATTTAATTTCATTTCATTTTATTAAGCACCGCAATTCTCAATTTTGCTTAGGCACATTGATTTGGCTCCCCTGTAAGCTGCAACCCGGGGCACAAGCCCCGGTTCACCCCCTATAGAACGCAGCTAGTTACTTTTGTTGGTAGCTTACCTGGTTCAGGTGTAACAATGACTTCTACCAATTTTCCGGTGATGTGGAAAAGAGCTTAGAGAGACAAAATAAAACGTAACAATGAAGGACTTTTAAAACGAATTTGTATTGGAAAAGTATGACTTAAGACCACGGGGCGGAATATCATCAAAACGGTTCAATCCACATATTTTACTTAAGTAGGTAATTTTTTATAGGATGTGAAATTTTTTATATTAGATACATAGATAACTTTTTAGTAAAATTTATACATAGTTTTTGAGATGTATATAGGCATGAGAATGCAGCTTCATGTTTTAGCAAATATTTTGCATCAATGAAAAATCAACATATCAATTTTTTGGCATTGTTTAATGCATATATAATATCTAACAACATAATATTATGTAAACATCATACAAGCCTTGCAGTAAGTAGGTCCTCAAAATTCTTTAAAACCCTTAACATGCAAAAAGATATAAAGCACTACCCTGTGCATAAATTAACCATAATTTTTTTCAGCATTAACTATGAATATCAATCTAATTGTTTATCCTTGAATCAAATGCTTGACAAGAAAAAATTAGTTATAACCTCATCGCTGGTTGCGGTGTCTCTGGTGCTGGATGGACCACTATAACAAAAAATCTCAGAAATAATTTGTTAGATTCACTTCACGAAAAAGATCTCGTAACTCACTTTTTGTGTATATGGTGTCTGTTATATATGGGGTTGGTATATATGGTTATAAGCAGAGAGAGGTGTGACAGCTAAGACCAATGACCATAAGAACTTAAAAGGAATTCCATAACCGACAGACGGACGAACGATATAAATGCATAGTGATAATCTGATTTGAAGGTTTCGCTTTCGTTACAAACACACACATTCTCTTTGATATGTGAGATGATGAGGCAACCAAAGAAGAATCTTATAATTCTACAATCGGGTATCAAAAAATGAGATCTTAAAAAAAACCGAAACCATAAGGTTTATTCTCTTATATCATTTTTCAGCAATTTTTTTATTTCATAATATTTTTTTTTTTTCAAGAAATACTTTTTACAAACAAAAAAAAAAAAAAAAAACAAAAAAAAAGATTTTAAGTTGATGTAAACATTGTTAAGAAAAGTTGCCATCATAAATCTTCGACTGAGATGTTATTCAGAAAAGTCTCTGATTTATTATATATGATTTTTTTTTTGTTGATTCCAGTTTTATTGTACTCTTTTGAGGTATGTCTTGCAGTGAGCGCATACAACTACAACTCAAGAAATAAAACATGCATAAGCTGACATGGCAAAATAACATACACTTTCAAAATATGAATCAAATGAAAAAAAATGAGTAAAACAAAAAGCAAAAAGATTCGGATATAGACAGGGTGCATATAATATAGTAAGGGATGCGAACAAGATCGTTAGACTACTTCTATCCCATTGTTGCTTTGAAAAATTAAATAGGTACCAAAACTGTTATAGCTTAAGGTACAAAGTCTTCAAAACTGCTGATTGAACAAACAATTTTCAGGTGAAGTTATTCAGGAAAATGGTCTCTTCCGGTGCATTTTTTGTATTGAGTGTATATGACTATGCTTATACCTGTCTCACGAGGCTTTTCACAAATGCGTTATCAAATTAGAGCTTATGACTATCCTTTACACAACATAAATGATTGGACAGGCATTTATTGGTGGTTATAGCGAGACTTTAGAGTCACTTGAGCAGTCACTTCCCAGGATGTACTATCAGTACATCTCCTGTGGACAGGGGCCACAACATAAGTGAAATCTATGATATAAGTAAGCAAATTGTAGATAGTAGGAAGGTGTCTTGGGCCACTGACAGGTTTCGGGTACTGCCAAATATTTTGGCGTTGTTCTTGATCGTAAACTAAACTGGAAAGAAAATATTAAAGAAAGAGAAAGAAAAGCCACAATAGATTTCTACACTTGCAGCTGAATTTATTTTTGGTAAAAGATGGGGTCCCAGCCCCGGAAATATTCATTGGATGTACACTACACAGCTATTATAAGGCCAATTCTAACGCACTAATGCATGGGTTGATGGCCAGCCTTAGATCAGGAAACCAATCTAAAAACCATGACTAAAATTATGCAAAGGCAAGTGTATGTATTAGCACAACCAGTGCTATTAGAACCACACCAACGGCTGCCCTTGAAACTTTTCTTTCACTTGCCCCACTCGATCTGTTTACGAAAGATTTGGCGGCTAAAAGTGCTTTAAGACTTCTTCAATGTAAAATTGGAAAAAGGGCCTCTATGGTCACAGAACTATAATGAATTTTACGGACATAGACTTTCAAACAGACTACGTTTCACCGCACATAGATTTCAACCCAGTATAATAGATATCCCAACAGGGTCATCAATGCAAACCATGTTTCGGTCTTTACTGACGGTTCCAAAACCTTGGAGGAGGTTTGGTCAGGCATATACTTTGATAACCCACCCATAAAATAATCTATAAAACTTCCAAATTTTTGCAGTATATTCCAAGCGGAAGTGCTGGCAGTTTGCGAAGCAGTGAAACATCTTGCCTCACACGAATTAGTCAACAACAATATTGACATTTTCATAGATAGCCACGCAGCAATTAAGGCCATTTCCTCAATCACCACAAAGTCTAAAGTGGTCCACCGTTGACGGAATGAGCTGAGAGTACTCATAGCAACGAACACAGTTACCCTAAGATGGGTCCCAGGACATAGGAGTATTCACGGGAACGAAATGGCGGATGAACTGGCCAAAAGCGGATCTTCTCTTGATCCGAGCCAAATCGAAGCCTCGGTGCTCATGCCACTGGAGCAAGAATAAAGTAGAATACACCAGAGTTTCTTAGAAGCTACAAATGTCAGATGGTCATCCATCAATCCTTGTTGGGTTTCAAGGAATCTATGGCAACATATTTTAAAGAAAAAACTTACTCAAAAACTAAGCGGGTCTCAGTTATCTCTCATGGTTGGCGTCCTAACGGGCCATAACTCAATGGGAACCTACATGAGCAGAATGGACATCAGCTCATCGGACTTATGTAGAGGGTGTCAGTAGGAAGGGGCAGAAGAGGTCTCCCCTCACTTTCTTTGCAAATGCCCCAGCCAAGCTAGAACCAGAAAAGCGGCCCTTGGATAATACTTCTTCGACGAACTAGGTGACATCTCTTCCTTGCCATTAAAGAACATTCTAAAATTTATTAAGAACTCAGGATGGTTCAGGGAGGCCCCCACACCTAAAACTTCCCCTTAACCTCCTCCCTATCCCTCCGCAATAACCACCTATACCCTGGGTAGCGTAATGAATCCACGAGATCCGAGTGAGATGGTGCGGCTTGCCGTATTTTATAACCACTTCCAACCTAACCTAACCTAGGGAGAACGACTATTCTTATAAAAAGAGTATTTTTTTTGTAGAAACTATCAAAACTGATTTTTAAGTGGTTTAGCGCAGACACTGAAACTGAGAGGATAACGGAAATCACCATTTTCTGACCAAATCAACTTCAAAAAGCTTATGCAACCAGCATTATATGCTAATTGTATATTTTAAGGTACCTATATGTCTCGAAAGGTGATGGACACGCTCGCCAGTGACTCTGTAGAAAATAAATTATTTAGAACTTTTTCGGTTCACAAGTAAAAAAATCTTCCTGAAAAATTTAAATTTAGATGAAACAAGTGTTCTGTCATGAAAAAAAAAATAAAAATTATTCAAAACGAGTGAGCTATAGGAATGCCACACTATAGCTATGTTTTCTCTGTGCTCTACTACATCAATGCATCAGCAAAACTTAAAAAAAAAACAAGCTCAAAAAAATAACAAGACAAGACCCAGGGTGTGTCACATCTTTTTGTTTGGAACATTTGTCAGAAATTAATCATGTTCTTGTTTGGAACATTTTGATAAATCTACCTGGCACTCTACAGGTAATAAAATTAACGAAAATCTCACTCCGACCACCATCGACCACTATACAATCTGAGTTTTTATTTTTTTTTTTCTCTTCTTCGAAACGTGAGGTGCGATGAGACACCAAAGATACACACATTAATAAGTGATCTTGCGACCAAGTCCTCCCCGAGCCCTATCAGACTCATAGTAGTACCAGAAGTATTAGCCTTTTGGGTCTTTTGGTCATCCTGTTCCAAGCCGGCAACCATTTGTCAGCCGTGTCAAGCGGCCGCTAGCTAACTTCAAAACCGGCAGGTGGTATGGTGGAAGGTTGTGCTGGTTGGTTGGTGGTGGAGCACTTGTGATTAATAAGCGTTCACTTGAAAAAAGAAAAAAAACAAAACAAAAAATAAAACTCCCAAACAGAAAATGGCATGGAGATAAATGTTCTTTGTATATAAATTTTGGTGGTGGCAAGTGGTCTACACCTTTTCTTATAAGAATGAAGGATTATTCTTTCGCACACACTTGCATGTGAGTGCAAGTGAGTAAATATAAACTTTAACACAAGTTCATGCCGTGTCCTTTGAGCTAATTGAATAAGAGTGTTCCTAAGGTGTGTCCTACACTTATACGATGTCGTTAATCATCTTAATAACATCACTTAACAACAAAATATACTCCTTTTCAGTACTTTGTCAGTTCTAAAGTTGAACGCTTGGGGGCTTCAAATTAATTTATATTATACTTTAAGAGGTTTTGGAATAGAATCCAGCACAATATTATGATAAGTTGCTTTTACAGATATTTTGAAATCTTGAAAGGAGTAGGTATGTCAAAATGTCTAATTTCTAAGATTTTGGAAAGGTAAGGAATTTGTAAAAAATAATATCTAAGTAAACGCTTTTGAGAAAAGGTAATCATTCTCGGAAGCTGGTACATAGTTAAGTTGGTTAGTCTGTGTTATAAGGTAATATTTCTTATAAGGGTATGTGCTATTACAAAAATATTTGTCGAGGAATCAAAAATGCTCCTTAAGAAACACTGAAAATTTCTTCTGTATGACCGAAAGCAGGCCAGTTGCCAGCACCAACCTGAATTCAGCAATTTCAAATTCCAAAGTCTTGTTTTGAGAAACTATAGGCTGATGATCGTCTTGCAAGTTGCAACGCATCAATTGTTGCTTTCTTACGAATTAGGAGAAGACCTGTAAATTGGCACCGCGCCAGGTCGGTCAGTAATATCATTGCTTCTCCGAAGCGTCTCGCATTTTGCCACAAATCTTTTATTGATAGATCCAGAACCTCAAATGCTTGCTTACCTATATGCCATTTTATGAACCCAGGTGATAATTTCTTGGTGGTGGTGGTTTTGTTGCTTCAATTCAATTCAATTTGATTTACTAAATATATATATACACATTGGCTTACAACACTAAGATACATTAAAAAATTTACATTTGTTGGCACATAGGGGGCCTAACTTTATACTATGTCTTAGGTTTAAAATTTTATAATTATACAGGGTGTCCCGGACCTGAGTGGAAGTATTTAAGGGTGTGGTTTTTGGGGTTATTCTAAGAAAATAATTGTATGGGAAGGAAGTTGTATCTCCCCTTCCTGAGGCAGGGGGGCATTTTCCGAAATATTGACCTAAAATGCAAAAAAAAAACCTTAAAAATCAACGAAAATACATCTAATAATGTGTTATAGTTTTTTTGAAAGCTAATACTCCATTCTTTGGGGGCATTTAACACAAAAAAGCACTTAATAACGTAAAATTTTGAAAAATATCGACTTAAGAAAAAAAAATCATAATTTGTTTTTAAATTTTGACTTTGAAATTTAATTTCTCAAAAACTATTTGCTAAAACAACTTAATTTAAAAACGAAATGCAATAATGGAGTATTAGCTTAAAAAAAATTATATCACAATATTAGATGTGTTTTCGTTGATTTTCAATGTTTTTTTTTGCATTTTAAGTCAATGTTTCAGAAAATGCCCACCTGCCTCAATTTTTTTCTTAGACTAACCCCAAAAACCACACCCTAAAATACTTCCACTCAGGTCCGGGATACCCTGTATAGAATACATGTCAAAATTTATTTAAGTGTCGGTTGACGTTTTTATTCTCGGTGTGTTCCATCCCGGTTGTCTAATGGTGATTTTGCGTGGATTGTTAGAAGGTGTGGCATTTAGCTGCGGTAGTAGGCTGATCCTGTGTCAGCGTAGAAGGAAACTGCTTCCTCGTTGTCTATGAGGCAGCGGCGTAGCTACCTAGGGGCAAACTGGGGTGGCGCCCCAGGGCCCCGAAGGCTTAGGGGCCCCAGAGACTGACAGAAAAAAAATTTCAAAGCGAAAATAAAAGTTCTTTTTATCTTTAAGAAAGTTTTGGCTCAGTTTGTTTTGAATATTATGGGTCAGTTTCAAGACTTGAGGATAAAGTCTCGGATAGTCTATCCGAAACTTTTTTGCCAGATAAATTTCAACTTTTGGCTTCAAATATCTCGGACAATAATATCCGACAGAAACAGATAAAATCTTAGATAGCTTATCTGCCTGCTATGAGTTTCCGTCCTAATATTATGAATTACACTTAAAATCGATACGTCGTGGTTCATACTGAATTTAAATCTTTAAAATCAGTCACATTTCAAATTAAAACGACAAGGATTTTCAGTTTTGACAACAAAAACTTAATTTTCAGCCTGTGTTTGCTTTTTAATATTGTTCTCAAATATCAGCCTCCCTAGTAAAGATTGTGACTTGTGCACAAACTTCAGAAGTATATGTTGCCATTTGGTGAGAAGTTCAACTAGAAGAACTGGGAGTATTTCGTGATATCATTTTTACATATCTTTTCACGCGATGCAAAACTAAAAAATGCACCACTGGGTCGCACGTACTTGCTCTTATGTTCAAGACACTGCGAGTTTAAGAAAATTGTATATACATACAAGGAAATTATGAGAGAAAAATGTAGAGAAGCATGAAATACGACACTTAAATTAGCTAAAACAACTCTTTTGACAGTTTGAGGTGAAAAAAAAGTATGCCATCTTAATTCATGATGGAATATGATTGTATGGGTAAAAAAATTTTAAAATCGTTGAAGCGGTTTTTTTTTTAAATTAATTTTTTATATATACAATTCTTAAACATTTTTAAGAACAAATCTTGGTATGCAGATTTAAACTATATATTTATGTGTATATAAAAAAAAAATTTGAAAAAAATTGTCAACCCGTTTCTGAGATATCGAATTTTCAAAAAAAAAAATTTGAAACTTTTTTTAAAAATCCAAAAAATTTTTTTTTGAAAATTTTGATATGCAATATTATTTAATCTTATCTGAAATTTGTATATAAAAAAATTCATTTAAATCTGATAAGGAGAAAACTCAAAATAAAAAAAAAAACGTTCTATGACAGGTACTACTAATAGTTGCTATGTGTAAAATTTTATAATTTTTGATGGAAGATCGTACTAATTTTAGTATATGAAAAAAGTTTAATCAAAATCGTAGGAGTCGTTTTCAAGCAAAAAAATATTTTCCTTTGCGGTTTTTTCACTTTTGTATGGAAGGTACCGTTATTTTTTCATAAATGTAAAATTTTTTCTAAAAATATTTTAGAGATTACTAAAAAAGTCTTAAATATCGAGTTTCAAAAAAATCTATGATGCCGTTTTCGAAATATTTGATTTTCCAAAAAAAAATTTGAAATATTTTTTAAAAATCCAAAAAATATTTTTTCAAAAATGTTGGTACACAAAACTATTAACATTTTTTGGAAGCTTTTGTAAAAAAAAATAATTGAAATCGGTCATACCATTTTGAAGAAAATCAAAAAATAAAAAATGGTTCCTTGGGAGGTACCATTAATAACCATTTTTGAAAAATGGTTTTCCACCCAAAGAAAGCCTTTAGTAAAATAAATTTATTGAATTCTTTTTAAGAAAAGTTGTCGAGCCGTTTTTGAGAAAAATACGATTATGTAAGTTTGCCAAAAAAAAATGTATGACAGGTACCGTTATTTTTGGTTCTAAAAAAAAAAATGAAAAAAACGTGTCGGCAGAATCACCAAAAACCACTAAGTACCAAGTTTAAAGAAAATCGATCGAGCCGTTTAGGCTGTAGACGAACAGACAGACAGACAGACAGAATTTTGCCACCCACTTTTTTGGTGTTCTCTATCATCGTAATATCATGTTTGATTGTTATCTCAAAATTTTTTTTTTGCACGAATCCAAAACTTGCCTTATAGTACCTATAATCGCAAGTAAAAATCCATAAAAACTGACTCCTGGGATCATAAACGAAAAATGCAGTTTTGACTTTGCTTTTGATACTCTGTTATACGGCCGAGATTGATTATTCTAGCAGATTATTTGGAAAGGGTTTCACTTTTTTTTCGGACAGAATACATTTCATTTATATTCACCCCGATTAAAAAATCCAATGAATGAGTTGCGGCGGGAGTCAGATTAAATTCTGACATTTCGCTCATAGTAAAAATGTCAGAATTGAGTGTGATTCCCTCCGATTTTCTTCAAGTTTTGAACTTAAGGTTTTTTTTGTAATTCTCCAGAGGGAAAACTGAAATTTTTTGTTAGCTCTAAAAATAAGAGTACTTGCCATACAACCGTTAAAGAAAAGCTAATTTATCTCAAACACGGCTCGAACGATTTTGATAAAAAAATTAGTGTATTATTGTAGATATGGTGTACTTTCTGGTAAGAAAAAGGTTACCAAAAACATTTATTAACGGTACCTGCCATATAACGGCAGGTTTTAGGTTTTCTCATTAACCGCTCATCCGAATTCAATACAAAATTTTCCACAAAAGCTTTGTTAGAATATAAATAATATTGGATATCAAAATTTTGGAAAAAATAAATTTTTGATTTTTAAAAATAGATAAATTTCTTTTGAAAATTCAATATTTCAAAAACGTGTTGATGAATTATTTTGAAATTTTATTTTTTAATATATAATTAATATATACTCAAAAATTGTATACCAAAAATTTTTTGAAATTTAGTTTTAAGAAAACGGCTCCAACGATTAAACATTTTTAAGTTATTTATCAGGCTGTTTATGCTTTTTTTATACTTTTTCTATAATTACTTGAATATTTTTTAAAATTTCTTAAGTCCCACACAACTTGAACATAAGAGAAAGTACGTGCGATCCAGTCGTGCATTTTATTAGCAATTGTAAACAAACAACATGCTAAGCTTTAAAAATTATATGCCTTACAGACATTATGCTGACAGATTTTGTAAAAAAATTCCTATAACATTATTACATAAATAAATAAATAAATTAATAAATTGGGTGGGGCAACAGCTCGTGGAGAACCAGGGCCTAGTGACTTACAACTCTCAAGCATTCCTGTGTGCGTGTTGTTGGCAGGAATGGAGAGGACCTTCAGTGTTTTGCCAAGACCAATCGGCTAAATGAGAAGCACTTTTTCATGACAAATTTAGGATTTGTCAGTTCCTCACAAGAAGCAGTACCTCGGATAAAATATTTCTGTTTTTAGGTGGCACACGGCTGAGAATCGAACCCAGACATTTGGCATGACAGTCCTACGCACTATCCATCATGCCACGAGGTACTACGACATTACATACCTATCTTCTTAAATTTCTCATTTTTATGTTAATCAAAAATGAAAATAATTTCTGTTAAGGGGCCCCATTTTAATTTCTGCCCCAGGGCCCTCGTCCATCTAGCTACGCTACTGCTATGAGGATAATGTTGTCATCCAGGGTTTCCATCGGCGTTAGGCAAAAACGCCCAAGGAAAAAGCGCCCAAATCGATTTGGAAATAACGCCCAAAAAAACACTGAACAAATTGTTGTTGTAATTTTTTTTCTCATTTTGGGTGATAATATTTCCTAATTTTGCTTTCTTTCATGAAATGAAACAATGCCCAAATTGATAAATTAAAATAGAAAAATGGGAAATAAAGCCCAAACTAGGAAACATTGCCAAAAACAACTGCAATATAAGGAAATATCGCCCAAATGCGTACACTCAACCTCGCACCCACCCCAAATCCTATTACGAGCGCAGGCAGGGGGTTGCAGGGGGCAGCATGCCCCCCTATACATACCTCACTGTTTATTCGTGAATTTGTATCGTCTGTTGACTTAGTCCGGTTCTTCTTTTCATCAGGGGATGTAAAAGGTGAAAGACCCAGCTGGCTCGTTTGAGAACACTTCTTGAGTGCGGGTTGAACCTAAGCAACTCATTGAAGTGGATTCCCAGATACTTTACGTTCCGTTTGGCAGCTATGGTGGATCCATGGGAGTTTCAGAACAATGTTTCTGCATTTCGCTGCAGTGCAACTGCCTTTGCCTGTTTAGGGTCTTGTGAAGCAGACAAGTGGTTTTGTTGCAGTACAGGTACAGTACAATTATGTTTTGCATGGTTTATCTTAATTTTGATGAAAAAATATACTTTTGGCTTTGATTACCATATCTCAGCAAATAATGTCTTCATAAAAAATTCAAAGGCAGATTTGGAAATTTGAAAACGTTTATTATAAGATTTTTTTAAAGATTTTGTGGAATCTATTTTTTGTTACTCTTCACCATTTAAATGTTTGATTTGAAATTAAAACACCATTAAGTTTTGAGTCAACCAACAAAAACTTTTTTATTTTCAAAGAAAAAAACGAATAAAAAGAAATTTCAATTAAACTTTGTATGTATTTCAACCAGTGTATCGGTCATCTTCAGCAACACGACTGAGAGATATAGTTGTCACTTATATAAACATAGAAAATTATAAATTATATAAATGAGAGTTAGAGTAGTAGGTACAGATATAAGTAATGATATGTACCTAAATATGTAAACCATTTACATATCATTACTTATATCTAACTGTACTGCTCTTTAATATTTATTTTCATGTAATTTACATTATCATTACTTGTCTGTACTGCTCGCTCTTCAAAAAACATTTAAAAAATTGAAAAATCTTGTCCCTTTAACGAACGAAAATTTTAGTATGTAGTTTGTACTCAGTTGCACTGAGTGTTCCGGACTGGAATGGTGATTTCATGAATAAGATTGCGAAGCGTTTACTTATCCTATCAAAGTGATTAAGGTGTCTATGGACAGATAAACTAATTCTCTATGCCATCATTGGAAAAATTTTGTATTTTGTGCTCTAAATTTTGGTAAAAGCCTCTAAGAAATCGAGAAAATGGCTAAAATGGTTGTTTTTCAAAGCAAATGTATGTATAATACAGCATTTTTTGCAAAAAAATGTTTAATTACATAAAATTCCATATTTTTACTATGCCACTATTAGAGAAAATTTTCAATTTTGTACCTAATAAAAATTTTAATAATGCAAAATAAAAATGCTTGTGAATTTTGAAGAACCCCATTTTTGACAGTCAATTTTTTATACCTAACGGTATTTTGTTGACAAATTTTTTTGAGGTGGATATAAATTCAATATATTTTTCATGATTTTCATAAATTATATAATCATATTTGTATCATTTGATATTGAAATTTTTAATTCTTAAAATGCACTTTTTGACAGAAAATTTATGTAAATTTAGAAGTTAAAATCAGTTACTTTTAGAAAAATTTTTTTTAATACAATAATCCGCCTACTAGTGACCAATCAGTAAAAATGCCAAGTTTTATAAAACAAAGTATCTGATGATGAAAAAAAATGGTCTTATATATGCAAAAAAAAAAGTTAGCAAATGACTGGTTTTGTTCAGTTCGGAACACTCTTATTATACAGGGTGTCCCGTAATGAGTGGATAATACTGCAACTGGTGATAGCAGGCCTTATGACTGCTCATAAAAAAAAAAATAAAATAAATAATTTTCTGGTGGTCTCTATGGTATAATTTTTTTTCGAAAAATTTTAAAAAATTCAGGGTCTCCTAAAATACCTACCTAATTACAACGGCCACCCATAAAGGATTCTTATTATTTTTATATTCTTATAATATTCTTGAATAACCGTTCTAAATTCAGGTAGTAAATTTTAACACAAGCTGATGCATTTTTTGTGTTATAATTTTTTAAAATTATTTTTTTATTCAAAAATTATTCAATATTTTTTTTCACCAAAGTTTGAAAAATAATAAAGGGGAAAAAATGTATGAGAACATAAGTGGCAAATTTGATAAAAATTGTCCTGTTTAATGTACTTTCCAAAATGGTAAAACACATGTTTGTGTCTTCAACCATAACCAATAAAATTGGCATTTAATCTACTAAACGGCCATTCCAAAAATTTCGAAACCAAGCAACTCAATTTCAAATTAAGGAAAAAAATATATTTAAATATGCCAATATTTACAATATATATTAGAGTTAACGAAAAAATTGTAAATATAAAATTTTACTTGTTGTTGTAAAATAGGCAAGTGATCAAAAAAGCTCATACTTTATCTTTCGTATCTGGGCATTTTTCGGCATTTTTGCCGCTATCAGTTCTCTATAAATTGTGATGCAAATGGCGATGTGCAGTTAGGTTTTTATAAGTGTTTTCAATACACTACTTAAATTTGGAACTATTTTTCGGATAGGAGTGCTGTAAAAATAGTATTACGCCTCAAAATGACTGAACATTTCATGTCTTCTCCGTTACCGAAAAATGACTAAAGTTGGTATAAATGGTGAATTATATTAGTGTTTGTAAAATTATTCCGCATACAAAGCAAGACTTGAAAAAGGATTATGGTGGATTTTTTATAGATTTTTAAATTATGTCTTACTGTCTAAAACAGGGTAACGGAGAAGACAAAATTGCACTTTCTCATCCAAATTTCAAAGACTCACAGACACTTTTTTTTCAAAGTCTAAATTTCTTTGATCCCCTTGCTTAAAATGGATCAAGGTAACTAAAAAAAATATGTGTTAAATTTCATTGAAATCGGTTGACGTTTGTTTACACGTGCTAGCGAGGACTTGAAGTTTTTCATATAAAAACATGGTGTTTTGACCATAAAAGTGTAAACGTTGATGGAAAAACTTTAAACTTGGCAAATATGCTAAATACCATAAGGAGTATACAAATATATTTTTTGTATTTTTGTAAACAACAGTTACTCCATTTAAAATAGCAACACATGCACAAAAACAACGATTTTTAATTAAATTTTTTGATGGGGTTAATATTATGCTAAACTATTGAAAATATTTTTTTTTGATACTCCTAACAGTAGTTAATTTATATTTTTTTCCATCAACTTTTACAATTTTGCTGATATTTTGAGTAAAAACTGTGAAAACCCCATGTGTTTTGAATGAAAAATTTCAAGTACTCGCTAGGACGTGTTAACGTTAACCGATTTCAATGAAATTTTACACACATTTTTTCAATTGCCTGAATCACTTTTATCATTGATGAGACTAATTTAAAAATACGAATTTCAATATAACTGAACAAAAAAGAAATCTTTAATCGTACGTGTCTTCTCCGTTACCATTAGCTGTCTTCTCCGTTACCATCTTTCATATTTTTTTCTGTTAGTAAAATGAAACTTGGCATTAAACCAAGGATGGTTTTTGATAAATGTTGGTTTTATGAAAGTGTGAAAAAAAAATCAACTTCATATTTTAATGGACGGCGCAGAATTTTAAACTTCAAGGCATTGGTCGGAAATCTCTAAATCGTACGTGTCTTCTCCGTTACCGTCTATTTTTTTGAATAAACTTACTAAATTTCATAATTTTTTGGTGAAACTTCTGTGTCGTGTACTTTGTGATGAATTCTTAAAAACCACTAAGTTTCATAAAAAAATATTAATTTCTTAACAAGAAAAACCTTACTACAAGCGTCCGATTGTCTTCTCCGTTACTTTGGAATGGCCGTAAAGTAGTTTTTTAACATTTTATCAGATTAAATTAAGTTACAAAGTTAAGTAAACACTACGACGACGAATGAATAACTCATATTGTTTTTTTATATTTGTATTGCATTTAAAAATAACCGATCTTAAATAAAGGCAGTAACATTTAACACTAGTTGCTGGATTTTTTTAAATAATTTTTTAATTAATTTTTTAATAAAAAAATTATTAAATATTTATTTTCATCATAGTTTGTAAGTTAATAAAAAAGACAAAAAACTGAAAACTTTCGTGGCAAATAATGTTAAAAAAATCTCCTTTTAATGTACTTTCCCAAATGGTAAATCACAAGCTTCTATCTACAGCAATAACACATTAAATTGGCTTTTAATCTACTAGAGAAGATTGTTAACACTTTCTCAAATCAAAATTGACTTGTAATAAAATAGGCATTAAAATGCATAAAAAAGTATTATTTGCAAATATTGTCAATTCTCTGTCATTACATAACGTATAACGTTGTTATACTGGTTACGTCAATTAAACGAATTTTTGAATTTGATTAAATTAATACTGATTAAGAATGTCACAGTATGCGCCGCTGGAGTATGCAACTATGCATTTAATATACGGGGAATGCAGAGGAAGAGCTAACGCAGCTGCAGCACTCTATAGAGAGCGATATCCAAATGCGCGACCTCCGGACTATCGAGTGTTCATCAGAGTCCACCAAAGTTTTTCATAAGGACTTAGATGGTGAAGCCTATCTTAATTTCTTGCAAACTAATTTGCCAACTCTATTGCAAGAAGTGCCTGCGGAGCTAAGGAATTCAATGTGGCTTCGAAACGATGGATGTCCTGCTCATTATGCTGTAAATGTAAGGAGGTACTTGAATCGAACGTATCCCAACAGGTGGATAGGCCGTCTGGGCCCAATTTTGTAGCCACCACATTCGCCAGACCTAAATCCTTTGGATTTTTTCTACTGGGGGTGCCTGAAAGAAATGGTTTATACTAAATCAATTACATCCATTACGGAACTGCGTCACCGTGTTCAAGGCGCTGTGATGAAAATAAATGAGCGCCAATATGCTCGTTTTATTGAGAGGTCCTTCATTAGAAGATGCAGAGAAGATGTTGTCATCAAACTTTGATGAAAAAAAAATATTTAATCATTTTTTAATTAAAAAATTAATTAAAAAAATTATTTAAAAAATCCAGCAACTAGTGTTAAATGTTACTGCCTTTATTTAAGAACGGTTATTTTTAAATGCAATAAAAATTAAAAAAACAATATGAGTTATTCATTCGTCGTCGTCGTCGTAGTGTTTACTTAACTTTGTAACTTAATTTCATCTGATAAAATGTTAAAAAACTACTTTAGTAGATTAAATGCCAATTTTATTGGTTATGGTGGAAGATACAAATAACATGTGTCTTACCATTTTGGAAAGTACATTAAACAGGACAATTTTTATCAAATTTGCCACTTATGTTCTCATACTTTTTTTTCCCTTTATTATTTTTCAAACTTTGGTGAAAAAAAATATTGAATTATTTTTGAATACAAAAATAATTTTAAAAAATTATAACACAAAAAATGCATCAGCTGGTGTTAAAATTTACTACCCATCATTTAGAACGGTTATTCAAAAATATTATAAAAATACAAAAATAATAAGAATCCTTTATGGGTGGCCGTTGTAATTAGGTATTTTAGGAGACCCTGAATTTTTTTACATTTTTCGAAAATAAATTAATATACCATGGAGACCACAAGAAAAATATTTTTTTTATATTTTTTTTCTGAGCAGTCATAAGGCCTGCTATCACCAGTTGCAGTATTATCAACTCATTACGGGACACCCATGAGTTATAACTTATAAGTTATAACTTAACACATACACTTTTTAATAAGAGATTTCTCGACTCGACGAGAAGAAAAGATATCCGAAAGACTTATACTGAATTGAGAATCAAAAGATTTATAGGTATTGAACACTTTTGAATGAACAACAACAACTTATTTGAGCTACCAATAAGTTTAAGGGCTGGAGCCATGTCAGTAAACAGAGATTTTACCTCTGTTCATATTTGACCTCAGTTAATGCAATAGTTTTTTTTTTTAACTAGGTAAGTACGAGTACGTAGGTAGATGCATATATGTACCGACACATATGCCCCTAGAAGAATCTGTTTTACAAATAGATAAGTCCATTAATGCTTCATTTAAGCTTGTTTAAGATTTGTTTTTAATAAACTTAAAAAACCATTAAGATAAATTAATATACAATGTTAAAAAAGCGAAGAAAAAATGTTCATGTATTATGTAAAAGAAAAGTAAAAATATCTATTCTAGGTAGATACAGAGAAAAAAAAAATGTAAGGGGTAAACGATTAACCCTTTTAAGTAAGTCCATGTATATATGGAATGCATATACATAAAACAGGGAAATGTTTTTCCCACTTGTATATGCGGCACGTCCATAAAGATAACCCAAACGAACATTCTTCACTCCCACATTAACCCTTCTTCCGACGACGCTGTTGAAGTCATCGTAATTCGGGTGTGTTACCCTCTTAATTGTATAATTTCGTTTGCCAGCAATTATTTGATAACAATTTACCTCCGCAATTGGAACGACCAGCAAAAGCAGACACCAAAACCAACTCCAGGTCCTTCATAACAAATCTTCGCTCCGAGTCCGCCATCCACCCGCCACCAAACACTATCGCTGCCACAGCAGTATACCTAGGTTGACCATTCTACAAAACTAAACCTTCTTTTAGTTTAGCCTTAGGTACATACATCAGTTGAGTACCGAAAAATACTCCACACATGAAAGAAGGTCCTTTGACCACCGAAGCATGCAGAGCATACCTAGTCGTAGATTTACCTACCTTTGCGATTGTCTCCATATGTGTGAAGCTTGACCCTCAAACCAAAAGTTCTGTTTGCATCCTTCAGGAAGTTACTTTTAATTTTTTATTTCCTGGCTTTCCCGCAGTTAACTGCTGCGAGACCGTCAGAGTATAATCTTCATTGCCCAACCCCGTACCACACTTTTGGGAGATTTTGAACTTTGGCCCTGTGGGTAGCAAGTGGAATAGTAGCAACCAGTTCGACCTTAATATTTCGTCCTTCACTGGATGTTTCATTCTTCTTCTTTTATTTTTTTAATTGTCTATCCTTGTTCTGTGTTTAAAGTTGCAAAGGATGTCGTTGTTCTTAGGTTCTTTTTTGATCCTTTTTGTAATATTTTTTTTTTGTAAAAAAGTTTCCCGTTGTTCGGGACTAACTTTAATTCGTCCGTTAGATTTATGGGCTGGACTCCTGATCTGAATATAAATCAAAAAGTTCACCTCTCGATATGCATAAAAAGAAGATACCTACCTATACCTAGAATAGCGCGGAGACGGTTCAACGCCTGTTGTGTGTCATTGGGTCCGCCCTTCGAGTTCGATATTATACCTACATTTACCTCCTCGATGGAGTGAAGAAAATTACCCACACCTCTTGCACATAGCATCCTTGATGGAAGAAAATACACTTCGAATTACAACAAAAAATGTATCTGTCATCTCAAAAATACTTTGGTAATAAATCAATGAATACTCTCCGAAGGACGACATTTTAAAGGATGAGAGAGAAGGAGCCGGCATAAAAGGGGAAATGATCAACGTGGTGGGTATCTTAGAGGCGATGGTATTTACCAATTTCCTGACACACAATAAACAACAATTATTGTGTCCTTTCGTAGGGAAACTTGATCATGACAAATACTCTCTCCGCCATCACAGCATTGAGACGGGCAGAACCAGCAATTCTCCCAAGAGCCCGAAGAAGACGATATGCGGGGAAAACCCCAGAGAAATAAAAAATTAAATAAAAAAAGCAGAAAACTTAAAAATGAGAAAGATGAATGAGTTACTGGTTCTGAGAACGTTGAGTATATAGGTAATAACCAGGGCTGGACTATAAGACATGCTTCTGTTTTCCTTGTACGCATTTTTCTAGTCAGCTTCGTATACCTTGCGAACTGTTTGAAAGAAAAAAATGTGCCTGTAAACCGTGTTTCATGGGATGAAAAACAAAAAGAGGAATTCCAGACTGTAATAAGCTATATCCTGTATCTGTGTACGTATGTCTACATATCTAATCATAGACAGTTCAAAGGTTAAACTTTACTTTCGGGCTTCAATATCGGAAAAATATAACTTTGGATTCTATAAAGTCTGTTTTGCTAGTTTTACCACTTAATCAAGGATACTATCAAGTCCTAGAAACCCGTAAAGGTTTGCATAAGCTCCGTTGAAACCATATCATGAGTCTTTTGGGGCCACAATGAAGTTTTTAAAATAAAGTCCGGCACTGGTTACTAGCAAAGTAAAGGCGGAGCAGGGAAATTTTTGAAACGAAAAGCCAACGTATAACTATTTTAATGGCTTTTCTCAGCTTGGCGGCCGTTAAATGTGATATTAATTAATTGGACACTTAAATTAATGACATTTTCAGCCGGGGTGTTTCCTTCTTTTCCTTTTTTTTGTTGTTGTTGTACCTACTTCACATACAAGACACTGAAGCAATTTTTGATTAATTGACACCACAAGTGAGCCACTGAGTGAATGAATGTTAGAGTGAGTATGTTGTGCTTTTTGCAATGTTATACATATTCCTACCCCTGATGTTGTTGCAAGAAAAATTAAATTATTGTGTAGGTATAGAATGTTCTTTTTCTTACGGTTCGGTCATCTGGTACCTACCTCCTTTAAGTGCATGTAAAGGTATTTTATGGCGCGTGTTTTAGTTGTTGCAGCATGGAAACTCAAACAAAACAATCCAGCATGTTGAGAACTTGTAAAAAGACACATCCATAGGACATTGGACTACATTTGGACTTTTTAAAAAGATTTATTATAAAAAAAACATATAACGTATGTAGGTATGCATGTACATGTATGTTATAGAAAAGGATATCCAATTACACTCCAAAAGACAAAACGTATTTGAGTCCTAATTGGAGCATGTTGTACAACGTATACAACCTAAAAAAAAAAGCTAATTATATTTATTTGAACTCGAAAAATGCATAAAGCTAAGAACAAAAGTTAGCTTGGAAAATATTTTTCAGTACCTCTCGTCGTTGAGGTTTATGTCCTCGTAGGTTAGATTAGATCCATATTTTTTTCAAAATTGTATAACTTAAGCTCTTTGGGTGTGTTGAAGTGCATGTAGACAAAAAACTTGTTTCAACAAAAATAAAAGAACGCATTTAAAAAAAAAAAAAAAATTTCATAGAGCTTTGATTCAGATACATAGTTGCAGGGAATGTTATTTTTCAAACACTGCTTTAACAGTTGGAGGTCAAGATGGCTCTGAAATCGCTCAGAACATCTTATTAAATATAGCCATTATCTATAGTAGCCTTAGCTATTATTCTTGATGCGGTAAAAACTGCAAACAGAGCATTGTCTTCAAATTAAAAGAAGTATTAAATTAGTGCTTCAATATAGGGAAGAAGGGCTGTCCGTTGTCCGTGTCCAGTCCATGGCTGTTGCATTCTCGCAGACGCAGATGTTGTGCAAAAGCTGGTTCTGGTATCTATATTATCCTACATTATTTGCTTTATCAGTTTGTTAAAATGTTTTTTTTTTTTTATTTTTAAATTCATTTTTATTTTTCAATCATCTTAAAATATAAAGATAGACAAAAACAATAATGATATCTAAGAAAGTGCTTTGTCCATTAGACCTTCCATTGTTTAACTAAGTAATATAAGTTTATGCTTTTAAACAATTTCCTTAGGACTGGGAAAAGCACAGACCACTTATAATTTTTTTAGTAGCCCCAATCCTGTTTTTTTTAATAACTTCCTTATGACAAACAAAAATAGGTTCTGCAGAAGCGGCGGAAGGCATGTGCTGTGTTTCCCCCGCACACAGCCCCTCGCTTGGAGGGTTCCGCAAGACCCAAAAGGTCTTCGCACTCCATCAATATTAGTTTTTTTACTTGAATAAAAAAGTTAAATTCATGCAATTCATCAAACCAAGACGTCATGAATAAACGAATAAGTATGTAGAACAATTTGCGTCGTCAAGCATTGCCTCTATTGTGATGCTTTTATCTCCTTTCCTCTATTGTAGATAAACCTATTTTATTTTCTATCCGGAAAAAAAAGGAACAAGACTTTCGTCGCACTTATTGTCTTAATTGCCCATACCTTAATACAGTAACTCGCAGGCTTAAATATCTTCCAAAATAAAATATAAATACAAACATAAAATAAAATAAAATAAAATAAAATAAAATAAAATAAAATAAAATAAAATAAAATAAAATAAAATAAAATAAAATAAAATAAAATAAAATAAAATAAAATAAAATAAAATAAAATAAAATAAAATAAAATAAAATAAAATAAAATAAAATAAAATAAAATAAAATAAAATACCGTCAAGATTTTTACACACGGTCATCCGAATGCGTTTTCAACCATATAAACCATATGAAAGTATTGGAACTACAAATGGCTCCAAATTAAGCTTATTTTAAGAGACGTTAAGCAAATGCCCCAAAAAAAGCATTACAGAAAACAACCCAAATGAAATTAAAACTCGAGAATTCGAAAATAGTAAGTAGTCAATATTTTCGATTCAACTATTTTTAAAATTTGCTTACAAAAATTAATTTTTTTTTCAAGAACTAAGATGTCATTTGTTTTCGCTCAAACTATGTTCTATGTTCATACAGTATGTATTGTAAGTGTAGGTATTTAGCAAATTTAAGCTCAGTAGTTTTGGCGGATTAACTGAGGTTCAACAAAATGGTTCAAGCTTTGAGTACTTATACATAATGTGATATTACCCCATAACTGTAACCATCGCATCGTTGAAATTCAGTTTACACAGCATGGTGAGGTAAAATTCCTGACCCACGGATTGCATTATGTAAATGTTTGAACCACGTTTTTACAACTGACCCTTAGTGTGGAATTACACGACGACTTTAGAGTCATTACTTTTTTCGATATTTAAGGAGTGCAATGATGGGATTTAATGTTTTTTTCTCGTTCACACTCATGTAATTTCGAAAAAAAGTAATGGTTATGACTCTAAAGTTGTCGTTTATTACCATTTGGCAATTATTTGAAGAACGAGTTTTTTGTTCATGAGCAATCCTTCAATCAAAAATGAAATTAAGATTTTAATTGATTTTCTTAGGTTCATATTACAGTTCGAGAATCTAACATTCGCCTGAAGGCGAACGGTTTGGAATGTTGTGGACGTATATTATGGCGAAAGAATTCATTCGATAAAAATTAATCACTGTCATAGAAAAAATGCGTAAGAGTCTGTTTTTTTTTGCTAAAAATGTCAAACAAAAAGTTAAATCAAAAAATGCCATCTTATATCTTTATTTTTGATTAAAATATTTCAAAGGTGATTACGTGATTTTATCAAAATAAATTATCTTTTTTTGTGCGGCAAACGAAAAATCCAATCAGCCTTTGACCACACTATATCAGCATTTTAAATTTGTTCAATTTGTTGTTGGTTTTTTCTGCAGTTCTAGTTTTAAAACTCAATTATCAAATAGTTTTGTTTTGTGAAAGTCTTTTTTTTTTTGTTAATTATTTATAACTTCAAATCTTACTTCTTATCTTACTAATATTATAAATGTGGAAGTTTGTTTGTTTGGATGTTTGTTAGTTAGTCAATCACGCTAAACAGATTTGATTGAAATTTTGAGGGGATGTCTATTATGTATTGGCAGAAGCTATATATGTAGCATACTTTTTAATTACACGTAACAAAAAAAAATTCTTTCAAAAATTTAATAGAAAAAAAACAATATCTATTACAGTCGACACTCAATTATCCTGATTAGAACCAGTGTTTTATCCTAGGAAATTTGCGTTTTATTTAAGGCTCTCCCAAACCGACGCCAAACATTCGCCGACGACAGTTTTTCGTTGTTGTTTAGCGTTGTGTATTTCTCATATTTTGTATCATTGTGAATAATTTGCTATCATCACGCGTTAGTTTGGGAGAGTTTTTGTTGTTCGCTGCCCAGTCACTAACATTTTCCATTCACTCAATTTTGATGTTTGGGACGAGTCATCTGGAAAATGTTCGCTTATTGTAATACCAAAATGATTCATCCGTCAGCTTTTCGGTTCGATTCGCGAAAGGTAATAGGACCCTTAATGAAGAAAATTCGGAATGGCTTACGAACTCTTTTATCATTTTGTTGTTATTATTAATGAACCTTATTCCTATCAGAAGTTGTGAATCAAGTTAATGTGGGAAAGTTTTATAACTTCTATTAGATTATTAGGTTCAAAACAATCTTTGTCTATAAACCTCCCGTTTCACCAGGGGGTCCGCAAATATGATCTTGCACACGCCTCGGTTTGGTCTAGCACCGCCTCTAGTTCTGAGGTTGAAAAAAATTATTCATGAACAAATAACATATCCAAAGTCCCTCAAAAACACCGCATTGCCTTTTATGTAGATGCATTTGAGGAGGGGGAGGCGGTGAAGTTGGAGGTCTATCAAGTGAAATATTGGTTATGGTCCGGTACAGCCTATAATAATATGATACATGTCTTAATGTAAGCTTTGGAACTTGGATAGATGTTTAATTTGTCATACCAAAAAAGATTTAAAAGAATCCCTAAAAATATCAATGCTAAAAATGTTTTTTTTTTTTTTAAATGAGAGTCAGATGCAGAATTATTACCGTAACACCTACATGATATTCACTAAAAGTTATACATTTTGGACTTGGATATTCTATTATAGAGGGTGCAATTTTACGTCGATACCAATTTTAATATTTCATAAATTAATCTCAGAATCAATTTTTCTTGTCCTAAAAATACATTTGATTCAATTTGGAAGGTACTGATTTGGTAGGATGGAGCTATCGATACCAAAGTTATTTTTGTGCCGGAAACACAGTTCATAGAGTTAAGTCTTGTTATAGTTTTCTAGACTGAGCTAGGCCAAAAGATATCAAAAGTGGAGTTTAGGAAAAAGCTTGAATTTACTCTTTTTTTGAAAATCCATCAGCTATAAGGAGATTCATCTTAAATCAATAGCATGCTCTTTATGGAAAACTAAAATGAAAATCAGTCTTCGTGATGAAATGAAAAAGAGTTTTTCATTTAACACAGACACCTAGCTACCTGAATTTCGGTTTTAGAATTTCCAAATTAAAAAGAATAAACTGTAACTATCAGATTTGATTTTAAGGCTTTTTTGCATTTATCATGTAAATTTGTTGCACCAAACTCTTTTGTTTTGCCCTCTTTTGTTATCCTCTAAGGTAAAACACAGCGTATGTAGTTAGGTGGTAGTTAGACTTGCATGTGAATTGTCCAGCCCTTACTTTATTTTGATTTTTTCAGTTTTTGGGAAAACAGCTCTTAAATTTAAAATTGCATAGCCCCAGTCAGGGTTACCTTTGGGACACTTAAATGTTACTTTGACACCTTTTCATACCCCCTTTAAAATTAACCTTTTTAAAATTAAGCAAGCATTTGGACACTTTTTGAAAAATACATTTATTATTTCAAATTTATTCGAATTTGTAGGAATAATATTGCCTTTGCTGTTGTTCTCTCGCCAAGAACAGACGTGTTCTCTTAAGGTGTCGTGGGGTGCGCACTTTCAATTTCACATAAACTGTTCTTATAATTCAAAAACTCTTAAACATGTTGTGCTCCTCTTGCAAAATTGAAATAATCAGAAGTGATTTAAATAAAATTGATTGTTGTGATTGCAAATTGATTTTTCATGGTTCATGTGTAAATATCAAAAAAGAAGACATTGAATACATGTCTGCAAATAATAAACTATTTCGCTGTGACAAGTGCCGCGTCTCACGCCGCCGTCTGTCTCTACAACAACAACCCTTAACATCAGGGAGCCTGCAACAGAATACACATCCATTTGAAACCCCACTAGAATCAACAGCAAACGCAGCAGCAACGATTTCATCCGACAGCCGAAATCATTATTCATCGCACTTTCTGATCTATGCAATAATGTACCTGCACTTTACAACAAAAATGCATCATGCACTGAAACAACAGTTCTTTCTTCGCCGATCAATAGTTCAATAACCTTACAAATACTCTACGAGGAAATAATAAGCTTGAAAAAAATTAACACTGATTTTTTAACAACAATGCAGCAGCTTAAAGAGGAAAACAAAACACTACGTTCTATGGTGGCGAGTCTGGAGAGCAAGGTAAACTGGAGAGATCAAAAGCAGCTGGAGAATGTCATCGAGATTGTTGGTGTACCTGATCTGAATAGCTCTAATGTTGAAGAAAGAGCACACACTATTTTTGACAAAGCATTGAACGTTTCGGTGTCCAATAATGATGTCACTAAATGTTTTGTCAAGCGCATTAACAAGCAGGGTAATTCAACTTCCAACTCTGGCGCTTACGATAATATTCTTTGTATCCATCTCTCCTCACTTGAAGTCAAACAGAAAGTCATGGCAGCCAAACGAACTGCAGGGAAGAAGCTGAATTCGAATTTATTTGATGTAGGTAGTAAAAGTAGTATCTATATTAATGATTCTTTTACAAAATATACAAGATCTTTATATATGGCAGCAAAAAAATTAAAAATTGAAGGAAAATTTAAGTATTTATGGTTCCGTAACTCTCATATATTGATGAGGAAGGCTGAAGGTAGTGAGGTTGTTGTTGTAAGATCATTTGACGATCTAGCTACTGTCCAAGGACACTAGCATGAACGACAATTTTGATCTTGCAAACGATAGCCCCACTACCCGAACCATTAGATGTATTTATGATAATGCTTTTAAATGTAATTCAGGTAACAAATCGTTTTTTATAATTCATCAAAACATTCGTAGTATGCGCCAAAATTTCGATTTATTAGTTGGTAATCTTGAAGCCTTCGTAACTTTGCCAGAGTTTATTTTTGTATCCGAAATTTGGATATATTCTAGTGAAATAATTGACTACAATATTCCTGGTTATAATTTTTTTGCGAATGCTAATGATAGCTATTCTTCTGGTGGCGTGGGAGTTTTTGTGATGTATGCGAGGTTAAGGTTTTTAGTTTGAATAGTGCGGATGTTATTGAAGTGTGTTGCAGTATACAAGACGAAATATTCACTTTCATTTGTTTCTATAGACTCCATGCTTTACCACCTTACGCCTTTATTGAAGATATTTCCAACTTATTGGCGCATAGATCTTCTAATAATCTCATTATTTTAGGTGACTTTAATATAGATATTTTAGAGTGCTGTTCTATTTCTGATTCGTATAGAGTGCTTATGGCTGAAAACGGTCTTACTTCCTTCGTAAACGAGGCCACAAGGCCAAACTCAGGAACTTGTCTTGATCATTTTTTTGCTCGTTTCAAGAATATACCCCCTAATCTCCTTGCTGGCATTAACTTAGATATGCATATAACCGATCATTGTATGATAGGAATCTTTCTCGAAAGTATTAAATTTGGTAATCCCAGAGCTAATTATCCACTGTTTCCAAGGTTGACTATCACTTATTGAATAACAGATTGCGTTTTGAAAATTGGGAAGTTATCGTGGTTGAAGAAAATGCCTCCGAGGCTTATGATATATTTCTAAATATATTACTAGAACACATAAGATTATCTAGTTTTACTATGACACGGAAGAAATCTGAAAGTAGTCTCAAACCTTGGATAAAATTGCCCCTCATCAAAAGAATTAAGCTTAAAAACAGACTTCGCAAAAAATGCTTGCAACATTCATTGAATTTAACTTTGAAAACTCGGTTTAAGCGACTATGCAAAAAGGTTAATAATGAAATTAAAATGGCAAAACATAACCACTACCAATCAAAATTAAATTCAGCGAAAGGGAACATAAGAAAAGAGTGGAAAGCCATAAATAGTATTATAAACCGAAACAGTTCTACTTATTGTGATTCAATTGTACTAAAAAATGGTAATGTTAAAATCTCGAACCCTGAAGATATCGCCAACGAATTCGGTAACTTTTTTGCGTCCATCGGACAAAATACTTTTTCCAATAGGCATTCCATATTATGCAACTGTTGTTTTGAGCCTGATAATCAATTTAATTATAGGAATAGTTTCTTTTTTGAACCAATCACAGGATATGAAGTGTTAAAAACTATTAATGCCTTAAATAATTCAAATTCCCATGGGAAAGATGAGATTTCAAATATTCTCTTAAAACAAATTGGGCCCAACCTAGTAGATTTATTATCACATCTTTTCAATTTGAGCATTTACTCTGTAAAATTTCCTGATGAACTTAAAGCTGCCACAGTTATTCCCTTGTTCAAAAAGGGAAGTAGGGAAGAAATATCTAATTATAGACCAATATCCTTGCTTCCTTCAATTTCAAAATTATTTGAGAAGCTTATAAAGTCTAGATTACTGTCCTATCTCAATAAAGTAAACTTTTTCAGTCCAGTACAATTTGGTTTTAGGGCTGGTCTTTCTACTGAAGATGCTCTTTTGGACTTTTGTTGCCTTTTGCAAAGTGGTTTAGATGGCAAACAATATTGTGCCGGACTTTTTGTAGATATTACAAAAGCTTTTGACATGGTGAACCATAACATTTTATTAGATAAACTTGAAAAAGCTGGTTTTCGTGGTTTCATTTTAAAATGGTTCGAGTCATATCTTAAAAATAGGACACAGTGTGTTAAAATTCAAAGCAGTACTAGTTGCACTAAAACTAGCCACTTAGGAGTTCCTCAAGGTTCCGTGCTTGGTCCAATTTTATTTCTAATTTACATAAATTCTCTATTTTCTCTTCCATTCATGGGTAAAATTAGAGCTTTTGCAGATGACCTTGGAATTGCATATTGCTCGACAAGTCCATTAAATCAAATTTCCGATATAAATCATGATGTTTTCCTGCTAAGATGTTGGTTTGCGAAACATGAGCTAATCGTAAGTAACAAAACAAAATTAATGTTTTTTAATCTCACACGGAAAGCATCACCAGACGTTCCGATAATTTTTCATTCTCATAATTGTGCCAATCATAGCTTACTTCATAGTGTATGCAGTAATAAAAGAGCTCAATCATTTTATGCAACCGTCGACGGCAGCAGAGATTGCTTTATAATTGAAATTGTCGAAGACTTTAAATACCTTGGTGTTACTTTCGACCAAAATTTAAATTGGTCCAAGCACATAACGCTATTGAAAAGCTATCTTCTGTCCTCCAGCCGCTGTTTTTATCACTTGAAAAAGCACTGTTCTTTGAATTTATTGAAAATGGTTTACTTTGGTATTTTTCATTCAAGATTGCAATACGGAATATGCTGCTGGGGTGGTGCTTATGTCAACAATCTTCAACAATTGACCGTCCTTCAAAAATCAGCTATACGCAATGTGTGTAAAGCTCGTCGTTTAGCGCACTCTATGGAATTGTTTCGATCTTTGCAGGTTTTACCTGTCCGTCACTTATACTATTTTAAAGTTTTAAAAGTTTTTTTTAAGCGAGCGGGTTACTTGCAAAGTCCAATTTCTGACATGAGAAGCCTACGGAGCTATTCAACTTTCTTAGTAAATATTCCTTGTTTTCGCACGACAAGCTACAGAAACTCATACTCCATCATTTCTTGTAAACTTTTTAATACGCTTCCTTTGGAACTTCGTAAGATAAGAAATTTGATCAAGTTCTTAAAAGCAGTAAAAATATGGCTTCTTGCTTTAGACCATCAGGAAATTGAAGTTTTGCTACGCTACACTATTTAATTAAATATATCAAACAATTTTTTTAAATGTCCACGATTTGTTATGTTGAAAAGATAAGTTTTCGTTCTTATTGCTCAAATAATATTATCTTATTTTCCTTGTTAAAACAATTTTTTTAATTTTTTAACCTTTTAAAATTTGAAAAACTTTTTGAATTTTCGTTTACCAATTTTTTTTGTTTGTGCACCCCACACAAAATTAATAATTCGATGTGTCATCATCTCTATTTTTTAAATAATAGATGCCACTAACTATTCTTATCATATTTTGAGCATAATATTGTAAATATTTATAAGATTACTCCTGTTAAGTTTAAGTTCAACTTTATAAGAATAAAGAATATTGAAATTGAATTGAATAGTACATGCGCTGAGAGAATATTTTCAAAATTAATACTTACCTATGAAATATAAGCTACACTATTAATAAATTAAAATTTGAAACTTGCGATTCAATCATGCTTTCGGCTTTTTTTTTAAGCTACCTGCACTGAACTTGGGTTAGAAGAATGGGTTTCTTTCTTCCTTATAATGTTCTCATGCTAAAATATAGAGAAAAATACCTCAAAACATTATAATATAATGTATTTACTTCACTATGGCGCTTATTTTGTGGATCATTGAAGAAAATAGTTTTCGTGTCGAAAATTTCTAATTTTTAACCAAATTTTAAGAAGTGAAAACGAAACATTTTGTACACAATATTACATTAAGATTTAAAAATCCAAATTAATTTTTTGATGACTGACTTTCGGCAAAAATCGTTTATCGAAAGCAAACGACACTCGTAATAAAGCCCTTTGTTACCTGAAAAATTAAACGTGCACCTATTTTAAGAAATATATTTTGTTATTTTAATTTTCCCTTTTTAGTATTTCCCTTTTTTTTTAAGTTAACGTAAAATCTGCTAAAAAGTTTAGAGCATGACGGTGGGAAGTTGACAGGAAAAAAATCCTACGGGAGGGGGATAATGTCTCCACCCGCTTGGACAGGAGGGGCAATTTAACAAAAGAATTGCATAAAATAGAAAAAAATAAGTAAAAAACAATGGCAACACTTACAGTAATGCTTTGTAGCTTTTTGAAAAGCCAGAATTACATTTTCATAGTTTATTTTCATATTAAGTTCTTTGAATAAACAATTTCAGCAAGAACTGTTTTCAAACCTAAAATTTTGAAGAAAATAAATTGTTTTTTCTTCAAAATTTTGAGTTCGAAACAATTTTTGCCAAACTGTTCATCAAAAAAACTTAATTTGAAAACAAACTGGCATCCTTCTGGTATTCTCAAAGCTATAAAAAATCACTACAAGTGTTGCCGTTGTTTTTCGATTGAGGGTAACCGGGGCATGTTGGTATCTGGAGTAAGTACACTAACCGTTAATAACTCCAAATGAAATTAATTCGTTTTTGTGTCTTTGGATAAGCCACAGCTGCCCGCTTTGGCTTACATATTTTTTGCCTGGAGTACACACCTAGTTTAGAAAAAATTAAGAAATAACTGTTTTTTGCATGCGTAAGTTATATTTGTATTTTCTATTGTTTTCCTCTGTTCGGTTCGATTTTTGAGCTTGGCTCCAAGAAATTTTTGGAATTCATAGTAAACCCGTTATTCTGGATATTGTCTATTTGAGCTTTTTGCTATTTACACTTCCTGATTTGAATAAGGTCCAATTAATTGCTAAATAGTCGGTTGGGGCAAGTTGAATAATTTTTTTGGGGGTAAGTTGACTCATTATTTTGTATGGGATTTTCAAACCAATTAATTTAATCTATCAATAATTTTTCTAAACTATAGCTTTAATGAAAGTATGTAATTATAAATCCCCGTTCTTAACAACAAGAAAGGGTTTCTATTTATTTCATTTTTATTAATTCTTATTTATCAAACAAATGATGTTTCTATAGTTTGGCTGTTAAAAAAAATATTTGTTGTTGTTACAAATATACGAGTATTTATATCCTAAATCGGTGTCTAACGTAATAAGTTTCATAAAAAAACAGTTTTTTATGCGAAACGCTGTGAAATATTGAGCAAAACAAAAGCAAAGTCAACTCACGCCCATACACATAGTGCTAGGCAACTTGACCTAGTATTGGGGCTTTAAGAAAAAAGGTTCTTATTATTCATTTATCTCACAGATATTTTATTAAGAAAGCTTAAAAGATTATCTATCTAAAATATTTTAGTTTTTTGTAAAGCTGCCTCTGTTTGGTTTTTACAAAATAAAATAAAAATGATGACTCAACTATCACCGGTTTCCCCTATTTATTTTTTTTTTTCTATTTTATGCAATCAATTTATCAAATTTCCCCTCCCGTCGAAGCAGGGGGAGATACTACCCCCCGTCTTTAGGATTTTTTTGTCTACTTCCCATCCCAACCACATGATCTGAATTTTTTGGCAGATTTTACGTGAATTTCCTATTATGCAAAACAAAATGAGGAAATTTAATTTACCCAGCTACAGTGACTACCTTAGAGGATGAAAATAAAAATTTGAAAAAATTAGGATTTTTTTTATTTTGCGCCGATTTAGGCCCATTCACGATGACCTTTTTTTAACGACATTCCTAATGTACATATAGCTATTTTAAAAGTTCAACTATATTCAGTCACTCCACTTAATCAGAAGAATTTCTTTTAAAATTTTGTTCATATTCTATTATCATAGCTATTTTATCAACTTTACAAAGAAAAAGATATACAAACAAAATATAAAGCCTAAATTCCGAAAAATATTTAAAATTAACAATTTACCTAATATTTTTCATTTTTGCGTTCTTTCAACTACGAACTAAAAAGGCACATTCTTTTCGTTTAAAATTTCACTGTGGCTGGTATTAGATTTGCATCACTAGCAAGGACGTGCGCAATGCTGGGCAGGTAGGGGCACTTGCCCCCCTTTATCAGAATATGTTTCATACATTAGTACGCCCTTGGGCAGCAGCGTTCTATATTTTTACTGTGCCTTAAAATTAAAAACGAAACTCCATACCTAAAGATACTTCTAGGAACGATCCTATGAAATACCGATGGTATTGCTGGATTCATACTTCAAATTTTTTAAGCCAAATTCCAATTGCGCAGTTTAATATTTCTAAGTGCAGTTGAGTGCGATTGACGAGCCTCATTGAACTCCCAAATAATCTCTTCTTCGATCCACCACTGATAGGTATATGTAGGTCTAAACATCGGTCGTAAATAACGAATTTATTGATTTTATCCAACTCGTAATCGATGCTTCTACCTATAACAACTCAAAATCATTTTCATTCTAAAAATGAATTACTATCAAGACTCCACATAGGCTCTAGTAGGTATACATCTTCTAACCGATATCTACTTTTTCTTTATGAAAACTCATGCCATTTAGTCCTATCCATGGCCTCACGAAAATGTGTTTCAAATCAAATACCTATATACCCTACCCAACCACTTACCGGCACTAATTATAAGAACTGTTTTTGACATTGTTTGTTCCATGAAAACAAAAAAATACTATAAAGCAACCTTTAAAATCCACAAAGTGTTAAAAGACCGTCAATTGCTTTATTGAAAATAGCGACCGACCACCCCTTGCTTGAAAAATATCCACTACCTATCTAGGTAGGTATAAAAAAAAAAAACAATTCCTACCACGTTATCAAAATAACAGCGTAATCACCCCATTTGCTAAATTTGCGCTCGGTCTACTTGCCATAAAACTTGAGCACCATCAAAATTTCAAGTTCAGAAAATCCATAAAATCTCTCGTATAGCTCCCCTGTCGACGACGTTGAACCGGCGCGACGCGACGCAAGATGCAAATAGATTTTCCGCAACTCAAGTCCAAGAGCACTCTCATAAATTCACTCTGTTTCCCCTTTGAGCCGAAGAATTACGACTCACTCAATGTCAACTCATTAATCTTCAATAAATTGTAAACGCCCATAAACAAACTCTCCTTGAGTACAAATCTCTCTCAAGTTTATTATTCTCACCACTACAAACACAACTAAACCACGTGACATTTTGCTGAGATAGCTACTTTTGCATTCTTTTTTTTTCCAGTTATTTACAGAAGATTCTCTCATTCCTCTGAACATAATCATGGTATGAGATTCGCACTAAAGTTAAGGCGGAGACTTATTACCCACACACAATGCACTGCATCTCACTCGCACTTTGTTGGGTGTTGTACTGCCATCCAAACGACATATGGCACGCGAGTAATAAAGCATTGGTTGTGGCGGCCATAAACCATCGTGCGAAGAGGTGGGTCTTAATCGGCAGCCATGTGCGCAAGTGGGAAGGATAGCGGCCATAAAGCATTTTCTGTTCAGCTGGGCTTAGTGATTTATCAGAGCATTCAGCAGGTAGCTGGATGGGAGAGGAAATAAATAAATTTTGAATGTGTATGGGGGAGAGCTGTTTGTTGTTTTTGCTTTTCCTTTTCCAAATAGAAATGACTTAGCAGCAGTGCGTGCTGAAGTATAAATTTTCTCCAACTTGCTTAAGTATGATGTTTTAATGGAGGGAAACGGGAAACCCCAGAGAGAGAAAGAGCAAGAGAGAGAGAAAGAGATTGAAAAATAGCAGCAGCAGCAGCTGATGTATTGTCGGCCATAAAGCATCCGAAGAGGATGTTTCTGCCATTACCCAGATGATAATGATGACGACTGAAATCGGTGAAAGTAAAATTGTGTTTTATCTCTTTTCATCTTCTTGGGTTGTTTTTGTTAGGTTGTTTGGCTTGTGGCAGTGTTGCCGAGAGGGCGATGGGAATGTAGAATTTTTCGTTCGTGTTTTTTGAACATAAAGTAATACAAGCAGGAAATTACATACCAATAAAATTGGGTTTTCCGACGGGAAAATGTTAAGTTTCCTTTTTTGAGCTAGTAGAGAAAATTATTATTCTGAGATTACTGGATGCAGGAAGTTAACAAAATCAAATGATGGTGTCTTGTGGCATGTTGGTGGAAATTGAGTTAAAATTGTTAAAATACCTACAGTGCTTTTATTCTTATAATCTTGTTTGTCGTTGCACTTAATGTCATCACTTGTAGGTGCCAATTAGACAGATGTACCTTTCCAAAGAAACATTTAAAAATGAAAATCTCATAGGTAGGTACCTATATCGAAGATTGTTCAAATGGAACTTAAATGAATTGATGGAATTTTATAACTTAGTAATTCATCGAAAATAAGATTTTGCAAGCTCCTGTTTTATATCAGATTTGCTATAGTTGGTATACCTTCATTGTTTGCTTTGTCAACCAAAAACAATAAATTTTTTTAACTATAAATTAAAGTTTTATCGAAGTGATGGTTAAAATATTCCATCATCATCGTGTCCTGTAATTGGTGACAAATTTGATAATTGCTATTGAAGCTCCCCGGTGGAATAAAAAAAAACGCTGTCAGTGCTTAAGCCAAGTGATTTTCCATTGATGAATATTATCAATTGATTTTTGATGGATCTATCAAAAGCCCATTTCTTTATTTTGCATTTCATAGGTACCTTCCCACGTCAATCTTATTTCATTCGAAATCATTTTGCGGATCAAATTTTTTATGCAGATTTCCCTAATTGTAGGTTCCTACTTACTAAAAAAAAATACATTTTTTAGCTGCTAGTTTCCAGGTGTGGTTGTGATTTACTTAATTTCATCCGTGTTGTAACAATTGTGTCCAAAATATGTTAGAAATAATAGCAATGGAAACAGTGAAAAATTAATGATCTGGCCCATTCAAAAATATAGGTTACTACTGCTTGTGTCTTGTGTAATTCATAAAGTTAAGGTGAACAATGTTAAAAAAGCCTAATATTTAAAAAAATTGTAGCATGCGAAAAGAAAAAAAACTTAAATAAGTAGGTACATATTGTACATATCTACCTACTTTGAATATTTTTAAATTCACAAATCCTAAAGAGTTTGTTGTGAAGTGAAAGCTTGTCAATTCACAAAATCAAGAAAAGCTTGTGAGTGAACTATTTTACAATAATTTAAAAATCCCAAAGTGTTTGTGAATTAAATATTTTTGAGTTCAGAAATCAAAAACAGTTTGCGAATTAAATCATTTTCAATTCAAGTCTTAAGAGAGCTTATGGATTATGGTTTTTTTTATTCATAAGCCCGCAACCCTGTTTCTAAGGTCTCAGTTGAAAGAAATTTGCTTAGCTCAAATATTAGAAATGTATATGTTAAAAAGTTAACAAACTAAAAATGATTTTTGTAGAAAAATGTTTTCTCTTTGACGTATATTGAAAATTGGAGGGGGCTATTTTACAGCAATGTATAGGATTCACAAATTAAATTAACCAAATCGCAAATAGGTTAAACCTAAATTGAAATAAGTTTCACCCAAGCGCTAATAGATTTAACCCTAACGCAAACAGAATTAACCCAATCGCAATTCGATTTAAACAAAACGCAAATGTAGTTAAACTATAGGAAAATAATTTAAGCTTTTAACAAATAATTTTAGCCAAAACGCAAACTGAACTAACCCAAGCTTGATTTATTATTCCAGCTGTACGTTTTGGGTCTAATGGATTTTGGTATCATCGATAGTTGTTAAAAGTCATAATTAAGGGATTGGTCTTCTATTTTTTTTGGTAAGTTCTTGGAAAAATTCCCTGAATTTTTAGTATTTGCAATTGTGGCTTTGTCAAAATCTTATGGTGAACTACTCCAACTGTAATAAGCCTACCATTTATCCACCACACAGCTGGAACAACAAGTTGAGCCTGGGTTAATTCAATTTGTGTTTTGGTTAAAATGATTTTTTAATGGTTTAACTATATTTGCGTTTTGTTTAAATCGAATTGCGATTGGTTTAATTATATTTGCGTTGGAGTTAAATCTATTTGCGCTCGTGTGAAACTAATTTGCGTTGTGGTAAAACCTATTTGCTATTTGGTTAATTAAATTTGCGAATGCTATAACAAATGATAAGCCTCAGTCTTATGGACCATAAAATAATTTAAATCGATTTATTATGAGGACAGGATTTAAGGAGATAATAATTGATATTGGCTAAGAATTCTTGAATACTACGATCGGAGAGATCATTTGAGATACATATGTAGGTACCCATACCTACATAATATGCAATAATAAAATGCTGGAATACATATTGCTTCTTTTGAAAGGTTTAAAAAAAAAGTAGTTGCAAACAGGGGTGAACTAATTGGCACCCGGGGCAGTAAAGCAAGCTTACACTCCTTAAAAAGTTTAAGAAAAATAAACACAAACAACGATTTTATTTAAAGGGGCTTTCGAGCTTTTATTGCACTGATTAAATCATTCAAATCTACAATCAGCGGTATGGTATCTTGGTCATATCTACTATTATCAACCGATTGCAAATATTTTGAGTGGTTGTAACACATATCGCATATGAAGGTAGGGGTCAGGAAAGTGTTTATCTCTTTTTTTCAAGTCCTTTATTCGTTACGTTTGAGCCCCATTAACAGCATTAACTATGATTAAAGAAACTCAGTCGAATAGGGTAATTTATGCAATCATAGTCACATTAGATAATTGAGTTCGGTAAAGTGCACCGTTATTTCACTAAATTTGTATGTTGTCTTATCAAAGGTTTGTGCATATTTTGAAAGCATACAAAAACCAAGGACTGACACAACGTGAACGTGAGGTGTTTGATACACTCGCTTCAAATTGCAAAAAGAAGTCAACGTAAGTGAGTTGACATTAAAAAGACGCATGGGAAAAGTGGATTTGAAAGCTCGCAGACCAGCACGTGGTCCAAAACTGCTCAGGCGGCACCAAGTAGCCCGATTTCGATTTTCTAGAGACCATGCAAATTGGACTGTGAAGTTAACGTTAATAAACTACAGTTAACCTTTGGATTTTTTGAAAAGTGTTTCAAATATCTAAAATATGAATATTTCACTTAATTATAATCAAATTGTTGCAGCGAGTTACAGCAAATATCAATAGGGGCCAAGTTTCCATACCGGTGAGTTTTGGTATATATTTTCTGTACGCTCATTTTTCATTGAAAATATAGCCAGATTGGTCAAAACCTATTTAGGCTCATTGTTTATCTTACATAGATAGGTCTTAATTAATTTTAGTTTTGAAAAGCTCCGTTCACACGATGCCACTGAGACGCAAATTGTTAATTCATTTAATGCAAATGACAGACTCGGTAACGAGTCTGAAATGTTCCACTTAACTATGAAGCTCAAAAATTCAAATGCTGTCCAAATTTCTGTGTATTTTTAAATTTATTCTTGAAGCTTCCATTTGACACCGTATTCACCTAATTTCCAATACAATACTGTTGTCTGTTGTTGTTAGTTCTATAAATGTCGAGGTACCCATTGGAACAACAGCACACATTTCTCCTTCGTCCCATATAGCAATATTATTGTTGGAAAAGCTGAGAAAACCGATGCAATATCTTCCATGGCCTTATACCGATAAACAAGTTCAGTGTAAAATAATATATTCTGACATTCCAACATGGATCTTTGTGCTTCCTCTTCCAACGCCAATCCAGCACCTTGAGCCTTTTTGATTGGCACAATTTTATTCTTTTTTGTTCTTTCCCGCCTTTCAATAGAAATTTTTTAGCTCAGTACTTTATTCTCTTGTGTATGTAGGTATATAATGGCCTTTTTCACGGTTTCATCATAGAATTATATGCTATAAAAACCGCGTACTGTTATTTGAAAACGAAGAAAAATACTCATAACAGTAAAGAAAAAAGAACAGAGCACAGGACGGCTTGCTTAAATGCTTGGTTGTTGCTCTTGGGTGACAATGGTTTTTTTGCTCCATATTACCTCTCTTAAGTCCAAGATTACACCAAGTACTTAAGTTTTAGTTTCAAAGTTACTTACAAGTGTAAACAGCTCTGTAAGTGATTTGCCGAAAATCTATGCAACTACGTAAGCTGTTAGTTGAGAGAAAAACGTACAAATATGAATGTTTTTTCAACTTACGAAATTCTCAGAGCTTACTCGACCGGCAATGATAAGTTTTCAGACTTACGAAAGCATTTCTTACTTTCATCTATAACTTTAAGCTTGTTGTAAGTTTCTTCTCTAAGACATAAGTGATAAGTAAAACTTACATGTGTAAACTTGGCCTAAGGGAATAGTTCAAAAACGAAATTCTGAGAGAAAGTTTAAATAAATAAATATGGTGGCGCAACAGCTCGTCGAGTACGAAGGCCTAGTGACTTACAACTCTCAACCATTAATTTGTGCATATGATAGGCAGGAATGGAGGGGACCAACAATTTTTTGCCGAGTCCGAACGCCTAGATGAGAAGCACTTATTCATGGCAAGTATAGGTACTCTTGGAGGAGTTGTCAGTTCCTCGCAAGAGGCAGTGCATCATTTCTGTCTAGGTGGCAGCAGCTAGGAATCGAAACCAGGCCCTCGGCATGACAGTCCAACGCATCAACCATTATGCCACAAGCTACTACGAAAATGAAAAAAACCGGTTTTATATAGCCAACAAAAGTTGGTTAATATGACTGATGGTTTTGTTCAATCCGAAATACTCTTAAGCTTATCTTAAAGAACAGGTAACTCCAAATTTCAAATTTTCTTTAAAAAAATTGCTCCAATTTTTTTGATTAAACTGTGATTTTTCAAATAATTGTAGTGAAATTGCATATTTTGTTCTTGTTAAGAAACTGCATAGGTATTCCTTAAAGAAATAGGGTATTGACTTTTTTTAAATCATTGGATTGGTTTTGTTCACTAAACAAAATAAACAATTGAATCCTTTAAATATTGTATGTAAGAGTTTATCTGTGTAATTATTGAGTGCCATAATATAATCATTATGAACAAATTATTTAAAGAACAACTGCAACACTTATAGCTTCATTTTGTAGCTTTTTGAAAAGCCAGGCGTCCATTCTTATGTTTTATTTTCAAACTAAGTTTTTTTGATGAACAGTTTCCGCAAACAATTATTTCAAACTAAACATTATTGAAGAGAAATTCTATTTTTTTTTTTTTTTAATTTAAGTTTGAAACCAACATTCGCTGAAAATGGTTATTAAAAGCACTTTATTTAAAAAATGGTTTTTTTTTTTTTTTTTTTACTTCCTGCTCAAGCGTGGAGAAATATTACCCAACTCTTATAGGATTTTTTTCTTCTCTACTTCCAACCTACGTGCTCTGAATTTTTTGTTCGATTCTACGCGAATGTACTAGCACAGATACTATAGATGTTATAGATCAACTACACTGTTTTCAGTCTAGTATGTATATTGTATATCCCACTCCAAAGAAAAAGGATACTAGACTGAAAACAGTGAAGTTGATCATGTTAATTTCAGTTTTCCTTAAACTGGAAGACATTTTAGCATTTTTTTTCAGTATTTGACTAATAATTAATAAAGACATTATAATTAGAAACAAAAATAGTAGATAGGTACTTAATACGATAAAATGAAAAAAATCTTTTTCTCAAAATTTTTCAAAAACTTTCAGCTAAAGAAACTTTATTTGAAAAGAAAGGAATGGATTTCCGGCCTTAAAATGAGCAAAAGGATTTTCGTCCAGATATTACCAATGCTTTTGTAAATTTATTTTTCTAGTTGAAGTCAACTTTTCTTAAAATTGCACCTCCCGCCTAAACGGGGGGATATATACCCCCCATCCAATACTGTTGTTTTTTTTCTTTTAGCCCAATCTACACGCTCTATTGCTTCGATGCAGCATTATGTCAAAGTACCTGTTTTTGTTAATAGGTATACTGTTTAATATACAACTTATTGTTTTAAATTTTGTATTGCTATATTGCGAAAAGCCGCCCCTTGGAAAATGTTATGTTTACGGACACGGTTTTGCACTTAAATTGAAGCAAATTTAGTAAGGTTGAAATCATTGATGTAGGAAAAAATTTGTTCTTAAAAAAAATTCAGAAAAATGCGTAGAGTAAATAATTTTTCAGTTCAAATTATTCCATAATAATTATATATTTGGGCTTGTTCAAAAGAGAACTAATGAACGAAGCAGACTGCGACATCAGCAACTGTGAAGCTAAATAACAATCACTAGATGTCAAAGTCAATTCTACAGCAATGTCTTAAGATGCATCTAAATTAAAATTGAATGGTTTGTTCTCAACCAAGTTTTTATCCTCTGCATTGCCGAAAAACTTCTTTCGCAACTGGCGAAACTTACCAGAATCGCTAATGTGGTCTGAAGCAGTCTGTATGCATTTGGGACAATATTACTTCCAACACGTTTTTTTTTTTATTTTCAAGGTTCGTTTCATAGTATTTTAATTCGAACATATATTTCTTCATAATCAAGACCTCGGCACTCAGTTCTGATGAATCCATCTTTAAACATCTTTAAACATCTTTAAAGTTCTCTATTGATAAAATAGTCTGAAAACATGTTGGCATTTGTTTTCATTTTGTTACACTTCGGGAAACGAATTTGGCGTGAGAAGGCATACCTTGTTGGTGTTAAAGAAATCTCATGCCCACTTTTCTCAATTTTTTTCTATTTCAAACCAAATTTTAAAATCATTCCTGATTGTTTCAAAGGTATGGATTGTACTGTATGTACTGGTATTTTGATCCAAATGTCACCGATTGCCTTAAAATCATCTTTTTCCGGAGCAGTAAAAAAACTAAATATATTGTATTTTTTTATTTTAGTTTTTAATTTATCCACATTATATTGTTCCCCATAAAACGCAAGCGACAGGTGAAACAACTCGGCTTAGATTACAGAACAAATAGTACGTTCAGCCTGATTCGATGCCAAACCGAGTTGATAAATACCAAAACCGAACCGTATAAGCCTTAGATAATTTTAAACAACCCAAACCAAATTACTTTTCGGTCCATGTTCGAAGCTTGTCAGATGTGGTGATTTATCGCCAAACAGGCGATTTGAAATTTCATTTGGCGGCACGAAGACCAATTTGGCGACGTAGGTACTTACCCAATTAGGCGATATTTTTAGCTTTTGGCAATCTTAATTTTTGGAATCGAAATCCTTATACACTTTTTTCTCCAATTTTTACTTAAACTTTACATTCGTTTTTATTTCTTTTTCCTAAATGGAGCTATCACTAAATCTGAACGCACTTCAAAACAGAAAATCGATTTCTTTCCCATTCCAAAATTAATCTTAGTATATTTTTGAATTCTATTTTAATGGAGTTGAAAATTTTGAAATGTTGCTATTTTTTGACAATTTATATCTTACGTTTGGTGATTCCGCTTTTTAAACCTAATAACTTACCCATGTTCAAGCTAGCTCTATTTAAGATAAATTTAAACCGGTTCAACTCGGTTTGTGCTTGACTCGGTTTAATAAACCGAGTTGAGGCTTCCCGGACAAGGGTGCAATGAGTACCTAAATACAAACAAAGTTAAGGTTGGTGTGGGAAAAAATTGTTTTTATGTAACGACCACCTGTATCTGTAGGCAAAATTTAATTTTTGGTGTCTGAAAATTCCTTTACAGTTGTTCAATCTTGCTTCTTCGGTGGGTTGTAGAACCAAAAAAGTCTATCTGTCAATTTTTCTAATGTGGGCAATTAATTTTGCTTGTCTTCACCATTTATTGTAGTTATGTAACAACACAATGATATTTTGTTCAACAGAAATTGTGATGATTCCTTTAAGTACTTACTATTTCTCTTCTTCCAGTTTAAACCTCTCCAATTAGTAGGGGCGTTAGTGCACGATATGAGGGCATACCTTTCATTTTGACCTGAGGGGTTGAGCTATACAAATAGTTCATGTCCTAACTTTATTTTTAAGAAGTGCTGCCAAGGTGGTAACACTGTCAGAAGGCCAAGAGAAGGGTTGCCACAATCCCGAAATGTTGCTTATTAATCGAAAACCAAGGGTCGGACGATGACCCGAGAACTCCCGTTGGATTCAGCACCCTTGAAACCATAGGACCACATTATTGATTTTCTCCCACCCCTCCCCTTGCACGAAGGCGGTGAAAAAAGTCGTTTTTGCATAGTAAATTTGAAAACCAAAGAAAAGTTAGAAAAATATTTGTATTAATAAAATTTAAAGATGGTGTCGACGCAAAATTTCACAATCTACTATATTACATCCAAAATTGATTAATAACCTATGTACTTTTTTTTTTTTTTTAAGCGTTCAGTACAAGAAATCACGAGTCTTATTTGATGTCTGTGAAGTCAGCAGGGCAACATTCACCCACGCAATAAATTAGCAGTTTTTTTTTTGTTTGCATTTTTTCGCATTTCTATTCCCGATATTGCACTTCACCTAATAAAGGTGAAATGAAGTGACCTGCAAACTTCACCGTGAAGCTAGCAGTCCCTCGATTGCACCCTAATTTGGTGAACTACAAAATTGGGGATAGGAATGCAAAAAAAATGCAAAAAAAAAAATGCAAATTGGTGTCAAGGTTCCATTTTCGAGGTTGAAAACTGCCCAGCTAACTGTACAGACGTTCTTATTCGCCTGTGTAAAAAACCGCGTAAGCCTGTATTATTAGTTATTCATGAAGTAAAATTTTCATTTCAATTCTTGCAAGAGCGCAATCTGCTTTAGGTGTTAAACATTTTAGACCGAGAGCCCACAGCAGATTTTGGGTGTGAACGATAGCAAAAAAAGAAGTATAGGCGTCGAAAGCTTCATTAAAGGCTATTAAAAAATCAAAGTCTTGCAGTCCACAACTGGGGCCTTTGCGAGTAACAGTGCATCGAAAAAAAAATATGAATGCAACTTCGAGGATAATCGTGTTAGCCGAAATTGGTTTTCACTCCTCCCTAGATAAGCCCCTCGGATCACATATCACGGAATCTGAGACCATTTGAGTGTATAGTTGGCTCTCTTTTTTAAACAGTCTGGCAGGGCGAATTAAACACTCAAATGATCTCAGATTCCGTGATATGGGATCCACGGAGCTTATCTAGGGCGGGGTGAAAACCAGTATCGGCTAACACGATTATCCTCGAAGTTGCATTCATATTTTTTTTCGATGCACTGTTACCCGCAAAGGCCCCAGTTGTGGACTGCAAGACTTTGATTTTTTAATAGTCTTTAATGAAGCTTTCGACGCCTATACTTCTTTTTTTGCTATCGTTCACACCCAAAATCTGCTCTGGGCTCTTAGTCTATTTAAAAAAAAGTTTATATAGATACCCTTACGTGAATACTAAAACAATAACCATTTTTTTTGTACGTCTGTCCAACCTTATTTAAAAATAATTTTTTCTCAATCACCTCATCGTAACGAAAGTTTCACAATTAATGAAAGCAAATTAATTATTATGCTCTGCCTACAACTAAAATCTAAAACATCTGCACTTCAATGGCAACTTATTGTTTTATAATCAATATTATTACCTACCACAGAAAAATCCTTATCTATAAAATAAGCTAAACTGTTACGCCCAATTCGAATTTTAAAAAAACGTCAGTTTATTCTGCTTATATTATACCTACCATTACAATTGTTATTATTTAAATTTCCCGCCTTTCTGGTCATTCAATGAAATATTTTAAATCTATTCATTGTTATTTTCATGAATGACCTTCCAGGATTATTATAATGTTCCACATACCTACATCTAATTAGATGCCAATGCTTCAGTACCAAACATACGTACTAGTGGCAGCGCGGCGCTCAATTTTACGAATATAATGTAAACACAAATTTTCTAAAATAAAAATGTTTTATAGTTCAAGTAGGTAAGTATGTATTATATGTGTATAAGTATGTGTATACTCACAAAAAAAAATCAAAACATAGTGCGCTGATTACTATTTTCCAGGAATCATAAATTACTTAATTAAAAAAAAAATATTGCAACTGTTCGAACACACAACGTTTATTGTATAGGTTTGGCACCTACTGTAGGCCAAACAAACATGTTTATAAACATTCAACACATTCACCGAGTGTTTACAATCAACTTCAGCCGAATAATATACCATACAATGTTTATGTTGCTCTAAGCGCCAGAAGGTGGTCCATCGCAACCGGTGAATAAATTAAACTTTTATTGAAAATCATAATAAACAAACGGAAATGTTGGAGAATTTTAGGTTTGTTTATCAAAATATCAAAATACACTAAAATTCCCAAGTGGTTAGAAATGGTTCGCTCGGAGTGTGTTCTAATCTGTATGTTGCAAACAAAAATCTCCTGACTAAGGAGAATTATATACAGTAGACGCTCGATATAGTAAAGTAATTAAAACCAGGCCTGTTTACTGTTTCGAGATTTCGAGATTGTTCACTTTTTCGAGCGGGAGTTTGGTAAGGCTTTATAAAGGCGAATTTGATCCAAAATGCACATTTCGTTCGAGGTGAATGTTTTTAATTTTAACTAAGCATTAAACAAGGCTTTCTCTCAGTTTTAAACAAAAAACAGAAATTATTCCTCAGAGCTCTCAAGCTATGTAAAATGCTTGCGTGAAATTTATATACAAAATACGTTTTTTTTTATAAAATTTTGTGTGTTCACTATAGTCGATAGTTCACTATTTCGAGATCCACTAAATCGAGCGTCTACTGTATAGCATCATTTGGTACCTATTTCATTTACTAATGTACATATTCTTGAAAGCATGTAAAATTTGGCCCTTTGCATATTTTTATTCTAGTGATAGAATTAAGAATGTTGTTATTGTATGACTGACTACCACAACTGGGCACTTTCTGTCTTGATTCTTGAGGCTTGATTGTAGTTTTTGGTCCAACATTTTTTTTATTAGCTAAAATAAGTCGCAATGAAATTTTTTTAGAAATTAAGTAGGTACATACCTTGGTGATTTTCGATGAATGTCAAGATATAAATTTGCAGTTTTTTTTGCATTTCTATTCCCGATTTTGCAGTTCAACACACATGGTTTCAATCGAGTGACCTAATAACTTCACTGTGAAGTTAAACAGGTCACATTGCGTTTCTGAGGAATCAAGCAAGCAAGGAACTTGCAGTAAGGTTCCAAATTTCCATTGCTTCCATTTTAACGATAGGTAACTTCGCAATGAAGTTAGCAGGCAAGTATGAATATTTTTCAAACTAGGCACTTCAAATTTTGAACCTAGCCTGTTTAAGGCCGTAGCCAGACAATAATTTCGGGGAGGGATATAACTTTCGAAAAAAATTTCACCATCTAAGCAAATTATACATCAGTTCTTTTGAGGTAAAAAAAAAGCTTGGTGGTGAGAAAAAAAAACTCTCCTCAAAACAAAAGTGTCTGTGCTATAAACGAAGTTCTTGTATCCCTCTTCAGCTTACAGTTTGCAGACAAATTTTTCTATGCAAAAGAAGATACAAATCCCAAGCGAAATTTGTTTGACGAAAGAATGTCAGTGACATTGTTTTGTGAGAAAAAAATCGTCCTTAAGGCCAAGTTTACTGTTCCCGTGCGAAAAAAAAGTAGGTACCTATGCAAATATTTTCACATATCTAAAATTACTGAGGTGAAATGCAAAATTACTTTTTTGTTTGATTGGTTCACATTTTCATGCGAAAAAAAACATTGCTGTCATTAAATTACATGCAAATAAACAATTGATCGGCAATTTTGTTTGCGTGCCAGAAAAAAAGTATGGTCGGCTTACACTTCAAAAAAAAAAAAAACAGTATTCTCCTCACAGCATTATTTTTGCATTCAAAAATTATGGGTTGGTTAATAAATCTCACAAATCAAAATCTCGCATTCAAAATATCGCTTAACGGAATTATAAAATCCCGCTTTTCATAATCTCACAATAACGAAATCCCGCAAAATAATATCTCGCAAATCAAAATCTCGCAGAATTTAATTACATTTCAACAAATACATTTTTTAATCAAAATCTCAAAATATATTTGTTGCAATGCAATTAAATTTTGCGAGATATACTTTCTGCAAAATATTGTAATCCAGTGCTTAAGTATGTTTAGACCCCACTGTTATTAATTAATTGTTACTGTTGATTGACTAAAGAGAACATAATATCCAATTGTAAAGTGTCATGTGCAAATTGCATTCATCGTAGAGGACTTATAAAGGTGGTTTAACTTCTTAATCACTTGGTTGGAAAGAAAATATGATGCAAAATACTCTTGGGTGTATTCTTAAAAATAAACATTTTTGAGAGATTTGAATTTGCGAGATTTTGGTTGAAGTTTGCGAGATTTTTGGGTTCGAGATATACCTACCTTGTAAATGCAATTACAAACATTGCGAGATTATGATAAACAAAATTTTTAATTTGCGAGATTTCATTATTCGAGATTAAAAAAAAAAAAAAAGCGAGATATCGTTGTTCGAGATTTTGGTTTGCGAGATATCGTACCGCTCCCAAAAATAATTCTTTAATATGTTTAGGACAAAAATGTATTATTCAAGGGTAATGAAATGACTCAATGGGTGGCTAAGGCCAAGGCAAGCATTTTTTGCCTTCAATATTACATAAAATTATGCACAGAATAGGAGGAAAATTGTTTTGAAAACTCACTCCAATAAGAAATTCTTCTCCTAAGATAATTTTCTCAGAGCTAGTCTCAATTTGTCGATGAATTGACATTAATGCCAACCCTGTAAGTCTATGCTCATCGGTTGAATTTCTTAGCCGCTAAAGTCGCCAAAATTTTAAGAAGCTTACCTAGTTGCTTATTGCATTTTTTCTACCATAGCCACAGTTTTAAGCTTCAAGCTGTCACGATCCAAATTTATTTAAAAAAAAGTTTTCTTCGTCAAAATTGTGTTAGTTTTTGCCAAGAATTGAGGGATTCAGAATACACAAAGAGGAAAGTATGGACTTTTGATTCATGAAACTTGGCTTAAGCTGACTTAAGAAATCATCAAGGTAGATAGGTACCTTACTATATGCAGGTAATGCGTAAGTTTAATACTAAATTCAGAAAGTTTTGAACAGAATTAATAACTTTCGCAGATTGAGTATAAATTTCATAATAAAACGGAAACGTATGATTTAGAAATGCCTTTCTCTAAATTTCCGGGGGGAAGGCCCCTGGATACGGCCTTGAGCCTATCGTTGTAATGCAAAAAGGTGCAAATTTCGAGCCTTACTACAAGTTCCTAGCTTGATTGGTTCCTGTGATGCTTAATAATTGTTTCATTGCCAAAAACACAGTGACCAAAAGAGCCGAAGGAAAGATTTTATTAATCACTTCCACTCATCTTTTATAGGTTCCTGTGATGTACGATGTGACCTGGCTCACTTCGCAGTGAAGTCAGCAGGTCTCTCGATTGCATCCTTGTTTGGTCGGTGAACTGCAAAATCGGGAATAGAAATGCAAAACAAATGCAAAACAGCTGCAAATTCCCGTCAAGGTCCTATTTACGTGGGTGAAAGCTTCCCTGCTAACTTCACACATCGAAAAGTCATAAGCGTAACTAGCTACGAGTGACAACAAGAAATTTAAAATTGACCTGAAATCCACATCAGTAACAAATACAATTTTTTGGTAAATTAGAGATAAGTGCGGTATTTACTCTACCGCGTGTTAGTTCTTACAGATTTTCAATGACCAACGCTAAGGGACAATCATGATAAATATTGGTAAGTACGACATTGATATGGAGAAAACAACACATTTCTAACAAAAGATAATGATTATCCTTCCTTTCTGTTTTTGTTTTGTGCTCAATTTTAATCTTACTCTAATTATCCTCTCAAAGTCAATGGAATTTTGAAGTTTCTAATCGTGTCTTTCAAAAGGTACCTTCATTATACACTACAAAGCCTAATAACAACAATGGAAACAAAAGTAAACTCCTTCATCTCAAGATTTTCATATACTTTTACCATGTCATTGTTAAACTTCATACTCCTTTTACTATTTAAGGTATACCTACCCTATACCTATAATAGGTATGCAAAATATTTTCCAGAGTTCTAGTTAAAAAAAAAACGAAAAGAAAACTCCTACAGTGCTACGATGGTGTACTAATAATAAAGTTGAACAAAAGGGGTTGCTCCTTAGTCCAATTACACCAAATTACTTTATTACATCCGTAATTGTGTGACCATACCACTAAGTTCGCCACAGGATGCTCTACAAGTGGTTGTCGGGTGCTCGGCGTGCTTGGTTTTATATCCCTGTGTCTAAATGCGTCGTTTTCTCGATATTCGCCATTTATATAGCCTGGAACACCTCACACTATACTAACCAAATCCAAAAGAGTGCCGCTTACTAACCAAACAGCACTCAATGACTTCGTGGCTACGGGATCACTTCCTATGAAAGTATAGTAGACGGTAGACGTTTCCTACATATATACGATATAGCTATGTATATACAATACATATACATTCATAGAAGAGTATCCTTTGCTGTTGTCGTTGCCGGTAATGAGTGCATTGACAAACTTTTGTGATTAGGTGTTAGCCCGGCAATGATTGTTATAATCATCATTATTGCTATTATTACCCAAGTAGGTAGGTAGGTATAGGTACTTTTGTGTGTATTTGTTTGGATGTTAACTGGGTATGGTAGTCGTGGCATTCAATGGCTTAAGGGTCAAAATTGTTGCTTCATGTGATTATAGGTAAGTTTTATGGTTGAGAGCGGTAGGTTAGGGTTGTGATATTATGTATAATCACCATCCTGATATTTTTTTTTATATTTTTTGAGGTTTTAAAGAATGTAAATAAATACAAATGCCTGCTTAACAAATTGCTAGGATCGGTCTTGATTTCTTCTTGAATCACGGAAAATAACGTTAGCGGTAGCATTGTCTGTAGGTATTTGTTTTTTATTTTTTTAATATTAACAACTGTTTCCTAGACCTATTTCTCCTTTATTTAGTTAAGTACATTATGTTCTCAAGTCTCAACAAAGGTGACCTATTCAGGTATTTCAAAGTTATCCAAGTATTCTCCTAAAGTATGCAGTTTCTTCCACCCTGCTATACCTAACTTAGAAGTCAAGTGCCAAAAGCTGCGTTTTTTTTTCATTGTGATTTGAAGTGCTATAACTTTTAAATGGTTAACGACACGAATAAAAATAACCTCAGTTACCATTTAGTAGAAAAACTTTTTAAAACTCATAGCTTTTCGAGATAAATTGGCACAAATCTATTTTCGTAACTTTTGACCCTTCTAACGCAGCTAGCGGTCAACGGATAGTTGATGACTTTTCTCAGATCATAATTAGTTACCTATAGTTACTTCAATCCCAACATGTACACATTGTACACATACCAAATATCAAGCTGTTATATTTTTTTTCCTTGAAAAAATCAATTGTTTTGTTTGTTCACGACACGTGAGACGTTTGAGACGAAACCATTTTTCCCCAATTTTTGGTTGTTTCTGACAGAATCCTTGTTTTCCTTTCTATGGCATTGTGTGAAGAGTAAAATTAGCCTGACAGCAAGCCATTTTCATTGTTTTGTTCTTAAGATATTCGGATTCAAAAGCCATTTGTGACCTTGTAAAAAAAAAGTTCAAAAAATCGTCAAAACGAATCTATAGCTGACCAATTAATTAGTTTCATTAATAAACTTTTTATATAGATCTAGAAATCTTTCAGATGGTATGAATTTTTTGAAAATTTCCCATAAATGAGGTGCCAAAAATCACTATTACTTTGAATGTGTTTTTTTAAATCATTTAAAAGTGATTAAAAAATATATTATATGGGTTGACCAATTACTGAAGATAGCTGATCTTTAATGACCCAAATGAGGTGCCAAATTGTTTTTTTGAGACCTTGAAACGAACTTTAAAAATTCATAGAAAAAATCTATGGCTGACCAATTACGGAAAATAGATTTTTCGGATGGTATATATTTTTTTGTAAATTTTCCACAAATGAGGTACCAAAAATCCAGTCAGACCTTGCGTGACTTTGGGAAACTTTAAATTTAAAATACTTTAACAACTTCAAGCATAATTGCCGCGCCAAAGTTATATGTTCAGAGAAACACATCAAGAACTGAAAGTTTTTGAGTTTCGTCAATGCTAGTGCTTGGAAAAAACCTGTCGTTCACAAAAAAAACAATATCTCAATCGGTTTAAATCCCCAAAAATGAAATTCAACAAGGCAAATCCCTATGAAGAAAGGGGCTCCATTGATAAATCCCCAATAATTTTACTACTAAAGGGTGTTTTTTTTAGACGAGTGGTTTTCAATCTGGCAATACTCTTTTAGGAGTTGGTTTTTTTGACAGCTGTCACTTGATTTATGCTCAGTTTGGTTTTCCATTGGGGCAATTGGGTCAGGAACGGGTGCTTGCTCCCTATTTAAAATATTTGTCATACATTACACAATTTGTACTCTATTGAACGCATCTCAAAGCTAGATTTCTTTATCAAATATATTTTTTGAATGAGTTTGAGGAGGAAGGGTGAAGGAAGGGGGATGAAGAATGTAGAGAGAAAAAAAGAAAAAGTAAGAAAGGAGTTAAGGAGGTGGCGGTACGGTAGCGCGACGAAGGAAAAATACAGGGAGCAGGAAAGAGAATATCAAGCGATGATTTAGAGAAAGAAAAAGGAGGGCCAGGATGAGATGATAAGAGAAATTGCAGAGGCAAATACCGAAAACAAAGTGAGGGAAATAATGCATAGAGAGAGAAAGAAGAGAAAGACCAAAGACACTCAGGGAAAAAGTGGGGTAGGTCTACAAGGAAACGACAAATACAGATTGAAATCAGCAGGAGTGATGGGGGGAAACATTTTGGACGGGAAAGGGAGTAAGGCAGGGGTGCTCGATGAGCCCAACACTGATGAACTTGTTGACAGCGGGAGGGGTAAGAAAGTGAGGGGAAGAAAAAATTGCTCGCTGGCATACGCAGATGATGTGGTGGTAATGGTGAAAAATGAAGAACAGACACAGAGCATGATAAGAAGACTGGAGAAGTACTTCCAGATAAAAAGTCTGGAAGTAAACGTGGGAAAGACGAAAGTGATGCCACGATACCAGAAAAGTCTCGGTATTGTTTGGTATCGGTATTGGAAACCTTAACAATACCGAGGCGATATCTGAAACGATACTGAGCCGATACCGTACCTTTTGGACCGAAATATACCAAGACTCTCGGTACTTTCGTTTGGTTTTGGTACAAAAAATGACTACTACAAGCAAACAATTCTTGTAATCGGTTTTCGGGAAACCGGCTGTAACGATTTTGATGTTCTGTTTGTTCTTTTTGGGAAAGAGACGACTTCAAAGATTATTTTTGCGAAACTTGTGGAACTTTAAATTGTTGAACAAGTCCTCAAAAATTATTAAGTCACAAAAAAAAATAGACTTAATTTAAAAAAAAATATTATTCATTAATTATGAATATTTTTTTATAATGATTTTTTATTATATCTTAAAAATACCAAGCGTTTACAAATAAAAGACCAAGGAAACATAACCAAGTAGTGCATTTTACTTTTTTTTACTTGCGATTATAGGTACTATAGGGCAAGTTTTGGATTCGTGCAACAAAAAAAATTTTGACATAACAATCAAACATGATAAACGATGATAGAGATAACCAAAAAAGTGGGTGGCACAATTCTGTCTGTCCGTCTGTCTGTCTGTTTGTTCGTTTACAGCCCTAACGGCTCAATCGATTTTCTTCAAACTTGGTAGGGGAGAGGGGGGCACCCTAGGACACTTTTTACAAAAACCAACCTGGAACACTCATACATCACAATATAAAATTTATTTTTGAATGACGTTGTTCTTTGGTATTTTTCCTTGGAAATAGATGCCCTTTCATACCTTAGTTTGCATTTTACCCATATATATTTTTCTATTTAAAAAACTGTTATAACTGTCCAAATCTGCCCCCCTAGGGGGGTAGTTTTGGACAGCCCTGGGGCAGTTTTGGACATGCCTTGAAAAACGCATTCAATAAAGTTTAATTCCTTATTAAACAATAATAAATTATTTCAAAACATAACATTAGTTAAAATAAGTCGTAGAAGATTGTCTTTCTCTAATGCCTTAGCGTACTGGAAAGGAAAATAATTTGCTTGAAGATAAACCAAGCTATAATTCATTTTCGAAGATTTGATGAAATAAAAGTCTATATCTTCTTCCAAGGTGCTAAATACTTGGGCAACAGTATGTTTTTAACTGTATCCACTGTTCACTTTTTGAAACGCTATTTATTATATTTAATTTTAGTCTGGTCTGGACATGTCCAAGTGTGCCCCTCATCTACTGTCCAAAAGTGCCCCAAGTAGACAAACAAACTAAACTTTTTGTCTTTTTTAAACAATGTTAAACAATTAAAATATTGTTTAGTAAATCATCACAAAATAACTAAGTATGATAATAAAGAACTTTTTGTGCGTTGATTTCTGATAGTTTTTTTCTAAAATGCTTACGTCTCAGATCGAAAAAAAATACAACGGATACCGGAATACAAACATTTATTTTTAATTATTTTTTAAAAGCGGATATCGTCCCAAATGTCATCAGATATCTTTTTGAGGAAAATTTTTGGAAAATCAAATACTTCAAAAACGACATAACCGATTCTTTTGAAACTCGATATTTGAGACTTTTTTTAGTACTCTCTAAAATATTTGTAAAGAAAATTTTACATTTATGAAAAAATAAGGGTACCTTCCATACAAAAGCTAAAAAACCGTAAAGGAAAATATTTGTTTGCTTAAAATCGACTCCTACGATTTTGATTTAACCTTTTTCATATACTAAAATTAGTACGATCTACTATCAAAAATTATAAAATTCTACTCTTAGGAACTATTAATAGTACCTACCTGTCATAGAACGTATTTTTTATTTTGAACTTTCTCGTTATCGGCTATACGGATTTAGATACATTTTTTATATACAAATTTCAGATAAGATTTACTAATATTGCATATCAAAATTTTCAAACAAATGTTTTGGATTTTTAAAAAAGTTTCAAATTTTGTTTTGAAAATTCGATAATATAAAACGGGTTGACAATTTTTTTTCAAATTTTGTGTTTATATTCACATAAATATATATATACTTTAGATTTGCATACCAAAATTTGTTTTTAAAAATATTTTAAGAATTTTATATATAAAAAAATATTTTTTTAAGAAACCGCTCCAACGATTTAAATTTTTTTTTTCCATACAATCATATTCAACCAAGAATTAAGATGACATTCTTTTTTCACCTCAAACTGTCAAAAGAGTTGTTTTAGCCAATTTAAATGGCGTATTTCATGCTTCTCTACATTTTTCTCTCATAATTTCCATGTTTTTATATAAAATTTTCTTAAACCCGCAGTGTCTAAAACATAAGAGCAAGTACGTGCGAACCAGTCGTGCATTTTATTTTTATTGTGACTGAGACCTATGCCAGCTAGAAACGAGATGTGACCGATATCGATACTGACACCAATACGACGATACTTAAAAATGTATCGTTGGGTTTGGTATCGTTGCCAGCCCTAAAAATGATGAGGTTTAAGAAAAGAGGAGGGAGGAAACAACAGAAAACAGGAGATGGAGGGGAAAGAAGAAATAAGAAGTAAAAGAATTTAAATATCTGGGGTATCCAAACTAACAATTCTGACCCTATCATCATCCAAAGTAGCTTCTCATAGTCTTTTCTTGCAATCATATAAGCATTATATAACAGTCAAGAGATTTAAAAAGGTGCAATTTTTTAGCTCCTATTTGACCTTTATTGAGTAAATTCCGTTGCCCCAAAAAACACTTACTGGACTCAATTTAGAGGTCTTATAGAAGAAGGTGAAAAAAAATATTTCACAATAGATTTATATTTATTTATTTAAATTTATTTATATCATTAATTTATATTACTTATTTGCTGATATTTTATGTTTTTATCTGAAATGCAATCTTAGATTTTATTAGATATTATTTAAGTTAAATTTCAAGGTTTCTGTGGGATTTGAACCATGGTTCTCTCGCACTTAAAGTCCACCACGCTAACCACTTGGCCATGGAAGTATATTTTCGATAAAAAACAAATTATGCACTTTCTCCACACTGCTGGTTTGTGGCTATACTCTTTAGTATACCAGAAGTGGTTCGTTTTTTCACTAGTATAGCAGAAATGGTTTGTGGATGCACTTAAGAATACTTATACAAGCATAATAGGAACGAAGTAACAGAAACTAACATAGAGATTGTATAATAATTTTACAGGATGACTATAGAAGCGAAAGCTCCTTCGTCATTTCATAAGAGCAATATAGAGAGATTAAAGAAACATTGGTATATCAAGCTGATACAATTTGCACCAGAAAATATTTAAGGAATCAGTAATGCTCCAATTTGGTATTTACTTCCCGTCAGAGGGGTAATAGCAGCGCTATAGATACAAATAACACAACAATGTCTAAAATGCGAAGCAATTCTGTTAGTTGGGATGTATTCAAAATGAATGGAAGGCAGGAGACACATGAAAGGGACAGAATAAAATAAGCAGCAGCGGCCATGAAGGAAGCATTTCAAAAGAAAAAAAAAAAAAAGAAGAGCAGTCTCGTGAGACAGAGCGAGCCCAAAAGGATTTATAATAAAAGCGGTCTTAAATAATGGGAACAGTGGTCCCGGGAGGGTGGGTCAGGAACCGAAGGGAAGAGGGAGTTTTAGTAACGTACACTTTTTTTAAAAGGAAGTTGGACACGTGGTGGTTGTCAATGTCAAAAAGACCTCCTTATGGTGCATAAAGCATATATCCTACCCCAACATGAAGAAAACAACTACCAAAACTTTAACACCCATATAGCAAAATGAGGTACAACGTTTCAACGATATAAAAGACACATTACTGTTCAGTGGGATGATAATCACCAAATGAAATGGAGAGTCTTCTATATGATTAATATATTGTTCACCTTTCTTACCCTACGTTTTTAAAAGTAAATTTAAAACTGCATCGAACTCCATATTCTACTTCCTCAGCAGGAGCATCCTACACGGACATGTTTGTAATTAAAAAATGTGTATGCCAAAGTCATGAGCATTAAATTTAATTACGACATTGAACTAGAAGTGAAAAATAGAATTTCAATAATTTTTAAACTCCATGCGACTTAATTAACATCAATTACCAGGTCCATTATCTATTTCTCAACCCAATGACCAATATAATAATGACACCCATCTGTATACACATTTCCTACAATAATTTCGAATTAATAATACGATCCGAAACTGGTGCGTTGACCTACAACTACACAATACATCGATACATGCTGGCGCCAGCACTTAAATGGTGCAATACACTATACAGTAAATATATGAATAATTCTATAACTAAATAAAAATTGTAAACCAAAAACATACAAATAATAATATTTTTTTTTAACTCAGTTAAATGTACCTATATGTATTATATAAGTTGCATAGCGCCACTTCTTGCTATATTCTGTGCCACTGCCGCGGAGCGGTGCGCGGCTGCCTCTTTGGCTTGGTCGCGCTTCCGCGCCAGCAAATTTATGGGAATTTTATTAAGTGACTGTTTTAACAAATTACAATGAGATAAAAATCAATTTGTCGTGCCATGCATTTTGCCAATATTCAACTCGACCGCCAATGCTTCTGCCGCTGCCGCTGCCTCTGCCATTGCCAATGCTGCTCTATCCCCACAGTGCAGTGGTGGCGCACACAACAAATATTCATATCTATAATCACCATGGTTATATTCATCCTATACAAATCCATGCCACATGCCATATGCAACAATGAGGAGCAGCAAAAGCAAAAGCAACAGCAGAACAGCTGAGGAGGAGTGGCAGGAGCAGTAGCTGGAGTGGAATATGGCCCACTCAGAGTAGTGAAGTTATAGTTTATGCGAGCGACAGGCACCCTCGCTTGCCCTGAACCCAGCAGCGACAGAGAGAGGGAGAGATTTACCGGGCTTACCTGTGTTCAGAGTTTACCTGCGATATCACGTAGAGGCCATGGAAATACCAAAACCAGAGGCACAATTCGTATACAAGCCGCGAAATAAGCGAAGCCAGGAACAGAAATGAACAAAAACACAAAAATGAATACAAAAAAAAAATTACGAATCCGAAATTGGAATCGATTTTGCATAAAATGATTGATGTACTTCGCAGTGATTGAACAGCGCCACTTTTATTTATTCGCTGTGATGTGGTAAATTATTACTGCGGATGGTGTTGCGAATCACAACTGACTTGACTTGGCCAGACAGATGATGCAAGTAGGTATACATATGTACACTGAGAAAAATATTGAACATATTCATATTTAATTCAAACTCAAACACATATGATTTGGCATGGAAGCGATTTCTATTTAATTTAAATAGAATCGTATTAATTCGTTGTTGAAACGATTTGAACATGATTTTGTTCAAATTTACTATGCTTTCTATTTATCATAAGGATATTTCTGTTTGTTTTAATTAAATTCACTTGATGTTGTTTCAAATAGAATCATATTAATTTTTTTGAATATTTTTCGTGTTTGGGTCAAATATGTTTTCTGTTTAAAACAAATGATTTCAATGTTAGTTTTTTCAAATAGATGCTAGATCCTTTGAATTTAATACGAATGTATTCTATTTGTAATGATGGGAGCGTTTCCTATAGCTGTAACACATACATACATATCGTGCTGTCGGTTCAAAGTTAAAACTCACTTACTAACAATTTACACTTTTTAAAGAAATCGGATTGAAACTAAAAGTCACTTTTTGCAAAATTTTAAATTAAGTTCTTTTGCATAGCTTTCAATGTCTTTATAAAAACTGGGCAAAATTATACTTATTAAATTAAATTATTAAAAAAATGCGTTTCATTATCATTTCTTGAACATTTTGTTCCGCACTTAGTGAGTTTTACCTTTGGACCGTATCGTCGGTGGTGGCACTAATTTTTGAACTATTTGAACATTTTGCACGACCTGGTCGCGACGGATTCTTTTGCAATTTTTTTAGACGCCAAGTACCTGTAAGAATCATAAGACAGTTACAGTTATGTTTTGTATTCCTTTGAGTTCAATTCAAATTGATTCGAGTTTAAATTAAACATTTCTGTTCAACCCCTGTTTCTTCTTAATATTTTGAATGCATATTTGAAACAAACTCGTGCATGTTAATTTAATGTTTAACATTTTTAATTGAGTAAAATAATTTAACAGGCCTTTCGAAAATCAAACTCAAGTAGGCTTGAATTCATGTAAAAAGTTACGTGTAGCTTCCAATGTAATAATTAAACTTGATTTACTTTGAATTAAACAGATTTTACCCAAAATAATAGTATTTTTGAATTTGAATAGATAAGAGGTAGATTAAAATTGATTTCTATTTGTACTAATTTAAACATATAGCTAAACATGCTTCTGTTTAAATAACTCATAGTTCAGTTTTCTCAGTGTAGGTATGGCTACACATAATGTCTGTAGATGTTTTTTTAGTTTTAACTTCTTGCTCTTTAGGGCATGTATTGGTTTCGTTTTTGAAAAAAATTAAGTTGAGTTTAAATAAATATAATAAAACCAAAAGTGAATAAAGATGGGCCTGCACATATACTCAGCACTTAGACTTTTATGTATAAAGTTTGTGTTGCAGTTTGCATACGAGTAAAAGGAACAATTTCAGTTGACTTGTAATTGTTATCGAATTAAATTCGGCATAACCTTCGCTTATTAATTTGAAACACAAACTAATGAATTAGTCCTCAGTAAAATTTGGTTTCAGCAAATGGGCCCAAAAGGCCGTAATATGCAAATTATTTATTTAAATTAGCTAGTGAGATATCGATGGCCAACTCTCACTTTTCATTTATTGAAAGTGGAAAGAGGTCAAACAGTTTGCAATTTTGGAAATTTAAGGCTCGTTTGGCAGGATCTTTTGACCGTCCAACTCGTTATATATTTTTTTTTTTGTATATATACAAGATGGTATAATAAGCTTACATTAGTGCGAGAGCCTGATTTGTATTGGTAGGTGTTTTAGTTTTGTCAATTTTACAAAATTTAAAATAAATATGTGGCCACCCTGGGTGTATATTAAAAGAACCATATCATAATGTGCTGATTTATTTTAATAATTTTTATGATTTTACGCAGTTTACGTGTTACATTTAGTACATTTTTCTGGCTATTCAAGGACGTTTTTTAATACCAACTTTAAAAAGTTTTGTCTTGTCTGGCAAGCTATTTTTGTCCAACAAATTCGTCTGGAATTTTTTTTTTCGTTTACAAAGAGACATGATAAGTTATTATAAATTCAAAAACCAGTATTGTAAAAGAAGTTTTGCTAATTTTAGCAGTTACCTATTTTCAATTTTTAAATAAAATAGGTGGCAATCCTAGAATTGCGGAAATGCTCCCTGATCTTTTTTTTTTGACTAATCTGTTCACGAATAAAGCATACAGAAAGTTAGAGCATTCTACCTACCAAATTTCTCAAATAAGCCAATATCTTATCTATCTATCAATATTTAAAAACTTTAAATTCGTCTGGCAAGCCCTTTCGACCGCCAAACCCGTCTGGCGTGATTTTTTTCATGCTTTAGAATGTTTGCCTCAACTAAATAATAAATAAGTTACAACCTTGCAACATTAGGTTAATTTTGACCCTTTTCTTGCATTTTGAAAAAATTAGGTGGCAACCTTTCGACTGCGGCAGCCCTGCCAGACCATGGTTTTCGTACTTAACCAGTCCCAAATCAAGCATACACAAAATTGTAGCCTCGTAGGTTAGTCAAAGTGGTTGGTAGCTCTCCGACTATAAGGTAGTAGAACCACAGATTTTAGAGTTACATAGATATCGCATTCAGTTCAAATATAAATGACCTTTTCTTCAATATTTTGTGATAGCAAGCTCTTTTATTTCGTCCTCAAAAATCAAGTCAGTTGATCAAAGTACTGATGACTTGATGTTGAAGTTTTGTATTTATGTCTTTGTATGTAAATCTATCCTTTTTAAAATCATTGTGGTCCATAACTCACACAATATTGATATAACTGGGATGTAGCTCTACGTCCCACGATAAAAAAGCAGTCATTTTTATTTGCTCTGCGTGCGATATCTATGTATGTAACTATAGTATCTGTGGTAGAACTCTATAAACTCGGTTAGATAAGGAAGTTCTCGATTTTGTGGGAGGGAAAAAGTGTGCATAGATGAAATATTTAGCTTGCAATTTTGAACAATTGTTGTCAAAGGTCAAACTCTCTGTTGTTGGTCCCTTAAAAGAAAAATATGCCAATAACACTCAGGTAATCACAAGTTAACAAGTGATGTTTGGAAACTTAATGGCTCTTTATCTTCTTGGGGATTCACTACAGAGAAATGGACCTATGGCAGCAATTGTTCAAAACTGCAAGCTGAATATTTCATCTATGCACATTTTTTCCCTCGGACCAATAGGCATTGAAATAAATCGATATACAAAATGAACGTCGGATTTAACACCTGTTCGACTCGTGTTTAGGTAGTGGTATGGTAGGTAGACAAACGGCTAGCGATTCAACACCTCAAAGGTATTATTGATATGATTTACAACTTTACGCAAATGACTTGACTTTATATGCTGTCGTTGGCTCTTAGTAGTCTGGAAGTAAAATGGTTCTTGCAATCATTTGGTTCGTGATTTTGTGAGGAAATTTTTGCGGAGGGATGTTTTCGAAAGATGGTTTTTTGAAAATTAATTGTGTGAGACTATCAGCTATGATCATGTATTGTTTTTGATCATTATCATTATGCGTTTGCGTTTCTGTCGTGCGACCATTTTTTTTGAGCGATTGTGTTTGCGTTACAAAATCCCAAAAAACGGTTTTTTATTTATCTTCAATAGCGCTGGCCACGATATCAAACCAAAAGATATTTTTATAAGTATCGTATCGGTATTGTCCAAATCGAAAAAAATCAGTATCGTCTCGGTGTCGATATCGGTATCGTGTAATTCAGTCTCGTCTCGATCTCGGTATCAGTATCAGTCTTGTCTGGAGTTGGCCAGGTCTTAGTCACAAACAAAAATAAAATGCACGACTTAGCTACATGTCCTTTTAGCAGTGGCGTAGCGATCATTTCAGGGGCCCCGTATCAAAAATTTTTTAGGCGCCCCCTTTTTCCTGACTGAAAATTTACTTCATAAACTTTTTTAAATGTATAACAATCTAGGAACTTTAAATAAGTCAAGCTACGATTAGACGGTCAACGCAAATAGTCAACGCGTTGACTCTCTGACGTCAAAGTGTGGTCACATTCTGTCCTAAAGATGTCTTGTCGCGTGTGATCGTCAACGCAGAATACTGTCGAAGCGTTGACAGCTGCGATGACACTCTAGCTTACACAAATTTGAGGGTCAATGCGATGATTATTTTCTTTGGCCGTGTAATCACTCTCTCAACGAAGTTAGGGCACGCTCACCAACGCGTTGACTGTATTTTTACGTTGACACAGCAGAGGTTTCTGCCATGTTAACGTAGCTTGCATTGACCTTCATATCAATCTAGAAAATTTTGCAATTTTTTGAGGATTTTTAATACATCGACAGTTAAAATAGCTTGACAGATGAGGGACGAACTATATGTTGACACAAAAATATATTTCGATCCAAATGTCACAAAATTTCCCTAAAGTCACTTTTTCCGAGCAGTAAGAAAACTTCAAAAATGTCTGGTTTTTAGAGGCACTTTAAGCATTTTGGGACAAAATTGACCGAGTGGAGTCATTCGTATATATTGACGATGTTTCTGGTGACGTCAAGGAGTCAATGCGTTGGCCATAATTACCGTCCGTCTAATCTAAGCCTTAGTCTTAAAATTATGGTGGTTCAATGATTGCCTCTTATTTGTTCGGTAAAAGGCACAAAATACAGTTTTTTTTATAAATACATCAATCATTCTTAAAAATTTAAGTTGGGTTTGCGTATAAATGGAAATCCACACAAGTACAGTGCATGCTGCAAGTTATACATCAATTTATATTGAATAATTTTGAATAAACAACAACAACTTGCGTGTGTTACCACCAAGTATATAGGCTGGAGTTATAGCTATTTCACGAGAGCCACCTCGATCATCAAACTCCTTTAGTGGTTACTAGTCTGGTTATGCTCGTATTGATTGAAAAACTCTTTGCCGTCATCTGGGAGCGAACCATGAACCTTACAACTCAGAGGCCAATGCACTACACACCGCGCCACTGAAGCCACATGTTCTGCTAAATCCCAATACAGTTTTCGTTGTTTATCAATTGCAACGATTTCAATTTTAGCTCATAAAGTTGTACAGCAAAATGATTATTACACTTTTTTCGGCATAGCAACAGATTTTGAGAAAAAAAACAAACAATATTTTTTACGCACATCGAATCCTCTGTATCGTGGGGGCCCCTTTATATCGGGGGCTCCTGCCTTTTAGGCTATTGATTTTGTTCTAAGAAACAGGGCAATAAGGAACTAAGACGTTCATGGGATTTTATTGTAATAATCTTCAAAGGGGTCATTGAAGATGAGAAAACCGCGGAATGCTATTAGATTAGAGGATGAATTTTTGAGAGAGGGGGGTGCAAAAGTATCCTTTTTGGTTTTTTGGATATAATGCGGAAACGGAGCAAAACTTCGATATAATTTTGAAAATCTTTTTTGTAGAGAATAAAATTTACCTTCCAAATGGATTTTTTTTAAATCAAAAATATTTTTAATAAGCCAAATTAAAAAAAAAATCATTGCAAATATATATCTAAAATCCATTTTTTTGTAATTTTTTAACTTATTTGCTTATAACTCTTTTACCAGCAGAGAAAGGTATAGACATTGCTCCACATAAAAGAAACATAATTAAATTTCCTTCAAAATGAATTATTAAATAAAAACAAAAATCATTGCAAAAATATATCAAAAATCGATTTTTTTGTAATTTTTTTTAACTAATTTGCTTATAACTCTTTTACCAGCAGAGAAAGGTATAGATATTGCTCCACATAAAAGAAAGATAATTGAATTTCCTTCAAAATGGATTATTCAAAAAACGGATTGAATAAAACTCGACCGGGAAATAGTCGTTCAAACTAGGCTGATTTTAAGTTTTTAAGGCTTTATATATGGAATTTTTGGCTATTTTGATAGGCTTGTTAGATTATACGTTCAAAGTGGGTGTATTAGTGAGTCATGATCAGTTTAGTCAAAAATAAAAGTCAAATTTCAAATATTTCACAGTTTTAGGGTTGCCGTCTAATTTTTTCTTCAAAATTTAGAATAATTGCCAATATCAACAAACTTGCTCTTACAAAGCCGGGGTTTGAACACATGTTAGCTTATACGAACATGAAAAAAAATATTGCCAGACAAGTTTTACGGTTGAAAGTCCTTGCCAGACGAGCTCAACATTTTCAAAGTAGGGATTAGAGAAATTACTTTTTTTTATTTTGGAGTACCTAACTCGTGTGGCACTATTTTGCCCATATAACGAGAGGCATAACGCATAAGCAACCAAATACCCCGGTTTGTGAAAGAAAATTTGCTAGTTTTGACAATTATTTAAAAAATTAGAAAACAAACGGAAAAAATTCATCAACTTTATAACATTTAGGGCCGGTGGCACGCATTTTCCACAGCCACGCTCGCCTGGCAATTTTTTATCTCTATTTAAGGAGACATTAGCTTTTTTATATTGAAATCCCGGCTTTGTAAAACAAGGTTTGACAATTATTTGAAATGAAAAAAAAAGTAATTTCTTATAATAGGTACATAAATAAATTGGGTAGCGCAACAGGGTGCCGTGAAATAACGCCGAGCGAAATAAAGCCGAATGTCAAAATTCGGCTTTATTTCGCTTTACTAAAGTGAAATAGCGCCGAATTTTATCGTTCGGCCTTATTTCGCTTTGAAAAGTGAAATAAGGCCGATTCGGTGTTATTTCACTTTTCAAAAGGATTTACATATTTAATTAGTTAAAAAATTTTAAAGTTACAGATTCTTTAAATGCAAAAGAAACTTTACATACACCAACCTCGCACCCACCCCAAACCCTATACTGAGCCAAAGCAGGGGGGTTGCAAACATACCTCACTGTTTATTCACGAATTTAAAAATTTCACAAACCTAATAAACCTTCTCCTTTATTTGGTTTGTAAAATTTTAAAATTCGCGAATAAACAGTGAGGTATGTATGGGGGGGCATGCTGCCCCCCTGCAACCCCCCTGCTTGGGCTCGCTATAAGATTTGGGGTGGGTGCGAGGTTGGGTGTATGCAAAGTTACTTTTGTATTTTTATAGAATTTGGATTAATGAAACTTAGAAATAAAATCGAATTTTGAATTTGTTTGGTTCGGCTTTATTTCTCAGTTAACATTCGGCTTTATTTCACTTTGCCACAGAGAAATAAAGCCGAACGCTAAAATTCGGCGTTATTTCACTTTAGTAAAGCGAAATAAAGCCGAATTTCGACATTCGGCTTTATTTCGCTCAGCGTTATTTCACGGCACCGCGCAACAGCTCGTGGAGAACCAGGGCCTAGTGACTTACAACTCTCAACCATTCCTGTGTGCGTGTTCTTAGCAGGAATGGAGGGGACCTACAGTTTTTTGCCGAGTCCGAATGGCTTAATGAGCAGCACTTATTCATGACAAGAAAACTCTTGGAGGATTTGTCAGTTCCTTGCAAGAGGCAGTACCTCGGGTAAAACATTTCTGTTTTTAGGTGGCACGGCTGGGAATCGAACCCACACTTTCGGCATGACAGTCCTGCGCATTAACCATTATGCCACGAGGTACTACAGTTTTCTAATAATACCTACTTTGAAAATGTTGAGCTCATCTGGCAAGGACTTTTAACCTCTCCAATTTAATGGCACTCATCGGTTTTCTCATCTTCAATGACCCTTTGACGATTTTTACAATAAAATCCCCCATGAACATCTAAGTTCCTTTTTATATGACATATCAATAGCCTCTTTGTCTGGTATAGTTGAACTCGTCTTCGGTATTTACTTTTCGTTTATCGCTTTGAGGAGCTCGTAAATCTTTTAGGATTAAGGATTATTATGTATTATGTATGTATGTACTATATAGATACTAATTAAATTCTTATGACTTAATTTTTATATATTCCGTTTTTTTTCAATTTGTCATCTTACATATTTATTACTTCTTACACAATATTAGTGCTAACTTTGAAATTCTGGATATTACCTACTCGTCTGTTATTGGCCTGATGTAACTAAAACTACTCTCAGAACCTTCCTCTTACTATTAAGACAAAATATATGTTAATTTCAACTACATTCGATTCAATATGTGTGAACCAATTGAGTACGAAGGCACAAACATTAATTTTTATATTCAAAATAGCTTTTTATGGCATTTAGTCCTACAAATTGGCGTTTCGTCTGGCTTACTCACTTGGACTCATGAGTGACATAGTGAGGGCTTTCTCATACGCAACTTGTATTGAGTTCAGTTCAACTTACATGAATTTTTCGTAAGAGGATATGCGTGATGAACGATATACCTACAATCATTTTATCTAAATTTTTCTTTTGTTGCGACGTTACAATTTTTAAGGGCTTGACTCGTGGACTATGACTTTGTCTCATAACATATGTGTTATTTCACTAGTTTACAAAATAAATAAAATTTTCTCTACATTAAGTGCCGCTATTTTATTCGTATAGATTTGGGTCCACTGATCTCGAAAATCACATTAAAAAAAATTTCTATGGATAGGTTTTCGAGATACGATTTTTCGAATTTTTTTTCGAAAGTATTATTAGTATTTGGTGCATATCTTAATTGTGACGTAAAGAATCAGCTTGGAAAGTATCTTAAATCAAACAATTTTAAATTTTCAACAAAAATAATTCTTATTTATCCTAATCGTTCAAGTACCTACCTATAAGTACAAATTAGTCGAAATCTTAAAAAAAAACATTATTTTTTCAATAAAAATTGAGGTCAGAAATGTATTCTTTTGTAAAAGAAGAATATATACTACAAAACTATTAAGATTTTTGAACATTCTACCCAAAGCAGGGTCTATTGCAATAAAAATGAGGCATTTACGGACAAAATCTGTAGATAAATTCTATGGTTATGACCGTTTTTGTAGAACAATTCAATTTTTCAATATTTTTCGGGACTTTTACCTTATACATTGCTTGAGTTTGAGTTTTATATTATTTTTTGATAGAGATTCACCATCTCGAGAGAAAATATGTGTTTTCGAAATGATTTTGGATGTTGGATCGTCCTCTATATTTTTCGGTATCCGTTTTTTTATGAGATAACCTTGCTGATAAAAATGCCAAGTATGGTGAAAGATTCCAACAAAAATGCATCTTGAGAAGTAGCTTATACTATGGTTGTTTATATGTATATGTAAAAGCTACTATTATGGATTGGGTACAATATCTCGACTTTTAAAACATCGACTCCATAAGATCGACTTTTAAAATCTCGACAGAAAAAATCTCGACTGGTTAAAAGACCGACAGATCAAAATATAGACACAAATTTGACCGACTTTCTAAAATATCGATTTTTCAAAATGTCGATTCTCAAAATGTCGACAGTGATCGAGATTTTATGAATCGAGATTTTAACAGTCGACATTTTAAAAGTCGACATTTTGAAAGTCGACATTTTGATCAGATCATAGTTTAGGGAATGATGTTTACAAGCGCGCGCTAATATAAAATTAATAACTACCTAAATAAGTTAATTATTATAAGAATTAAATAAGAACTTGTGTCTTAAACATAGTCTTAAATTTTCCACAGCATCAAAAAACTGTTAAGCTCCTGTTAAAAAATCAGACAAGAATTTATGATTCTTGAGTTTATAGTTGTTCCGTGCAAACATTTAAGGCAGAGCTTTGTTCTTCAGGTTACTTTCAAATGACCGACAGACAAAATATCGACAAGTCAAAAAAACCCAAAAAAAGGGTTAAATTATGGATAATTCATGAATAAATTATTTTTTTCGGGTTTTCTTGGGAAAAGTACCTTTTGTTTTTTCGTAATTTCTCAAAAACTAAGAAAGATTTTTACATGTAGTTTTCGGTAATGGATTACAAAATAATGAGGGCAATGAATATTGAACACAAAAATAGCACTTAATTACGTAAAATTTTGAAAAATATCGACTTAAAAAAAAACACAATTTTTTTAAACAAATTTGACTTTGAAATTTAATTTCTCAAAAACTATTCGCTTAAACAACTTGATTTAAAAACCAAATGCAAGAATGGATTAATAACTTAAAAAAAAATATAGCACGATATTTAATGTGTTTTTGTTGATTTTTAATGTTTTTTTTGGCATTTTAAGTCAATTTTTCAGAAACTGCCACCCCCTGCCTCAGGGAGGGGAGATACAACTTCCCCCCCATACAATTTTTTTTCTTAGAATATACCCAGGAACCACACCCTAAGATACTTCCACTCAGGTGCGGGACACTCTGTATAAATGTATGATACAAAATATAGAGAAATAGACAAATATATTGTTTTGAGCTTACTAGGATTTCAGGCACTAAGGAACTGGTAGTGTGTTGGAATATGATTCAGGACACATGACAGATTGTATTGTGACATACTCATCTGCCATCTAAAGCACTTTTATACCCGTCTATTTGCTCGGACAAAAATGACAACCAGTTACATGATTTGATTGTTTTTCCGTATATCTATATCGCAGGTACCAAATTTTATGTTAAGCCTTATAACAAAAAAAATTATTTCTGTAAAAAGTCATATAAAAACACCTACGGTAGATGACAAAAATCCAGCTTTTATGAGTAAACACCCAAAATTCGTATTTCTAGCGTTTTTTCATTCTAATATAAACACAACATATGAGAACGCAAATCCACAGCCACTGGCGAGTAAAAGTGTGGTAAAGTACCTTGGCATCTGGATGGATCAGTATTTGTATTTCGACAGACATATAAATGCTGCTCTGTCCAGGGCTAGGGGAGTTTTTGCCCTGACGAAACGGTTGTTTTATAGCAGCCGGCTTGACAGCAGGGTGAAGGTGATTTGCTACATGGCCCTCATACGGCCGATGATTGCCTATGGATGCCCGGTTTGGTTTAACGTTGCCCCATCTCAAATGGAAAAGATTCGGGTGTTTGAGAGGCAGTGTCTTAGACGCTGCCTTGGATTACACAGAACACCAGAGTCGGAGTACAAACATTATTATTCCAACCTGGTTTTATACAACGGTGCCAACATAAACAGGATAGATAATTTCTAGCTGAAGCTTATTCGAGGTCACATTGCAAGAGCAATGTCCTCGAACAACAGCTTAATTTTTGGGGCTTATTACCCTAAAAACGACTATTACGAGAGTGTGCGTCTAAGCGGCTTTATTCCGCCCGATGCATTCCTCTATTTAGACAGTCGAGGGCTGATCCAGGATAGAGCGGCGGTTCCGCTAATCTACCACGTCGGCCGTAGAACTGTAGATCGGCGGCTCCTTTATGACGTCCTCGCACAACACGGAGCGGAGCACCTTCGGTTCAGTAGGACTGTGTCCGATCGGGACCGAAGAGATAGGGTAAGGCAGGAGAACCAGTTCTGGTGGTTGAAACCTGAACAAGAAGTTAATTCGGATATATAAAAGTTAACTATGCATTTTCTATGCCATGGCCGACTTACATAGGTTTAGGTAGGTAGTTTTAAGCAGGGACAGTCAGGGTGGCACCAAAAAAAAAAAAAAAAAAAAAATATATATAAACCAATAAAAACACAAAAAAAATATAAAACCAATAAAAACACAAAAAAATTATAAAACCAATAAAAACACAAAAAAAAAAAATTATAAAAACCCGAAAATGGTTGCTGTGGCTGTTCTAGTTTGTAAGTAGCTTGTAAGTAATTTTAAGTAGTTTTATAGTAGTTTTAATTAGTTTTAATTAGTTTTAATTAGTTTTAAGTAGTTTTAATTTAGTTTTGTTTAGTTTGTAAGTTTTATATAAAACAAAAAAAAAATAAAGATAAAGATACCAAGTTTTTTTTCTCAATTCTTATTGGTGAAAAATAAAACCAACATGAATTCTAGTTTTAAGATAGTTCTTAGGCCGAAAGGCATTAGCATTAGGTAAGTTATTAGTTTAACTTAGAGCGCCCGAATGGGGCCAGTAAGTTAGTTGTAAGATATTGATAAGTAGGCTAGTTTTTATGAATTTTTGTCTAGCTTTAAGATAGTTTTAAGAAAATGGAAAAATAAAAATGAATTAAAAAAAAAAACGCAAATCCAACTAAATTGTGACACCCCTCAAAAAAGTGAGTTTCATACTCGTACCTCAAAGTAATTTTAGAAAAAGAAAGTTAGACATTAAGAAGATAAATTTTGTAAGCCTTTTGAACTCTGACTAAAGATGAATTTTCGATAGGCACGTTATCACTCAAAACATATTTTTCTGAGTTATAACTTAAAAGTCCATTTTACCTGATAAATTAGGCAATAAAAGCATGTTATCACATTACCAAACCAAAAGTTGTGGATTTTTTTTGCTATGAACAAGGTTTGAGTAAAAAAATAATGAAAAAATCGAATTTTTATTTTTGTATATAAATGAACATAACTTTAGAACTAATTCGTAGATTTTTTCCGGAAATATCTCATTTTCCTTGGTTAAGTATCTTATTAATGTAAAAATTAAAAAAAAAAATTGTTTCAATATTTTTTAGCTGAAATAATACATAGATTTGGTGTTCTTATTTTCGTTCAAAAATAAGATTTTTTCGTATATTTTGGCCCATATCATTCCAACTACTCAACTAATCACAAAAAAAGAGAAGAGATGTTGGTCAACAATTTAATAATGTTCAACTGAATTCATTTGAAGCCAGATTGTACATTCCTTAGTGCATATATGTCCTTAATAGTAAGGTACCTTCGGAAATATAGAACACAATATTCAAAAATTCATATCTCGAAAACCTATCCATATTAATTTTTTTTAATGTGATTTTCGAGTTCAGAAGGTCAAAATTTATAAGAAAAAATTAGTGGCATCAAATGTACATTTTGGCTGTAAACTAGTGAGTAATAGAACTTTACTCAGACGTTGTTAACAGTAAGCCGTATAAAAATAAGCAATTAATGAACACATACAAAAGACGGTCTTACTGTGGAATTGGTTAATACAAAAATGAGTTGGTAACATTGTTAGATACATCATAAATCGTTGGAGCTGTTTCCGAGAAACGAAGATATGTATAAGAAAAAGTAGGCGTATAGAAGTGGGTGGATTTCACTAAAGTCACTCTCTACAGCTAAAAAGAATAAAGTTTGAAAATTTCATCAAAATCATTGGTTTCAAAGAAACCAGACATTGTAAAAATGGGCATGGCAGTAGATGGTTTTAATTAAAATCATTGCCTAAACCTCCTCCTTGCTTAAGAGAAAAACTATGAAAATGTTATCGAAATCTTAAGTGCCGTTTCCGAGAACCAATTATGTACAAGAATATTTTGTTTGTAATAGATTAATAATTGTATTCAAACATCAATTTTTGTCTGCCGATGATGCCAAAGGAAACTACCGGTAAATTTCGGTTTAAAAAGGTATCGGCTCAGTGTCGTTTCAGATGCCTTGGAGCTGGTAGGTATCGTCTCAGTTTCGTTTCGGTTTCCTCAAAACTAATTAATTTTCAGCAAAATGAATAAGATTTTGGAATTGTAAAAATTGGTAGTTTTGAGAAGTATACGTTTTATTTCTGTTATCCCTTCTGAGGTTCGCCTACGTCATTACTTTATATATTTTAATTTTTGTATTAACTGAAATGCTCCTAAGTTTTATTCTTTTTAAAAGCGCAATTAGATGCAACATGTCATTTATTTTAAATCGGCCTTAGAATAATTGACCGGTTGACATTTTTATAAACTCAAAAAGAGGGGCATTTAAAAAAACAAGTAATAACAACAAAATAAAGGTTTGTTCTCTCAAATCTCTTGGGTTGGCATTATTTTATTATATTTTTTCGGCAACAAAAAAAAAAATAAAAAGAGTATGTAACAGAACATAATTTATAGATTTATCGTTTAAGTAATGATTTCGACTCTCACTTCTGACAATGTGTGCCTGCCAAGCATTTAAAATATTCTCTGTGGGGAATAAAAGGTCTCGCAGAATAAAAAAATAAAAATCACTCTCCATTTGCAACCTCCATAATAATTTTGTTAAAAATGCAAAAATTGGTTTCGATGGACAAAATGATTAACGTCCTTAAAAAAAGAAAAAAATATAAAAATAACAAACAAATGAAGAATTATTTTGATATAATTGGTTTTGGTTTCATTCTCTGATCTCAGGGTTAGTTTGACGATGGACTCTGAGTTATGTGCTTTGTGACATTGGGTTATAATAATTTATTAATTTACGAAAATTTTAAATATTTGTTTTTGTATTTCTGAGAAAGCTCTTAAACTAAATTTAAATTAAAATTATTATTTGTTAAATAACAATTGAAAATTGCTACCGTTCAAAGTTTCTTACCCTAACAACCCACTTGGACTTAAAAGCTAGTTGAAAATTGACGTATCCACTCAAATTATTCTACATATCTATTGTTTATTGCCAATAGATATATAGAGTTGTTCAATGCAGCTTCCTCAGAAGTTAAGTAGGTAGCGCATGAAAAACATTTATTTTGGTGTGATTTTTTTATGATCTCATATTGGGTTATTTTTTTGCAACGAGCTATAAGTAGTAAACAAATATATAAGAAAATCTGTTGACCACTGTCCGAGTTCCAACACGCTTTCAAAAATAACACACCATCCCAAATGTAATAAATCATAAATATCCATAACAACAAAAAAAAATAACAAAAGCCAGAATATAGTTCGTCCTCTGTCATAAATTAAAAATGCACTTCAATTTGAATATGGTTGTCTCCAGACGGAAAATAAACTTCAACCTATAAAAAGATTTTCTTAAACAAAAACCCAAATATATAAACTTCTACCTAAAGCAATAAATATACAAAATTATATTCATCTTAAATCTCATGCTGGGCTAAAGGGAATAATTTGCTTTAGAATTATTCTTCGGAAACTAATTAGACCGATATGGACGGGACGTGCCACCAAAGTAGCAATTCAGCTTCCAAACAGAACCACATGAATATTATCATGTAGGTAGGTACCTACACGTCTTCTCAATGCTGACGAAGACGATAAATTTGACAGACAACGTCCCAACATACGAAGCCCATTTAATATTTATTTACCTGCCACATTCAAGATGAAAAATAATAACTCAATTATTAAAGTGTAAAAAATACCTCTTTATATTCCTATACACAAATATATGCACTCCCGCACCCCAACTCACACTCACTCTCTATCAATATCATTAGAATTTGATGTGAATGAATTTTTAGTAGCACACACATTTCCAGTTATGATATCGTCAATCGTGAATTGAATTTAACTCCATCAGCTTCAGCATCCCGCCATCATAGGCTCACTAAAGTGTGGCAACTTTTTATAGGTTTCGTAATGGAATTCTAATTGAAATGATTGCAAAGGAAAAATAAAGAAAAACGAGAGTGGGGAGAGTGACGACGCTGCGCCGACGGTTGTGGCTCATGGGTTGTGATGTGGAATATAAAGCGAACGTTTCCCATCGCTACCACCACCGCACCGCACCGGCAAGTTTATGAGGAGTTTTATGTCCGATTTATGTCGTGTAAACGATACCATAATCGTAAAAATATCAAAACAAATCGTTAAATTCGACAATCAATGTTTAACATCGAACAAGGAAGATAGATAAGCGCAAGAATTTCTTGCCACACAATTGGAATATTCGTATATAAATATGAATATAGGACATTTTCAGATATTAATTTAATTGGTATAGGCTGGAAGGAAGCGTCACATTTTAGAAGTGATTTTTTGTATAACGATGGAATATTATTTTAATGAATTGATGATAATAATAATATTGTAGGTTGGGTTATTTTTTTAAGAGGCGTATGGGCTTTTTGTGAAATATAAAAAATCAATGTAACATGCTTAAAATTTTATTTTATTTTGATAATATTGAAACATGCAATTTATTCAAACACAGCTAACTTAAGGGTGATTCATTTATAGGGTTTTTCTTAAATTAGGTTTTTTTTACAGAGTGACTGGTATCATGCTGTCATAATGTTACTTTGGTGTTATTTTTTTTATAAATCCATTTGTATTTATCCATTTTCTTAAAACTATCTTAAAGCTAGACAAAAATTCATAAAAACTAGCCTACTTATGTATGTATATTTTATTGTAGCGGTAATATTACATTATTTTTTTCTTAAATCTATATTGCACAATTTACAGAGATTGGTATATAAACTACCTTACTAATGCCAAGTATATAAAGTTTTTTTTTTTAAGTTAATAGGTACATAATTAAATTTTGACTGAAGGAAAAGCTACTAATAAAAACCTTCATTAAAGAAAAAGAAAACAAAACAATATATAAATAGAGAACATACCTATTAGTTATAGAGGTAGAGAGAAGGGATGGTTTGTGAACAAAAACTAGCAATGCATTATCAAATATAACTTTTACACTTTATATGGTTTTTGCAAACATCAAACATTTATCAGTCTTAAGTTAGTAAATATATAAACAAATAAATAAATAAATAAATAAATAAATAAACAAATAAATAAATAAATAAATAAATAAATAAATAAATAAATAAATAAATAAATAAATAAATAAATAAATAAATAAATAAATAAATAAATAAATAAATAAATAAATAAATAAATGAATAAATAAATAAATAAGTAAGTAAAATATATAAATAACTAACAGAAAATATATAAACAAAAGAGACACATGAAAAACACAAATTAGAATAAATAAATTAATAAATAAAGTACAAATAAATAAATTAACAAATAAATAAGTAAATACATTATTGAATAAATAAATAAATATATTTACAAAATAAGAGAAATAAATAAATACATAAAAAGTAAATATTGTAAGTAAATGAACAAATAAATAGAAACATACAAAAAGAGAAATAAATAAGTTAAGTAAACACAAAATATTTAACAATTTCAAAAAGAATCAGTCTTTAGTTGTAATATAATGAACTAGCCTTTACCCGCGGCTTCGCTCGCGCTCATGTTTATTTTCGTTTCTGGTTGTCGATCGATACAGAAATCATTAACGAAAAAAATTATTAATTTATGTATTTAAGTTTATTGGTTAATGCAAATGGAGATAAAATTATTACAAAATGAAAAATATTTACTGCAGAGTCATAGGTTCTACCTCGCTGCGAACTGAATATCCAACTATTAGTCCAATTGCTGGTAGCAAGTATAAAATATAATATAAAAAAATATAGTATAAAATATTAGTTTGAGAATCTGTAGGTGCATGCTTAATATTGAGTTCAAAAGTCTGGAAAGATTTTTTCGACACCCGTGTTGGGAACGGGGTGTTGAAAATATGTAGCTGTTTTCCAATTTTTGTGACAGGGCTACAACCACATCAAGGCCAATAAGCTTTGCTTTAGAGGGTCATAACTTGAGTTCTATTACTCAGATCATAAAATTAAAGTTTGTGGACTTAGGAAAAATTCCAGAGCACAATTTCTCATTTTAAATAAGTGTATTGAAGTGTTTGTACCCCTGATACAAAAATTTGAAAAGTGCTATTTTCAACCCCTCGTCCCAAGCACGGGCGTCAAAAAAATCCTGCCTTACTTTTGCATTCGATATCAAGATGCGTGAACCTACAAACCCTCATATGCATATGTACTCGTATTTTGGCTATGCGTTCAACCACAGAATTTTCTGCCGGCTCTTACACCATAATGTCCTTCCATTTGGCGTAGATAAACATACAAATTCTGGCCAATGGGCACACGCGAATATGCTACATAAATATACATATGTAGCTGCCCATGGAACTTTTTCCATGCTTTCCTTAAGAAAGTGGCCATTTTCGAAAACTTCAAATCAAATTCAATTTTATCGTGAAATGATCGTCATTTTTTGACGCAGATTTCAATCGTCACATGCAATGTCCTGCTTGCACGAAGTCGGTTTGATCAACGTCATTCAATTTATTCGCAACCGTATTTGATGTTTACGAACACGATCTCTGGTTTCTCAATTATTTTTCTCGTCAACCCGACTTTTTTACTGCACAGCTGCACCGCAGATGATGTTTTCGAACATGTGACTTTAGCAGTTGGCGTTAAAGAACATTTTGCAAATGCATTTTTGACGCAGATTATGTTTTCGAAAACGGCCAGTATTTAAACAGCTATCAAGGTAGCCACCTTAATTCTTCATGAATGAATTTCTTTTTAATCGTGTAAATTTTACTACCCGGGCTGCGCAGGTTGTCAGTCGAAAATAAAAAATTGCTGTGAGCGTGAGGAAGAAAACACACGTAAAAACAACAACAAATTAAAATTGAAATTGTCAGAAATAAAAATGACATTTGACACAAATTTTGATATATGCGCAGAAGAAACAAAAATCAAAACTCTAATGACGGTGTTCATACCAGCTTCACGTGAGGCGACTCATTTTGACGTCTCTCTTTTTTATCTCATTCTTATTTATTGAAAAGAAAGAGATTGAGAGGTGAGGAAGAAATTTTCAAAAAATTTAAAAACTTCTGCCTCACCTCGCCATCTCTTTCCTTCCAATAGATAGGAATGAGATAGAAAACGGAGTCGTCAAAATGAGTCGCCTCACGTGAAGCTGGTATGAACACCGTCAATGATATCACCTTTAATATGTGTACTGTGATAGTATATGACAATCTCAAAATAATAAAACAAAAAAAAACTACCTCTTAAACGAAATATCAAAATTGATTGATTGTTTTTTCAAACTTTATTGATTTATTTCTGTTCCTATATAATATTAAGTTGTTTTGGTACCAAATATTTTTTTCTTTTTTTGTCTCATATGGTAAAATAAAGTATCCTATTGACGCTTCCAGAGTCCCATCAATCTCTATATCAAAATTCATCATAATTGATTCAGCGGCTTAGGCGTGAAAGCGTCACAAACAAACAAACAAACTCACTTTCACATTTATAATATTAGTAGGATGTATGTTCGATGTTCTTATGAAGCTAAGTTTGAAATCAAAACACTGTCAGAAGTAACGCACGAAATATTGTAGCGTACTTTTAAGTTCAAAATTCTACTCGAGACGTATTCAACATTTCCTAGAGCGTGCAATTCATTCGTTGAGAAACACCAAGGAAGGTTAAGCATCATTTTCAAAAGTTTGTTTTGAGCAGTTTGTAACCTACGAATATGGCTCTTCGCATAATTTCCCCAAGCTGGTGATCCATAGAATATTATAGCTTGAAAAATCACTTTGAAAATTCTAATTTTATTTTCTTCGCTTAACTTGGATTTCCGGTTAATAAAAAGATATAGAATTCTTATGGTTTTATTTATTTATTATTTATCGAACATGAAGCCCAAATGTTAATTTACTGTCCAGATGTACTCCAAGGTATTTCGCGCTTGATTTCAGCTCAGTTTCTTGGCCGTTGATTTGAAGAAAATCTTTGGGTAGGAACAGACTTTTCTTTTTCGGGTGAAAAAGATAGCCTGAGTTTTTGAAGGGTTTATTCTTATCTTCCAATCATTAAAATAATCTTGGAATGCATTCAATGCAGATTGCAAATTGGTTCCAATGGTGGAACCAAGTGAATCCGAAGAAAACACACAATTATCATCTGCGAAAATAGCCTTACTGCAGTTTGGTAAGTGAGGTAGGTCTGATGTGAAAACCAAATAGAGAATTGGACCAAAAACAGATCCCTGAGGTACACGTGTACAAACAAAGATTTCGGAAAGGTTATTGTTAACAGAAACAACAAAACTTCTTGATGAGAGAAAAAACTTAAAAAAAAAACTTGGAATTATTTTGGCTTTTTTTCCATTCATTTGGAAAGTAACCCAGCTTGATGCACGAATTAAATAAATTTTGCAGGAATTTTAGTGCTGACTTTGGAAGATTTTTTAAATAAAGATTTTTTATTTTATCAAATCCAGCTGTTTTTCGGGTTCTTAAACCAAGAAGTGCGTTATTAACTTCACTTAGGGTAACAAACTCCTGTTCACCGTTAGGAACACTTAAGTTGATGGTTTGTTGAGATTGTGAAACTAAAGACTCTATACATTTATATTAGTCGTGAAGTTGTTAATTAATGTGTGGTTTTCAGTAAAAGCTTTGGCTAAAGCCTTGGCTTTTTTGGTTCTAGACATATGTAGTTAATACCCCATTTCCAAGTTTTAAAGCAGGTATATTAAAGTTTGGTTTTTTTATTACTTTAACTATATTCCAGAAAGGTTTGCCATTTTTCTCAAGCCCTCTCAATTTTTGGTTCCAACCCCTATTCCTAAAATTAGAAATTCCTTCTTTTATCATATTTGTTAGAATTTTCATTTCATTTAAGTAAAAGTTGTTTCTTGTCCTTATCCACCTGGTTCTGTAACTGTTCCGTGTTTTAATAAGTTGAGCTAAGTTTCGAGGTAAAGTATTTGTGCTATTTATACTTATTTGTTTTATAGGGACAGACTGTTCAACACTTTCGATAACGCCAGTACTAAACGATGAAATATTTTGATCAATTTCTGATTGACTGGTATCAAAATTTAGCTCAGGAATATTCCTTAGTTTTAGACGTAAATGACTCCCAAATGAAGGTTTATGATGTATATTTTCTTTTGGGACACATTGTCCCAATTTAAATTTAAAGGCTGCAAAACTTTATAAGACTTATGTCCTACTTTGTAAGCGATTTTGAAATAAATAAATACAAAATACAAATACATTGTAAATGTAAAATTTAATTTAGATAAATGCTATCCCTTTCTTAAAAACACTTTTCATCCATTTTTTGCTCTGATGACACTTTGATAGATTAAATGAGAAATACAATGAAGAAAAAATGTAGTGTCATACGGGCTTAAAACATTCAACAGAATAAACAATGATTGACAAAAAAGTACAGATAACAACTTTATTTCAAAAAAAATATTAATTTGGATAAATAATTTAAAAAATAGTGCCATACAATTCATTAACAAACGAGAAATAAATGAACAAGAAGATACAATAACAGACCACAGCTGCAGAAAAAAAATGCGTTATGCCATTGTTGGTTAGAAATTTCATATTAAAAAATTTTTTGTTCGCCTAAGAGAAATAAATTTAACAATTTATGGTTAATATTCTCGTCCGCGTCCGATCAAGGGAGTGTCCGCTTATGCTTAAAGGAACATCAAATGTATGGAATTTAAATCCAAGATCCACGGTCGCGAGAATTTGTCCGTTTAAGAGAGTTGTCCGCTTAAGGGAGCTGTCCGTTAAAGGAGGTTTCACTGTACTATGCTACAGAGTCATAAGAAGTAACTTTTTCACTCACCAATTGCACAGCACAACATGAATGTGGAAGAAAAACAGCGTTAGGCTAGGTTAGGTTGAAGTGGCTGCCACTCGTGGAGACTGACACACTTAGACCATGAGTTGGTCCATTGTGATACCACATGAATCTAGGAAACCCTTTTCCTTACTCGGTGAACCATTTGGAGCTTCTTATGAAGCGTAATAGACTGCCAATGTCTAAGTTTATCAGATCACTAGGATCATTGAAGTAGAACTCACGAAGGTGAAGTCTTCGTCTATGAGATAGAGCAGGGCACGTGAATAGAAGGTGAGGGATCGATTCTATCTCTTCCTCATCCATACAGCTTCTGCAGAAATCGTTAGCGAATACGCCAAGACGCGTTGCGTGCTTGCCTATGAGACAGTGTCCGGTTATAACACCAATCATGGAGCTGATGTGCAATCTGCTTAGAGATATCAAACACTTAGATCGCTTTATATCCATTACTGGCCAAATTTGTTTTGTTGATGCCAAACAAGTGGTGATGCTGTTCCACCTAAGATTTGTTCTCTCTTAGGCATCTTGCTTCAGCAAAAGTTTACATGTAGCGATGGGTATACCTATTTCTGCCTTACTAGGTAGAAGAGGTAGAGTTGTACCATTTTTAGCGAGTTCATCGGCCTTACAATTACCTGGGATATCCCTTTGCCCCGGCACCCAGCACAGGTGAATATTAAACTGCTGTGCTGTTATAGAGTTAGTCGAGACCGATTCCAGGGATTTGATTGCTGCTTGACTATCCGAGAAGATGCGGATATCTGTAGTTGATATCACGTTTTCCTTCAGCCAAGATAAGGCTTCTTTAATCGCCATAAGTTCCGCCTGGAACACGCTACAATGATTAGGAAGACGGAATGAGAGACTTAATTTTAGTCTTTCTGAGTACACACCGCCACCCACCCCTTCATCAGTTTTCGATCCGTCCGTGTAGATATGAACCGATTCATCTTCCTCCCAGACGGTTCTAGAAGGAATGGTGACTTGAAAGTTTAAACCGAATTGTGGTTTTGGGATGGTGTAGTCAATGTGACTAGGTAGTGACCTGAATGAATTCAGAATGATGGAATGGCCAATATTATTGTTGTACCATTGTGAGGAAGCTTGTAGGCGTATGGCTGTATTTGCAGCCACCTGTTTGCTAAAGATATCGAGGGGGGTCAGATATAGCAGAACGTCTAGAGCAGCAGAGGGTGTCGTGCGAAGCCCACCACTTATGCATAAACAAGCCGAGCGTTGTACTTTGCTTAGTCTGTCGCAGTTTACCGCTTTATCTAGAGCAGTCCACCATACTGCAACTCCATATGTGAGAATCTGTCTAATCAGAAAACAGCGTTACATGCCACACAATGACACTCACAATCAATTTACTGAAGGAAACCTTTGACTAACGGCTTATCTTGCGTTTTGAAGCCGTTCATTTTTGCCCCAAAGATCGTGCCATTTGACTCATCTAGATGATTTTTGGACAAACCACCAGCATTTAAATATAATGTTTTATTTCAAAACCTCAAAGACACCCCTTATATTGTCGTTTAGATTTTTAAAATTTTTGTTTTTATTTATAAGGGATTATTCCAAAATCTTATAAAAATATTCAGAAATTAGGGATATAAAACAATAAATTTCGTTTCTATTCCACCATTTTTTATTTATTTATTTTTGTAATACTCTAAGGGCTTGGCCACGTAGTGAGCGGTAGAGCGGCGAGCGGCAAAACTACACATTCCTGATGAGCGGCAAGAAAAAATTTAAACATATGGGATTCTATGGTTGCGACCACGCACGCAGTGAGCGGCAGCGGCAGAGCAGCAAGCGGCAATTCTGAGCGGCAGAGCAGCGGCGGCGGCGGCGGCGTCGCTCTGATTTAGATTTTGTTTTATTTTTTTTTATTCAATCCTCAGCGGCAATTTTGTGAGTTTTTTTAACGAAATAATAATATAGACCAGGAAAAATAGCACAAATCGTATGGGGAACCTTGAAAAAATTAATTCATGAAATATTAAAATTGGATTCGACGCAGAATTGCAACCTCTATAACATACATTTATAGATGCATTTGAAGATGTGCAGACGGGGAGAATTTGGCGGTCTATGAAACTAAAATATTTGTTTTGGTACAACCTAATCATATGATACATGCTTTAAGGGTAGTTTTTAACGCTGAATCCAAAATCTAAATGATATAACCACCCAAAAAAGAGTTATAGTCCTTATTGTGTAATGATGACTTTTTTTCAGGTACAACAGGTAAAATATTACCGAATACCCTTTGAAAATGAAGGTATGTTAATGAAACGTGGAATAAATGTACCATTTGTCATACCGTACTAAGAATCAAGAAAGTCCCTAAAAATATCCATGGTGAAAGGGTGTTTTTTAAGGGGGAGGGGCAAGTGTAGAATGTTGACCATAACACCCACGAAAAAACTCTTACACTCATGAAACTCGCCAAAAATATTAAATTTGTCATGGCAACCAAGAATCTTAGCAATCTTAGCAAGGTTTTTGCATTCCAGGTGATGCATTTGCAATCATACATTATTTTTCTAAAACTATGTACATATTTTAGAAGCTGAAAGGTATAGAATTATTAGCTATTGATATGAAATAAACATGGAACGTGTGTCCAAAGTCTACTCTTTATTGTGAACGAATTGTTTTCGAAAGTCATTAAGGAAATTTCGGTCGAGAAGGGTTTCATAACTTTTGGGGGGAACAAATTTGTCATTTAAGTCACGTGCGGTGGGCAAGAGATTAGAATGGTTTCAAATTTAGCATGAATCCGCCCCCAATATTGTTTTATATATATCTTCTATGTACCATCCTAAGTAAAGGATATAACCTAAGGGTGCACACGTTATACATCAGGCATTCTATTCAGTTCGGTTGTGGGATATCATGCGCTTCGTACAAAGGATATGGTGACTATCACCAAGAGATAGATGTCTTCAATGGGATATCAGTTGACACGTTATCCAATATGGGACGGGATGTTCTCATATCGAGAAGGGAATATATACCTACCTACGCATTATGTTATGTATGCCCAAAGATAAAAACCTCCATTGGTGATATATTACCAAATTAGGGACTGTTTTTGAGAGTGCTCCGGCTGCCATGTGGAAATGATATATTTATGGTTTTATTTTTGGGTAAATTTGTTACCCTTGTCGTTGTTGTTTTTGAGTATAAATAAACTATAAAGCATAAAGGTATACCTAAATCTTAAAGTGAGTCTTAAAAATGGGTCATTCATATATTGTAGTTAGGTAGGTGTGATGATGAAAACACTTTCAAAACGAACTTCAAAGAAATACTCCTTTAAGGTTATAATAAATTATTATTTTCCATCAAGCTCATTTTCGAAAGTGAAAGGATTCAAAGGGGAACGATAGTAATATTGATGTAGCTGGGATTCGTTTTCTAAAAGTATCTACCTATACACCCTAGTTGTGATGAGTCAGATGAGAATATAATATATTTTCGAATTTAAAATATATTTTTGAAACTTTAGTTAATAATTTATATCAAAATTCTTTTCGTTTAACTTGAAAACCTATTAATTTAAAAATGGTTTTTAAGTGGTTGGTTGTAAAATTGTTTTGAAAACTTAATTAAGCAATCTAAAATGGTTATAGATTGGTATAGATACTTGATTTATGAAAAAATACAGTCTTTTCATTTTTTTGTTGACATTTTAGTAGTCCGAGGGGCCCTATTACCAATTATCTCATCACTGCCACGCAAAAAGAGGATGTCAACCGATAGCTTTATTCCAAACATCTACGGTTGTTGTTGCATGCCCGAAGATATTTTGACGATTTCGTTGGCTTCTTTAAAACGATGTGATTTTTAATCTAAGTTTCTATTTTGGTTTTCTTTAAAATAATAAATAAATAAACAAGAATAAAATTAATAAAATTAATCAATAGATAAACAAAACATACATTAAAATATAACGATTACAAATGGTAGGATTATGCAAACAAAATGGCGTGCCAGTAAATGGTTGCTTGAGTTACCATTTTGAACAAAAAAAATACCTAGTTTTAACCAATATTTTTGGATCGCACTATAAAATTTCGCTCCAATACAAAATTCTCTCTAGAATATTTAAGAAAAGTATTTTATCCAAGTGGTATGCAACTCCAGTTAAAAAAAATAGAAACGTTCATTTCTTACTGTAGGTACCTACATCACTAACATTTCTGTCAAAATTTAGCGTACGAAATAATTTTTTACTACACTCAGAGAAAAAAGCAGGTATTATCAACCAATTTCTGGTCAATCATACCTGATTTTCAGGTTGTTATTTTTCAACTCGGTAGATCAGGTTAACTGTTTAACCTGATACCTGATTTGAAAATTTAACACTGTAATCCTGTAAATTTTACCTGCAAATATATTTAATTTAACCTGACAAAATATTCAATGCCCTGTAATTTTAACATGAAAATCTGGTTAGTTTAACCAGACAACCTATAGTAAACAGGTTTCAATGTTATATCAACCCTGTATCTAATGCCGGATTTACACGACTTGAACGCTGCCACTATAATAACAAAAAGAATTAATTTGTCTATTCTTTTGTTGTTGCTTTTGTCATTATACTGGCAGTTTTCCAATCGAGTAAATCCGGCATAATTCATGAATTTATACGTCTAAGAGCCGTCTCTTGCGCTGTCTATCGCTCAACTCGTAAGCATTATTCTGAAAGTACATATAGAAATTTATTATTTATTTATTTTAATTTAAAAATTATTTGTGATACTTACTTCAGTTTTGAACTGGGAACCTTTCACACACGGAGATTCACTACACAAAAAACTGGTGCCAAATATCAATACCTTAGTTGAAACTCATTGGATGGCTTGTGTGTGTGTTTTAGCACTAGTGTCACGTTTAAATGAACTGACAGAGTGCTACTTTAACAGGAGGCCAGGTAAGATTCAAATAATTTTATTTGAATGGCCTGTGTGTGTGCGCTTCAAAGCTAATGTCACGTTTAACCCATTTAAGACGGCTACCAGTTCCAGTTGAGTTAGAAACTTGAAATTTCATACACTGTCTATTTTTGGTCTAACTAAGGGAAATCCCAAAAAAAAAAAATTTGGAAAAGCTTATAGTTTCCCGGAAAATTCACGTTGCGTTTTCGCAACGCTCGGCGAAATTGGTAGCAAAATTATTAATTTTTTTTTTTTTTTTTTAATATGGAACATGAATGAAATTTATTTGAGAATTTTATGAAAAATATAATAAATAGATATAAATTAAAAGTAGGTAACAATGAAGAAGTTTATAAGAAAGTATACACTTTATCAAGATATGCTTATAAAGACTGGGTTTTTGTGTGGTATGCGTCGAAGCATTTTGGATGAAGCGGGATATTACATTTCTTGCAGGAAAAAACGGTTTGGCTGGAGCACTTGCGACATCGAAGACGCTTTTCTTTTTTGGTGACTGTATGCTTGATGTCATCGAAACGAACCACTTCATTGGGGTTTCCTTCCCATCGTTGCACATGTTGAACATTTGACTCCGATCGCAACAAGGACTCTACAACAAACGTTCTAAATTCTTGTTGGGTAATTGCTGTTTCCTTAGCATTTTTTTTGCAAATACAGTGTAACTTCCATGCATTTACCAATGCTGCATCGAGTGCATTTGATAAAAGTGGCCAGTACCACTTCTTTCCTCGAATTCGTATACGATAGTTGCTTGTAGCGTTGTCAAACAAATCAACACCTCCCATCGTTATGTTGTATTCGCGAATTGCATTTGGCATTTGAATGTTTACGTGTTTCCTTTTTGTTGTTCATCTATTGAAAGATGGTGGGAGGATACTCCAAACTGCATAAATCTTTCATTGAACATATCGTTGAGCATTGTAACTTTCGCAAACTTCTCGCTAGGATCGATTGTACTGTTATTACAAACATGTAAATACGATTTGATAATTTTGAAACGATCTCGACTCATTGCATCTTTTACTATATCGTATCGGAATATTGGACTATTATACCAATACAAATGCAACTGAGGCAATGTATGCATACCAGAAAAATACAATATTCCAATGAATCTACGAATTTCGTTCCAATCAGTTTTGAACGTGGGACTATTTTTGTCCACATTAGCATACACATTTGTACTTTCAACAATAAAATTAATTATGTCATTATCAAGAAATAATTCCAACATTTGCAGAGGATTCAAATTACCTGAGAGAAGAAAAGAAAGGATATATTCTGAATAATAGTATATTATAAACTTACCGATTTTTTCATAAATTCGTATTTTTTCACTTGATACGTCTACTGGAATCTTTGAAAAACCAACTCGATGGCTTTTTGACCACTTTGGCAACTCGTAATGGAGAGATGTTGTTGATTTATTGGATATTGAAGCGATGTTTTGGGATGTTGATGGATTGCTCAAATCATTTGATACAACATCGACTTCCGGTTCGTGGTATTTTTTTTGGAGAATTTAAATCGTCAAATGTACTGTACATTCAATCTCAATTTCACCCGCTAATTCATTTGGGAACACGTTTCTATCTTCCAAAAGCTGCACATTATCATCAATCTCCTCATTATCGCTTACAGCATCAATTTTTGTAGGCAAAATTATAACGTTTGTTTCAACTGCTGCATCTAAATTCAAATTAAATTCGTCTTCATCGTCAGAACTCGGGTTCATCAATAACTCTTCGAATTCTCTAGCTGATAAAAACTTTCTGCGATACATAATTTTGCACTTTTTTTAACACAGATATATTTTTTTACTACACAACTTGATCGCACAACTCTTAAACTCTTAAAGCTTATAAGTAAAAAATAAATCGAATGCAAAAAACTTATATACGTGATGGGGTTTTCCAAAACAGCACGCTTTTATCAATTGGTTTAATTTTTTTCTGGGAATTGGAATATGCACTTGCACTCCCATCAGTACCGTACCTGAGTACAGTAGAGTTCTCTTATAGGGACCACGCTCATTAGAAAAATGACCTGTGCTTTGAGGTTTCCTATACGCAGGAGTTACTGTCTAATTACTTCTAAGAATAAGGTTGCGTGGATGGTAAAAAGGGTTTTTCCAATATAGCACTGAATGAATTGTTTTTTTCTTTTCTCAGAATAAGAATACGCATCCTTTTGTTTGACAGGATGCAACAAAAATTGACACTATCTCAAAAATTCGTGCAATATAATCATAAAAACACAATATTCCGAGAAAAAACCGTTTATTCTGATTTGAAAACGCAACGAAGTGCAAATATTGTTTTTAGGTTCAAATGCTACTACATTAGACGAACGTTGCGAAAACGCAACGCAGTGCTTTCACCTCACCTGTCAAGTAGGCAACTCATATAAATTGCGTCAACTTTATTTTAGAATATAATTTGAACCCTTCTTTACATGCCGTTGACTTTATTTTGAAAAATTATAATTTTGAAGATATTTTTGAGTGGTTCAAAAATTTTACCTAAAAATTTCGAAAATTTCCGATTTTGGAGGTGCAAAAAAACCATGAAAACAAATTTTTAGAAAAAAATCCAAAAACAGTTCGATTAGATAATTAAATTAACTTTCAAAATCACTAATCAGCTCATTCAAATTTATCATCAGTAAAGTTCTATACGTCCACACGTACGACGTTGCGTTTTCGCAACGTTAGGCGGAAATGGGTTAAATGAACTGGCATATTGCTTCTTTAACAGGAGACCAGGTTAAATTCAAATCGTTTTACTTAAATTGTCGGTGTGTGTGCGTTTCAGCACTTGTGTCACGCTGGAATGAACTGGCAGAGTGCTTTTTTAACATGAGGTCAGGTAAAATACAATAGGTAAAAAAAAACACATTAAATGTTAGTTCAACCTGATATTTAGTAAAACAGAAATTCATATCATACAGTGTTAGAAAAACACGACCTTGGTTAAAATTGACACTATATTCTTGTTAAAATTTCTTATTTACAAGAATTTAGTGTTAAAATTACAGGTCATCTTCTTAAATCAACCTGAATATGGCAAGAAAGTCCACCAGGTTGATTTTGCACTGAATAAAAGGTTACTAAAATCAGGTAAATTTCTGAAATGTCAGTAACTTTGTATGGGATTGTGCACCTCGTGAATTCAACAAGGCCCAGGTTAATTATTTACCTGACGTTTTTCTCTGAGTGTACATTATTCTTGAGAGAAATCGTGGCTTTGTGATTTTTTGTATATAAAATGTTATATTTATGTAGCTAGTTTGGAGAGAAATGTGGGAGGTAATCCTGCAAAAGCATTCAGAATAAAAAGAAAGAGAGCGAAAATATCCTTTTGATATCCCTCGTCTGTTTCACTGGGAGGGAATTATTGTTTTTCCACACATCTTGCTGATAGATGCACTTACCCCCTCCCGGGCTCTGGGAAATATCACGCTTCTTGTATATTTTTTTTTTTTCAATTTTAGTATGAATTTCAACAAATACCGGAGTTCATGATTTGACCCACTCTGTCTCTGGATTAGGCCGAATTATATCTTAAAAATTCTTATTTCCGATATTATTTTTAAAATATGTCTATGAAGCTATTTTCTTGACATCTTCTTTCGATGTTAATGGTTTGCCCCCCTCTGGCATTTGCCAATGTAAAAAGGAGCATAATACATAATTGATATTTAATTGATATTATAAAAAGTTCCAGGCAATCTCAAATATGCTGAGACGGATATTGTTTCTCAAGTAAATGGGCAAATAAATTGCGGATTGTTGTTTGCCTGAAATGATGTTTCATAAGAAAGTATGTGTATGAGTGATTCTGATTTCAACTCAAACATCAAATCAAGAACCATTCAAACGGTTTCAATGATTTCTTCAGAAACTTTAACTGGTCACTATGCTTCCTGGATAGTGACGTAAACTCCAGCGCAGATTCTTACGGGATGAGAAATTTTATTAAGAATAGGATAAAGTCTATCAAACCGAAAGAAAATGCATGGTTTGATCCGAGCTGTAAGGAGGTTATCAGGGTTAAAGATGTAAGTTTCCGTTGTAATAAAGCCAACCCCACTGAGGAAAACCGGAATAAGTTCAAACAAGCTCGGAAGACCTGTAACGTCTATTTTCAAAGAACCAAATTTTTGCATGACCAAAAACAGTCCTGTGAAGTTAGCAAAAACATTGTTTAAAATTAAATAAAAAATGAGAGTTCCCGGTAGCAAACAAAGAGTTCTAGAGTTCCTCATACTTTTTTTTAATAGTTCTGGCGAATGGAGTGTTAAAATTTAAAAAAAAAATAACTTTTGAAAAATTAGTTTTAGAAAAAAAACTTATTAACAAAATGTTCAGAACTCTTTGTTTGCTATCCGGAACTCTAATCAGAACTCCTTTTTTTCGATTTTTGTGGATTTTGAAAATTTTTGGTTCAAAGTCAATGGGCACCTAAATTTGCGAATAACTTTTGAAAAATTAGTTTTAGAAAAAAAACTTATTAACAAAATGTTCAGAACTCTTTGTTTGCTATCCGGAACTCTAATCAGAACTCCTTTTTTTCGATTTTTGTGGATTTTGAAAATTTTTGGTTCTAAGTCAATGGGCACCTAAATTTGCGAATAACTTTTGAAAAATTAGTTTTAGAAAAAAAACTTATTAACAAAATGTTCAGAACTCTTTGTTTGCTATCCGGAACTCTAATCAGAACTCCTTTTTTTTCGATTTTTGTGGATTTTGAAAATTTTTGGTTCTAAGTCAATGGGCACCTAAATTTGCGAATAACTTTTGAAAAATTAGTTTTAGAAAAAAAAGTTATTAACAAAATGTTCAGAACTCTTTGGTTGCTATCCGGAACTCTAATCAGAACTCCTTTTTTTCGATTTTTGTGGATTTTGAAAATTTTTGGTTCTATGTCAATGGGCACCTAAATTTGCGAATAACTTTTGAAAAATTAGTTTAAGAAAAAAAACTTATTAACAAAATGTTCAGAACTCTTTGTTTGCTATCCGGAACTCTAATCAGAACTCCTTTTTTTCGATTTTTGTGGATTTTGAAAATTGTTGGTTCTATGTCAATGGGCACCTAAATTAGCGAATAACTTTTGAAAAATTAGTTTTAGAAAAAAAACTTATTAACAAAATGTTCAGAACTCTTTGTTTGCTATCCGGAACTCTAATCAGAACTCCTTTTTTTCGATTTTTGTGGATTTTGAAAATTTTTGGTTCTAAGTCAATGGGCACCTAAATTTGCGAATAACTTTTGAAAAATTAGTTTTAGAAAAAAAACTTATTAACAAAATGTTCAGAACTCTTTGTTTGCTATCCGGAACTCTAATCAGAACTCCTTTTTTTTCGATTTTTGTGGATTTTGAAAATTTTTGGTTCTAAGTCAATGGGCACCTTAAATTGCCCTAACTTTTTCAATTTTGTAGAACTCTTTCTTAAACCCATCAGGAACTCCAGAACTCTTGATTTTAAGGTGAAAAACATGCTCAGAACTCTTTTTCTCAAAAAAGTCCTTGCTGCGTGAAGTTAGCAAAAAAAACTTTTTTTTTTAATTTTAACACTCCATTCGCCAGAACTATTAAAAAAAAGTATGAGGAACTCTAGAACTCTTTGTTTGCTACCGGGAACTCTCATTTTTTATTTAATTTTAAACAATTTTTTTGCTAACTTCACAGGACTACCAAAAACTACGGCAGAAAATACTACAGTGTCCCAAAGGTAGTACAAATTTTTTGATCATTTGTTAAAAACATTCGTAATTCTACTTCATCTTCGGTTCCAACGCTCGTCTTCAATAACACTCCCTTCGTCAGCTCACTTAAGCCAATTTGCTTGCAGCACAGTTTGCTGTTAATTCGACGCTGCCAGAGAGTGTTATGACTCCTCCTGTACTTGAGAGCGCAAATGATTTCATGGGACGAATCTTCTTTCGCACTCGTGCAGTTGGAAGAGTTTTAAAGATCTTGATATTGTGGCAGTAAAAAAGAGAAAACGAACAATAAGTAACCTGGAATATGTAAGAGGGGAAGCTGGCTGTCGGATAGGTAGGAATATATACGATCAATAAACGAAAAGCAGTGAGTTGATTCCTGACTAGCAAAGTGAATGGTGCGTTTTATTTATAAGTTACGAAAGCAACGAAATTACAAATGATAGAAGGAGTTCAGCTTAAAATTCAGAAGTGCGATTTCACCCACCGATAAAGAAATATAAAATAATAATTAAAAAGCAAAAGAATAGACAAAGCGAAAGTTAAAAAAAAAAAAAAGAAGAAAAAAAGAAAGAGTCTAATTGAACGAAAAAAAAAGAACCCATCGCGAGTGTATTTATATCTGTAGCTACGCGTCCTAAGTTATGTGGTATCGTACCTATTAAACACACACAAAATTATTTAATATTCTGTCTGGCCCTCGCGAGTGAGCTGGTAAAATTCACACAAAAAAATACATTCAACGGAAAAACCCAAACGACCGTTGGCGTCAGCGTACGCAGTTTATTTAAATAAATTCGAGACTCGAGCCTCGCCCTAAAAGAAACAAAAGAAATAGGTAGTGAACGAAAAAAAAAACACACAACACAGACAATACATACGATGGCAGATGTTGATAGCTTCGAAAAAATACACCGTTCCACAGTTAAAATTGTGGTTGAATGCATTGGAGTTGAAAACCAATGGAAACAAGGCGGAGCTAATACTGAGACTCATGGAAGTTCCAGTGCAGCTGCGCGGTGATTCTGAGTCGCTTACCAACACAAATGAAAATGACGGGGAAGACAACGATGGAGCAGCACACAACGGCGATACTGATGATGAAGACGACGATAATAATGAACAGGAGAACACAAATGAAAGAGAGCCAGCCAACAGTAAGGAAAAAGATAGGAATACAAATGAAAGACAAAAGAACGTATACGACAGCAAACGATTAGCAAAAGAGATCGAACAAATGAAGAGAGAAATGAAGTTAAAAGAACAGGAAAATGAATTGCTAAAGAAAGAAAATGAGTGGCTGAAAAAAATGAATGAACACAAAGAAACGAAAAAAGTAGGTCAAATTAAAGAGCTCGTTGTCGACTTTAAAGGCACTGGCGATTCGTTTGAGCATTTTGAGAAGCAGTTGGAGAATGTTCGCGCTGCTTACAAATTGAATGACAGTGACATGAGAGTGCTAGTGTCTCTTAAACTAAAAGACAAGGCACTCAAATGGTTTCACTCAAGAAGAGATGTGACAACTGTGGCTTTTAATGAACTAATGTTAGAGATGAGACAGATTTTTGACGATCACTCATCTAAGTTGCAACGGAAACGAGTGTTTGAGCTGAGGAAGTGGCTGCAGGGCGAAACCTTTCAGGGTTATTCTCAAGAAAAAATAATTCTTGGCAGCCGACTTCAAATAGAGGAGGACGAAATGATAGAACATATAATCGAAGGAATACCGGACGAGAGGCTGGCATCAAGTGCCAGATTACAATGCTTCACCAGAAAGACGCAGTTACTCGAAGCTTTCAAGTCAATTAAATGTCCAACCAAGCCGATAATGATGCCGACAGCAACAACATCACGACAGGCATCAGGTGTCATCGGGAAAGAAGTTCGCTGTTTTAACTGCAACTCGATGGGACATATGGCGACCGAATGCAGAAAAGAAAAAAGGAAGCCAGGTGCGTGCTACGTTTGTGCTGAGATGGGGCATTTGGCGGCTCAATGCCCCAAGAGAAAGAAGGTGCCAGCAATCGGATATATTGACTCCGATTCCGAAGAAGATTGCATTCGCTATTAGATACCGGCAGTCCAGTCAGCCTGATTAAATTAAGTTATTTAAGTATGTTTATGGAAAAAAATGAGCTTAATTTAAAAAAATATATCAAACTTTGGTTCATATTGCGGAATAAATACAGATAAAATTGAATGCTATATTTGAAAATGAAAGTATACCTATGGAAATGTTATTAGTGTCAGGTGAAACAATGCAATATCCTGCTATTTAAGGGCGGGATTTCTTAAATTAAAGCTAAATTAAAATTACAAAAGATAGTAGAAAGTACAAATGAAAAGACAAATGATATGTATGAAAATGAATGTAAAAGTTTTTAAATATAATAGTTGATGATGCACAAAATTTAAACAATAATTGTATTGGAAAACTTGGTTCAACACTTAATGAAGAAGATATCATTTTGAAAAATAATGAATTGTCATATAAAACAAAAGAAAAATTCCTTAGAATTATTCAAGAACATTATTTGTACTGTTCTCGTCCCGAAGTGCCAGAGATTGAGTATGAAATAAAACCTTAAATGAATAATAAATTATTAACTAGGCGTAAATCGGGACGATTACAATGTCAGGATAGCCGAGTTGTGGCAGTAAAAAAGAGAAAACGAACAATAAGTAACCTGGAATATGTAAGAGGGGAAGCTGGCTGTCGGATAGGTAGGAATATATACGATCAATAAACGAAAAGCAGTGAGTTGATTCCTGACTAGCAAAGTGAATGGTGCGTTTTATTTATAAGTTACGAAAGCAACGAAATTACAAATGATAGAAGGAGTTCAGCTTAAAATATACACAAATCCGCTGGCCCGGATAGTACCCCTCCTATTGTTCTGAAGAGGTGTTCTCATACGCTGGCAAAACCACTGCGAAAGCTTTTCCATCTATCCTACTCTACAGCTCTCTTCCCGAGTAGATGGAACACAGCATTTGTCCATCCTGTCCCAAAAAAGGCGAATCTTCTTCACTCACTAATTATCGTCCAATTGCACTTACGTCCCTTCTTTCCAAGGTCATGGAAACACTGATAAACTATCAGCTTAAGAAATATCTCAAAGAACGAAAGCTTCTTAATGACCGGCAGTACGGCTTTCGTAGCAGGTGATCTTATGGTATATCTCACGGAGCAGTGGAACAAATCTTTACATCGTTTTGGAGAAAGTAAGATTGTTGCACTTGATATTTCAAAAGCGTTTGATGGAGTTTGGCATCAAGCTCTCTTATCGAAAATCCATGCATTTGGTATCGATGAATTTCTTCTTCGCTGGATTAGAAACTACCTTTCGGACTGCTCAATACAAGTAGTATTGGATGGTTTCAAATTTGACATTCATAAAATAAATGCTGGTGTGCTCCAGGGCTCCGTTTTGTCTCCGACTCTCTTTCTTATTTTCATCAACGATCTTTTGTCTGAAACTTCTAATCCATTGAATCGTTTTGCTGCTGACAGTACCCTCAGCTTTTAATATTTGTTTTCAGATTCACATCCTTGTCCTTCGGATGTGGAATTCAACGGCAGCGTATGATAAGCTCATTAAATTCTGATCTCAACAGCATTGTTCAATGGGGAATCAAAAATCGCGTAGAATTTAATGCTTCAAAAACTCAATGCTGTCTCCTGTCGTTAAAGCGGAACCCACCCCCTATGCTGCTATCCATGAGCGGCACTTGCATCGAAGTAACCGAACAGATGTCAGTCCTCGGTATGTGCATCACAGATCAGCTTCTATGGAGTGCCCTCATATTTGACGTCGCTAAAAACGCTGCTAAGTGTTTGGGTTCCATTCGACGATGTAAGAAATTTGTCTCCCCTTCTTATCTGGCTACAATCTATAAAGCCTTCATCCGACCTAAGCTTGAGTAGAACTCCCACATCTGGGCAGGTGCTCCCATAACTCACTTGAATCTCTTGGATAGATTCCAAAATAGAGCCTTAAAAATAATGGGAGATTCAACAATAACGCAATCAATAACATCTCTGAAACACCGTCGCAGTGTTTCATGTCTCTCACTATTTTATCGTTTTTTTTTTTATAAACAGTGTTCTAGTGAAATACCCAGTTGCATTCCTCATCAGTTTACCCTTGAGCCCAACTTCGGACGTATTGTCAAGTTTAGAGATTCTTTCTTTAGCCGCACAACAAGAATGTGGAATGCTTTACTAGGCTCCATTCCCCCCCATTTTAATATCCAAAACTTCAAAACCAATGTGCATCGCTATCTCCTGTTAAATCCTTCCTCATTTTTATAACGCTCGTACTGTGTACTATAGTCATCTTAAAGGTAGTCATAACCCCTTTAGTGCGTGAAAAATATTTTTAAAAAACCATTCAAATAAAACTTATACATTTTCAAAAAAAATTATGTGCCTTACTTTTAAGGAAAATCTTTGATCATTTTGAACAAGGAATTCGAAATTTTTTGTGTAGAATTTCCAAATTAGCTATTTACTAACTTAATCGAAATCCAATTCAATTCTGACTTTTTATTTTCAAAAAAAATACATGACTGCTTCTTCCATACAATTTTGAATTTTGCATACTTAGTTTTCTTAGAACAAAATTTAGCGTTAGATACGTATGCCATAATACAATTTTTTTCCACCATTTCAATACCCCAAAAAATTACCGCACAAATTAAAAAAAATAAATTTATTTTTAGTTCATACAACATTTGAGTTATAAACCCTGTTCTAAAAAATGGGTTTAAATAGTAACTCAGAAAGAAAAATTTTAATAACTTTCGTTTTTCTCGAAAGCAGTACAAAAAGAAGGCTTTGATAAGGTTTTTTTTTTTTTGTTTTTAAGAAATATTAAAAAAATTTTAACTCAATAGATACATACCAAAAACAATTTTTAATTTTTTGAAACTTGGTTTAGGTATAATGATTTCTTAGCACTCTTCAAAATATTTTAAAAATACAAATTATGTAATGTTAAAAACCCGATGAAAAAAATTTCATCTTGCTCGAAAATGATGAAAAATGTTCTGTGTGCTTAAATAACCAGATACGGTCTACTATTAAATATAAAATAATTTTGCGCTGGATAACTATCAACTCCCATCAAACGTTATTTTGGATTTTTAACTTTATCATTATTGGCTAAACGGATTAGTATTAAATTATTTATACGAAAATTCCAAAAAGTTCTAATAATATTGCATATCAAAATATTAAAAAAAAAAAATATTTTTGAATTACATTTTTGTTTCGAAAATTTGATATCTCAAAATTCGGTTGGGGTCACAATATCCTGCGGGCGCCTATGAATATCGAGCTTTTCTCTGTCCATCACTTGAGGAGCACCCCGTAGGGGACCAAATAATATATTGCGAGCATTAAATTATGCATAATATATCCCTCAAATTCTGTAATTACATTACAAAGTGAAAGTCTACCGTTTTACATGTTATAAGTCATCAGGTTCTGTAAAAAATTGGAGGATATTCACAAAATTATGTGTGTTCGGGACCCTAGACCCCTATTTAATTGTTAGCGGTACTCATAACGATGGGAACTTTCTCAGTTGTTTCAAAGACAACTATAAATAAAATGCACGACTGGGTCGCACGTACTTGCTCTTATATTCAAGACACTGCGGTTTTAAGAAAATTGTATATAAATCATGAGAGAAAAATGTAGATAAGCCTGAAATACGACATTTAAATTGGCTAAAACTACTCTTTTGACAGTTTGAGGTGGAAAAAAAGAATGCCATCTTAATTCTTGATTGAATATGATTGTATGGGAAAAAAAACAATTAAAATCGTTGGAGCAGTTTTTTAAAAAAAATTAATTTTTATATATAAAATTCTTAAAACATTTTTAAGAACAAATTTCGGTATGTAAATCTAAAGTAAATATTTATGTGTAGGTATTTAAAAAAAAAATTGTCAACCCGTTTTTGAGATATCGAATTTTCAAAAAAAAAAAAAATTGAAGCTTTTTTTAAAAATCCAAAAACTTTTTTTTTGAAAATTTTGATGTGCAATATTATTTAATTTTATTTGAAATTTGTATATAAGAAAATTAATCTAAGTCCGTTCAGCCGATAACGAGAAAACTCAAAAGAAAAAAATACGTTCTATGACAGGTACTGTTAATAGATGCTAAGAGTAAAATTTTATAATTTTTAGTAGTAGATCGTACTAATTTTAGTCTATGAAAAAGTTTAATCAAAATCGCAGGAGTCATTTTTGAGAAAAAAAAATATTTTCCTTTGCGGTTTTTTAACTTCTGTGTGAAAGGTACCGTTATTTTTTCATAAATGTAAAATTTTTTCTAAAAATATTTTAGAGAGTACTAAAAAACTCTTAAGTATCGAGTTTCAAAAAATTCGATAATGTCATTTTCGAAGTTTTTGATTTTCCAAAAAAAATTTTGAAACATTTTTTAAAAATCCAAAAAATATTTTTTCAAATATTTTGGTACACAAAAAAACTATTTATATTTTTTGGAAGCTTTTGTATAAGAAAAAGAATTGAAATCGATCGTACCATTTTGAAGAAAATCAAAAATTAAAAAAATGGTTCTTTTGGAGGTACCATTAATAACGATTTTTGAAAAATGGTTTTCCACCCAAAGAAAGCCTTTACTAAAATAAATTTATTGAATTTTTTTAAAGAAAAGTTGTCGAGCCGTTTTTTAGAAAAAAGCGATTATGTAAAATTGATGAAAAAATTATATGGCAGGTACCGTTATTTTTGGTTCTAAGAAAAAAATGAAAATCATCGAAAACCACTACGTACCAAGTTTTAAGAAAATCCATCGAGCCGTTTAGGCTGTAGACGAACAGACAGACATCAGACAGACAGACTGTTCTCTATCATCGTAATATCATGTTTGATTGTTATCTCAACATTTTTTTTTCTGCACGAATCCAAAACTTGCCTTACAGTGAAACCTCCCTTAGGCGGACAGTGACGGTCACAACACTTTTGCCCGTCTAAGGGAATTGTCCATCCAAGAGAAAAAATCTAAAAATAATTTAAAAATGAAAATTTTATAAAGAAAATATTTTGAGCTCCAAAAAATAACAAAATAAATTAAGTTATATTAATTGAGGCAGTGAGAGCCATAGTGGCCTAACTGCATTTTTCATTATTTTCAGTGGAGCAAAAATAAGGAGCGGATTATTTTAAAACACTTGTGGTCTTATTTCTTTCTTGCAATGTGATAAAAAAAATAAATGTTTTTTGATTTGGAATTAATGATTCATCAAAATACCGTTATAACTGATCAGATAGGGCATTCTAGCACTCAAGCTTTTAATTTTCTTGTGGGTCCTATAAGTATGGCATGGTGCTTTCAATTAAAAAAAATTAAATGCAGAAATATTGTCAAATACATACAGATACAATTTTTGTAATAAACTCAAGAAAACCAGACTTAATTTCACAAAAAAAAAAATTATTCAATTCAATAAGGAATTTGGTGCCATAAAATTCATTAGCAGACGGGAAATAATTGAACAAGAAGATATAGTATCTAACTGACCACAACTGTAAAAGAAAATCCGTTATGAGATTGTTTGTTAGAAATTTCATATTACAAAAAGTTTTTGTCCGCCTAAGAGAATTAAATTTAACAAATTACGGCAGATATACCTGTCCACGTCTGGTCAAGGGAGTGTCCGCTTGAGGGAACGTTAAATGTATGGAATTTAAATCCTTTATCCACGGTCGCGAGAATTTTTCCACTTAAGAGATCTGTTCGCTTAAGGGAGCTGTCCGTTAAGGGAGGTTTCACTGTAGTACCTATATCTAGGGTTGTGCATTTTAGTTCACTTTAAGGAGCGCTCAACTTAGTTCAATTTTTTTTAGTGAACTAGTTCGCTCTTCTAGTTCATTTAGTTCACTAGTTCAATACAATCTACCAAAAAATATAAGAAAAATAAAGTGAATTTTAAACAAAGTTTTCATAATAATGACAATTAACACAAAAACAAAACCCAAAACCTGCCACAACGCCACGCAACTCATTGTCATCAGATTCAGATCCATATTACATTAACCTTTACCTAGTTCGTATTGTTTCGTAAGATCTCTAGTTCGTTTAGCTCCCTAGTTCGTTAAGCTCTCTAGTTCGTTTAGTTCTCTAGTTCATTTAGCTCTCTAGTTCGTTTAGTTCGTTAGCCCTCTAGTTCGTTAGCTCTCAAGTTCGATCATGAACTGGTGAGCTATACTGAACGACATATAGCTCACTATCACTAGTTCGTTTGAGGTTTGAAGTCTGTTTTCTGTATCTGTAGCTGTTGCAGCAGTGTAGGTGTAGCTCGTTCCACTCAATAGCTCTCGGAGTTGCGTGAGTGTATGCGTATGCATAGATGTAAATATGAAGAGTAATGCAATACGAACGAAAAAAAAACACAATTTTCATTCCACTAGCAACTGCACATCCAAAGCAGACTAAGGTGTATTGGTTTTGGTATGAATATGGACAATGGATATGGATACACACAAATTCCAATGTTCGTTTGCTCTTTAGTATTTAGTTCGTTATATTGAACTGAGCTGTTGAACTAAATGACCTATAATGTGGTGAACTAGTTCACCTAGTTCGCGTAAAGGAGCTGCTCTTTGAACTAGTTCGTTCGCGAACTACACAAGCCTACATATCGCAAGTAAAAAGTTGCTAAAATTTAGTGTACAATTTGTATAAAAGCAGTTTACACCTCTCTATTGATTGAATTTCCATCGGAATTGGTTACTCTTGTGAAAAAAAGTTACTAAACATTTTTTGTAGGAAATTTTCTTATCTACACCATAATCTTTGATAGTATTTTTTCTGTAAAAGTTACCGTTCGGGAGATAAACTGTTTGACCCCCGGTAAAACTGTTAGCGGCACTCATACCTATGTGGACTTTTCGTAGTTTTCTTGAAATGGGTGGTTATGTTACAAAATCCAGCTTTCCGTAATTTTGGTGATTTTTGGTTAATATGACTGGAATATAAAGAGTCATTTCCTTCGCTTGTTGTTTGTGTTTTATGTGTTTGTTTTGGAACAGATCCATATTTTTTCAAAAAAAATTTTTGAGAAAAACTATTTTTTGTACTATTTTTTTTGTATAAAAAAAAAAATTACTAGCGTCCGATCACACCTCGGCAGCTAGTAATTTTTATTTAGTACTAGCTGGCCCGCCCCGGCTTCGCACGGGTATATAAATTTTAGTTACATGGACAAATTAAATAATTTATCAATAATACTACCTACAATAATAATTTGTTTGATTGGTTACATTAATATCGTTTTCAATTTGATTTTGGAATTGTTTTATTCCTATCGAATATGGAAAACCTTCTACTCCAAATTTTACTGGTATTTCTGGGATTCATCAAATTGAAGCCATTACAAATGAAAATGGAAAAAATTATTTCATAACAAAATTTTTAAACTTGCTAACAGCAAATATTGTGATGGAAATGGTTGAACATACCAATACCTACGCCCACATCTTAAGAACATCATTAACGTCTGTCTGCATTTAATCGATAAGGACGATGGCAAGATGTGGGCATTGAAGAGATGAAGCAATTTGTTGGTGTTATAATACTTATGGGTGTTGTAAATTTACCGACAATTGATTACATAGTTGTTAAAGATTGCAGTCTTTTGCGAATGCAATCTTAAGGACTTTAATTTCATCGCCATTCTTTTTTCGATAAAAAGATTGCAATCTATTTTTGCTTCCAATCTTTTGTCAAAATCAACTGATTGCAATCTTTTGAGACTTCATGCATTGAATTCTTTAGCATCCATTGAATTTCTTGCATTCTTTTGAAGTCTTGCATTCTTTGAATTTTTTTTAATAATTTTTTAAGTCTTTTGTATTCTTTGCATTTGTACATTCTTTTGAATTCTTTTCAATTATTTAGCTTCCTTTGAATTTCTTGCCTTCTTTTGAAGTCTCTTGAAGCCTTTTCCATTCTTAATTTTTTAATTCTCTTAAAGTCTTTCACATTCTTTGAATTTTTGCATTCTTGAATTATCTTGAATTCTGTTAAAATTCTGCACTTTTTGCTTTAAGAAATTCAGGAGAGATGGTAAAATAGATGCCTTGAAAGAAAATAGGTAAATACAGAGTGCACACAAAACACAATGCAATAAGGCATTTTGCTTAACATGTTTTTGACATTGAAGTTGTTAAACTACCTTACCAACGATCATTGAAATATTCAAAGTCTTTTTATGTGAAAGAGTTGGGCCTATTTTAAATTTGTTTGGTTAGAAATATTAACTAAGCCTTGAGCTTTATTTCTCCATCAAAATAATAAATTATTTTCCGTTCTTAATGCCTCAAAATTGAAGAAGAAAATTTTCAAGTTAGATTCAATGAAAACTATGACTGGTACCTTACCTAACAGAAAAATTATAAAAGAAAACTTGCATTTTTTTTTTCTTAAAAAAAAAAATAGAATGTTTAAAAACTGTATTTATTTCATCTTTTGAGATGAGATAGGACAATCAAGACGAAAATGTATTTTGTCCCGGTTTTTCATTTCTTCAATCTGACATACAATTAACTCTTACTATGTATGATGCGTCCTCAGGTGTCGCATGCCAATGTGCTATAGTTGGCAATCTGCTCGATATGTTCCCAGTTTCCCAAAACTGATAATCAACTGTTTTTGATTGTTGGCCTGTGAAGGCCAATATACCAATCGCAAATAGATAAGCTCTTCATTATTTGGCAGAAAGGTAAATCAAGTAAAGCATCCTTAACCCTTTTTACATAATTGAAATGTTTTCTCTTTTTTTGTTTTCTTTTTTTTTTTGGTATAAGACACACGCTGACCGTCAAAAACTGTTCAAGGATTGGAGATGGAGCTTACAAAATACCCCAAGCTTCTTGTATAATAATTTGTCCTAGCCAGCCATATCACTTTCTTTTTTTATGTTTGCAAATGCATTTGTTCAATTTAACCGCCAACGGCAATACACAATTAAAACTAAAAAAAATAAACTTTTTCAGTCTCATCAATAATTATTATATTTACTGACAGAAAATACAGGGCTTGTTTTTGAAATAAACTTTATTTTTTCACATAAAAACATCAATTTTTCTTTTTTATGATAAAAGTGCAGCGCCACTCATTGAAAATTTTTCAAATAACTTCTTAAACCTTGCCAGTCATTTTTTGAATATAACCCATAAATTTTAGCTCAATCTGACGTGTAGTTCCTGAGTCTATAGGTCATACACAGACAAACAATCATTTTTAGATTGTAATTTCATTATTCATTAGTTTGAAACCTAATTTTCTTTGAAATTAGTGAAATCTTAAACGCGGTGGAGAATTATCTTCAAACTGTTGATTTTAGGATAAGTTCCTTTTATATTTTTATATAGATATTTAAAATGATCAAAACCAAGGCCTGAAAATGTCTCTTTTTATAGTGCATCCATATATCTTCGTTTCATGTTTTTTTTTCATTTTTTTTTTCTGTAATGCAGATACTTCCCAACATCCTCTTGGATACCAATCTAGAATGTCCTGATGGAATCTCAATTCCACGGCTCACTGTTAATTTGAATTCTATCACCGAACTTCGTATTTAATCCTTTTTTACTGCAATTCTCTTGTGTCCTCCTGATGATGATGGTACGTAGATACAACATGTCCACTTTTCCATGTGGAGCAAGTCTGTTTCAACTGAAAAGGATAATTTATACAAATGTACACATATGCATAGGTCTTTATATATATATCGATAGGTATATGCTCCATAGCTGGAGGAGACATTATTGCATTCCGAAAATTTCGAATGCCACATCTGTGACATCATCCGCACACGAAATACTGATGCACTGCACATAGAGTCAGAGTGTGACTGACTAACCAACTGGCTCTGGCCAGAAGTTTGAATATTCTGCATTTGCTGCATCTTTTCCTGATACCATGGAACCCGCAAGCCAGTTTTGCATACAAAATCCTCCTCTATAGGTACAACATGGGTCGATGATGGTGGGTCCTGGGTCCTGGTCGGTCACAATGTGCCCGAACCAGCTATAGCAGGCCACTCAAAACTCACTTTGCATCCTTACCACTCTGTATATCGTCCGTTTGTCCCGTCCGCCCCGTATCGCTGCCATCATACTAGAGAGCCGAAAGTAAGGATATGTATCTGCATGTGCATACGCAAATGCAGCCATGATTTATGATCTGAAACAATATTGAGCGTACGAAAATTTATGGAGTGCTCTGCAAAAAATATTATTTTGTCAGTTTTTCCCGTGTCTGTCCAAAATACCAAAAAAGACTGAATAAAAGATACAAAAATAAAAATTATACAAAAAAAGTACCCTGCCAGGCCGTCGGCTCTTATTTTTTTTTATCCTTGTTTCCTTTGTTTTTACACATTTTTTGTTGATGTTCTTGAATTTCTTTCGAGAGCGGGCGGACTCAGGGATTCATTTTTTTTTTAGTTTTTGTTGCCTTAAAGTTATCCAACCTACATGATTATGGGTAGAGATATATTGATTGAAGAAAAGATGAATGGATTGGATACAAGTTTAGTCTGTTGTACCTTTATTCTTCATATCACTTGGCTTGAAGCAGTGTTTTTTTTTTCTGGGCTGAACGGACTATCCAGCTCTGCGTTGAAAATGAACTCAAGTACCTACCAACCTATCTATCGATATACTTATAGAGGATGTCAAAAAAGCGTTATGTCTTATTTGTGCAGAATTCTTTCTTTCCGATTTAACTTTTTGGAAGATTTATGAGAGAATTTTTTCTTATTGATGTTTTTATTTCGTTCATGGAATTTATTATCGCAAAAAAAAGAGATAAGATGTAGTTAGACATAGCGTCTGAACTTGCGTGAAGATTAAAGGCATATTTGGAGGAAAAAAATATTTTTCAGGAAACAATGCATAATATAAATACAAGAGAACTTTGAACTATTATAATTATACGCCTTGACCTGATGTTTAGTCTGTGGACAGTCACGCTGGAGGCTTGGGGTCTGCAAATAGAACCCCAAAAAAAATATGTATATTTTAAAGCGTACTCCAAGTTTCCTCCAAGAGTATCTCTTTGTGAGGAAAAGGTGTCTCTAATCTGATGTCAGCTTAAAAAAAAACTCATACCATCAGGGTAAAAAGTTGTGAATTGTGTGTGAGCCATAAGAAGTTTATTTTCCACGAGCTAATTTACTGCCGTTGAGCTCAAGAAGTTAGTATGTATTATTTCAGGCACCAGAGGGAAAATGTACATATCTAGGATCTAGAATCTTCAGCAGAAAATATAACAACTTTCAATGATTTTCATCAATCAACAACCAGAATAAAATCGTTGATTGATAAAAATAATAACAATGGAACTTAATAACTGACTTGTGTTACCTGTGTGTTAAAATGGATGGAAAGTTGTGATCTGTTAATAATCTTAAAAAGACAACATATTTTCTATTGATCTAGTAAATAGTCAAATAAGTATAGGAAGGGTATTACGGAAACCATGTTTTTAAGTGACGAAAAAAAACAGTGACTCTAGTTGAGTCCGAACATCAGCAAGACAAGATAGAGTAGGGACTTTTGAAATTGTGTCTATAGCAGAGGGTGGGAATTGGTTGCTAGATCATGAATGGGAACGCATTTTCGATCTTTGTTGCACGTTACTTCAGTCACAATGGGATCTGTCCAATGAGCGTCTTGAAGAGGAGCTCAGAGAAACAATTCGATTGGAACCATCGTAGAAGAACCTTGTTCAATGAGCTTCTACAAAAGTAGCTGATGTAACAACATCTCAAAAGTTACCATCAGTATATTACAGTAAATAATTAATAGGCAATACCTATTCATCATCAAGTCCTGTAACCTCGATTGGGGCATAGGGCACCAAAAAATCGTTTCCATCCCTCACGGTATGCAGCTATATATTTTAACTATGGTCAAGTCTTTCTCTAGGAGTCTGATTCTGCTAGAATTGTCGATTTCCATGTTGTTCTTGGTCTTCTTACCTACCGTGCACTCTGAGGATACCATTTAAGGGATTGTTTTAAAATCTAATCGTTTGGTTTCCTCATATCAACGTCCAGCCGCTCTTGACTTGTCCTGCGCCACAATTCTTCGTTTGATATAATTTGTGCCCAGCAAATTTATAGAATATGGCGTAGACAGCGATTCACAAAATCCTGCAATTTCTTCGAGATGGTATTTGTGACTTTCCAGATTTTGCAAGCAAATAACAGCATGGATTTGACATTGGATTTGAAGAATATCAACAGGGTGTAAGGAGATTTGAATGGATTTTCAAATTGTGGACAGAGAACCAAGGCCGCGCTTTATTTATTCTACTTTGAACGTCCAGTTCAGTACCACCATTTGCTGAAACAATACTTCCAAGGTAGTTAAATTGTTCAACCTCTTTAAATGGCGTCTCTTATATATAAAAATACGCTGATGTGTGGAGCAGCATGTGAGCACTATTTTTGTCTTTTTGCTATTTATTTTTAGATTACTTGACTCTCCCTTCACTTGCAGTGCTTAGCACATCCCGTTCAGCCCACGCGCTGATGTTATTTGCCAAGCGAGGGATATATCATCGGCATAGTCTAAGTGACTAAGCCTTTCAAACGGTCTCTATTGAATGCCCTGTCTCTCCGCTGTTCCAAGGCTGGCAGTCAAAACATTGTCCAGTAGAAAGAACATCTCCCTGTCTCACCCCTTGCACGAAGGGGGTGGAAAAAAACAAGAAAATTTTTACTAATTTTCATCAACGTTCCAGTAGTCCGGGAGGGGACTCATGATAGAAGTTCAAAATGTTTCCCTGTCACTAAAAAAAACAACACCCTTTAACTATAAATAATTTTGTAGACTCTTTTGATTCTTGTTGTTTATGACAAATGAGATATCTGGACCAAGTTTCGTGTCAATGCTGTTGGAATTTGTTAATATTTTTATTGTTTCCCAAAAAAAATTCAGCCATCTTTTATAAAACAGGCTATAACTTTGTTGGTTGGTTTTATCGAGTTCATTCTAGTTTAGTGAGATTGAGCATTAAAAAATACCCTTAATACCATGTGTCATAATACTTATATTATAACAAGATAAATATTTAAGTTAATTAAACTTTCATATTCATATCCCCCCTCCCTATAGCACTTTAAAATACACCAAAGTTGGTTTTCAATTAACGTTGGATGTAATATAGTAGATTGCAAGATTCTGCGTCGACACCATCTTTAAATTTTATTAATAAAAATATTTTTCTTACTTTTCTTGGCTTTTCAAATTTTCTTTCCCAAAACGACTTTTTTCCATCCCCATCGTGCAAGGGGAGGTAGTCTTATGGTCTTAAGGGTGGTTATTTTTCGATTTATAAGCAACATTTCGGGATTTAAACTGGTAAGTGGCAACCCTTCTCTTGTGCTTCTAACAGTGTTGCCACCTTGGAAACACTTCTTAAAAGTAAAGTTAGGACAGGAACTGTTAGTGTACTAAAGCTCAACCGTGCACTAACGCATCTACAATTGCCGTTAATCCCAATTTTCATAAGCGAATTTTGTTTAGCGATGAAGCTCTGTGGAATGGATGTGGAAATAAACAAAACTGTCGTATTTGATGAGACATCGTAACATCCACAAAAACTGAACGTTTGGTGTGCTTCATGGTATGGTGGAATAATTGGTCCGTTTCTTTAAAACGATGCTGGCCAAAACGTTACAGTCAATGTTGACCGCTATAGAGCCATGATTAATGACTTTGTCGTTCATCAATTGAACAACCATGATGTGCAGGAGCTATGGTTTCAACAAGACGGTGGAACATATCCACAATTGATTTATTATAGTTTCACGTTACAGACCCGTGAATTGGCATCCAAGATCGCGCCATTTTTTGCTTAAAAAAACGATTTGTTGAATTTTTTCGGACCAATTACAATAACTTTCAATGTGAAGTTAAAAAATAAACAAAAAGTGATACAAGACTAAAAACATTAATAAATCACTAATTGTTAGAAAAAAAAAAACAATCAGTTTAAAGTTATTTACTTAGAAATGTGTGTATTTTTGCTAATAACAATACAAAAGTATGAAGTGCAGTGTGAAATTGTGTAAAAAAAGCCAGAACAAGGCGGACAAAAATCATTCCCTTTCACAAGTTAGTGAGTCTTATTATATTTTTCTGAAATAAAGTGAATTGTTCATATTTTAATTAGTCACCAATCAAGTAACACATTTTAAATGTTTAAACTTTAAATAAAGAAAAATATTAATCAATTGAAAACTTGCACATGGTTTTCGGTTATAATTTTGTATAGTAGAAAATGTCAAACTGGCGAATCTGTGAAACAGGGACGTATTTTGTCATGATAGTGATTGTAAGGCGTAACTATTTGTTAAGCGCCCTTTTTATCAGGAAATTATTTTTGTTATTAAATCGATTTAGTATGTTTGGAGTTCGTATATTTATGTTAACATGTGTTTATATCTTCAGAGTTTTGCTCGATTTTTTTTGTAGTCAAGTTATCAGTTCATGTTTTTAATGTTTATTAGTTTGTCTATTCAGGAAGATGTTCAGTAAATATTTGGTTTATTTGCTCAAAACAAAAAAAAAATATTTTAAATTATTTCATACAAAATTTAAAAGGTTTCCCAAAGTCGAGTGATATAAGGAAAAATGGATGCCCATTTTTGATTGTTGCGACGAGTCCATTTTTATAAAATATGGACTTCTTTTTAACATTTCATTTGTATTTCATTTTTTCATCATCGTGATGTAGAGGAAAATCTTACTTTTCATTTGATACCTCATATTTATAGAAGTTGCTTCTTGAATGTCTATTTTCTAACGTTTGCGACCAGATAGTAGTTTTGTAAACATAAATAAGTTTAAGTGAGCTCTACTCCATATATTGCGTTTCGCCCAGGTACACAGTTGGGCTCATCAGTTAGATGCTGTTGTACCACAGATACTAGAGTTACATAGATATCGCATCCAGTACAAATAAAAATGACCATTTTTTCAATATTTTGTGATTGCAAGCTCTTTTGTTTCGTCCTCAAAAATCGAGTCGGTTGATCAAACTACTGATGACTTGTTGTTGACATTTTGTATTTATGTCTATGTATGTAAATATATCTTTTTTAACATCATATGTGGTCCATAACTCACACAATATTGATATTACTGGGATGTAGCTCTACGTCCCACGATAAAAAAGTAGTCATTTTTATTTGCTCTGCGTGCGATATCTATGTAACTATAGTATCTGTGGTTGTACCCTTCTAAGATTAGGTTAGGTTAAATAGGGTGATAATACGAGAAGGTCGCATCACCTCACTCGGATCTCAATGGGTGTATGAAAGGTAGGTATAAGGAGGGTGAAGGAAGTTGATTATTTGAAGTAAGTATGGGGGCGTCCCTGAACCGTCCTGAGTTCTGAGGATGTTTCTTAGTGGCAAACACGAGACGTCGCACAGTGGGGCACCTTGTATGGGAGAGTGGAAAAAATTCCCTAAAAGCTTAACCACTAGATCGATTTTGATGAAATTTTCAGGCATGATAGTTATTAAGCCGAAAAAACCAAAACAATAAATTTTCGCCCATTGCCACGCCTACTTTTAAAAAAAGTAATTTTTCGTAAAAATTGTTACAAATTTGGATGTTAACTAAACCTTGAACAACTATTTTTTGGAAATTGGGCTAGAAAAGTTCTTACAACGCCCATTTTGTGGGCGTTTTTTTAACTTTTTGGTATGGAACTAGTCTTAGTTCGATAAAATCTGAATAACATTATTCATTTCCATTAAATTCTGAGACATGACAAAGAACCGTATAAGGAATTATTACAGAAAACGTCCACTGACTGACACGCCCACACAAAAATTCATATAATTAACCTTGGGGAATTCTTTGACTCCTTTTGTGCATTGTTTTCTGAAGAACCTTGATTGCTCTTTACTATAGAGTTTTTTTTTAATTTCAAGTTAGAAAACTAATAAAAATAGAATAAGTATCTTGCTGCGATCGCAGCATTCTTCAAAGTCATTAATTGGGCTTCCACTATGTCCAGTACACGATACCTCAGCGTCAACATTATCATTACTTACCAGTTTCACTTGGAATGTCCCCTTTTACCAATTACGGTACTTATGACGAAAACAAATTTTTTTGTAAGACGCATTGAGGTACCTATCGCGGATTAAATTTCAATAAAAAAAAATGTTTGGTAATCATTAAAAATATATTGAAGCTTTTTTCGCTTAAATGTGAATATTGTAATTTAAAAAACATTCAAATGACTCTTCTTTTCTAAAATTAAATCCACTAAAACTACATAAGCTATCGAAATAACAGCTGATAGCGTGACTATGTGGAGTAACTAACAAACGCTGAATGAAACTGACAGTTAAGTTTACCTTTGAAATTGTTATTATCAAGTTATTAAGGGCTTACGATAAAACAGTTGTGTTTACACAAGCAAACAAGTCAGATGATCACTACATTAAATTTTAGACTGCAAAATTATTGAAGTTTAAATTGCGATGCCTTCATATTATATGTAAATCGTAATTTTAACTACCAAACATTGTAAAATTTAATTTTCACGATGACAGTGAGTTTTAATGAAGAAATATTACTAGGTTTGTTCGTTGAAGTTTACCCAGGGTTGACCCAGGTTTCCTTGACAACCCCAAGAATTGTCAAAAAAAACCTGGGTTTTTCGGTTCTCAAAAAAATACAAAGGGTCTTCTTTTGTGTTGTTGAGATATGAAAGAGATACAATTTCTTTTAAAAATGGATAAAAACAAACCACAGTTTTCGTTTTCTATTTCTTTTTATTATTTTTAAAGTAAAATTGTGTATTCCGCGAATTATATTTCAAAAACAATAGAATTATCTGCAGCACGTGAATCTACAACAAAAAAATGCTTCAGAGCTCATGTCACTTTGGCAGTTTATTCTTTACCTCAACTCGCCCCAGCAAAAAACCTAGTTCTACTTCAGGGCGAGTTCAGGGCGACCCTTGGTGTCAAAAAACACAGAATTTGCTGGCCAGGGCGAGTTCAGAGTTTTCAAAAACACTTTGGGGCTACCCCATGTTGACTTCAGGGCTCAACGAACAAACCTACTGATTATCATATTACACATTATTATATTTTTGAATAAAAACTACCATGTGACATAGTAACTTTTCAAATTGTTCTTATAAAACCCTTGTTATTATTATTATGATGTTAAATCGTTAAAAATGGATTCTAAATAGTAAAATATAAAATAAAATATATCATATTTACCAACATTTTCGGGCCCCTAGCTTACGATATCAATATCGTGATTTTTACTTTATTTTTTTTTTTTGTTTTAGTGTATGACTTTCCCGCACTTCAAATTGCCCTGAAAATCGAATCCGGACGGTTTCGGATGCGTTCTTTGCTGAAAATTGTTCCTTACACTACACTATTCGCCAAAAACAACGGGACACTGGCGGCAAATGGCGCTAGTACTTAAAACTTTATGAGACTAAAAATAATCGCAAATTTTTAGTGTTTTTCTCTTCAAATATTTCTTATATAATTTTTTCCGCTCAAGAAATGTGTTGGTATTACTTATTGGTATATCTTAATCCCATAAATAGAAGAATCATTAAAAAAATTTCAGAATTTTAGCATAAACGGATCGTTCGAAAACCACCCCTGATTTTATCTATTTCTCCTCATTTTCTTGTTTGGATGATAAACTCCGGGCTTTCATATATTTTATCTGCAAACGGTTATCATTTCTTGATTTAACAACTATTTTACTATAAGGAACGAATGATGAAACATACAAATTGAAACTTTTGAAAATTGAATTTTTTCCACGTTTTCCCCACTGTGCGTCGCCCAGTTCATCGAAAAAGTATTCTCCGAGGGCTGCCTTTCTACTTCTGGCTAGGCTGGGGCATTCACAGGGGAAGTGAATTGTGCCCTCTTCTGCCTCTTCATCCTGACACCCTCTACATAAGTCAGATGAGTTGATGCCCATTACTTAAGTGAGTTCCCATTGTGTTGGATTTCAACCAATAGGGAGAGTTAAGGCCTGCTTAGCTTGAGTAAATACTCAGTTTTTTTCTTTGAAATATCTGGCCATAAGTTCCTCGAAATACGACAGGTATCAATTGTTGACCATCTGTATTTGTCAACTTTGAGAAAACTCTGGCAAATTCTTTTTTTTTTGCTCTAGTAGCATAAGAACAGAGCAGTCGGTTTGGCTCGGATCAAGAGTAGATCCGCCATATCGTTCCCGTATATTTCACGATGACCTGGGACCCATCAAAGGGTAACTGTATTTGATGCGCTGAGTAATTTCAACTCATTATGACAACGAACAACTAGTTTTGTCCTTGTAACAAATGAGGTAATGGCTTTGATTGCCGCCTGGCTATCAATAAAAATGTTAATATTTTTGTTAACTAATTCACATGTGTAAAGGATATTTCCAGCAGTAGCGTAGCTACCGCGGTATCAGCCGTATCAATGATACGGGGCCCCCGAGATATAGGGGCCCCGAGATTCAGAGTACTTGACGTGTGTAAGAAATTTTAAATTGAGATGCATTCGATAGACAATTTTAATAGATTCGCTCGTTGAAGTTTACCTAGAGTTGACCCAGGTTTTCTTGACACAACTGCAACTTGCAACCACTTTTTTCTTATCAGGCCACGTACCAGTAGCCCAGGAGAATCAGACAAAAAGATGGTAAAATTAGGCAATAATTCTTATAAAACTAAATTTCGATGGAGATCTCCGTTTTACTTTACCTTCGATGGACAACATTTTTTGTTTTATTTGTACTCGGGCTTATCTCCTTATTATTAAATAAAATTTTTGGGTGGAAGAGATAAGAAGAAGGCCATTTTTCCAAAAACGGTTGTGAGCTGTGAATTTGTTTTCTTATAACTCATTCAAATTTCACTTTACAACGAAAACGAATAATTGAGGAACCAGAAACTTTCAGGCGGTCTCAATATCTAAATAATGAGCTATTGATGAATTGCCAAAAAAAACTGTGTTTTCAATCTTAAAAAACACCAAAGTGTCCCCAATTGTGAAATAAACAAGAATCAACATTTTCTTTAAAAATGAATAGAAACAAACCACAGCTTTCATTTTCTATTTCTATTATGTTATTATCAAAGTAAATAGTGCATTCCTTGAAATTCTCTTAAGAAAATGAGAATTTCCTGCAGCACGTGAGTCCACAAAAAAAAATGCTTGGAGCTCCTGCCACTTTAACAATTTATTTTTTACCTCAGCTCCCCCCAGCAAGAAACCTAGATCTACTTCAAGGCGAGCTCAGGGCGACCCTAGGTGTCAAAAAACACAGAATTTGCTGGTCAGGGTGAGTTCAGGGTTTTTAAAAAAGCCTTCAGGGCCAACGAACAAGCCTAATTTACGTATTATTGAAAATTAACCTATTACCAACTTTGCTTACATGTTTCTTTTCGATACTTTTCCTTCCTTTGTAGTTATCTCTATCTAAGTCCTACCAACGAACGGAACCACAACTGCAACTTGCAACCACTTTTTTCTTATCAGGCCACGTACCAGTAGCCCAGGAGAATCAGACAAAAAGATGGTAAAATTAGGCAATAATTCTTATAAAACTAAATTTCGATGGAGATCTCCGTTTTACTTTACCTTCGATGGACAACATTTTTTGTTTTATTTGTACTCGGGCTTATCTCCTTATTATTAAATAAAATTTTTGGGTGGAAGAGATAAGAAGAAGGCCATTTTTCCAAAAACGGTTGTGAGCTGTGAATTTGTTTTCTTATAACTCATTCAAATTTCACTTTACAACGAAAACGAATAATTGAGGAACCAGAAACTTTCAGGCGGTCTCAATATCTAAATAATGAGCTATTGATGAAACCTAAAAGTTATAGCGTTTCAAAATTTGACTTTTGATTTTGACCGTAAAGTGACAAACAAATATTTTTGGAAATACATATGGGTGATTCCATAGAAAATGACCCTTTACGAAAAATCACAAAATATGACTTCGAATTGAAAGAAGTACCGTTAGACGGTTTTAAAAGAGATTGCATGTTTCATTTTAAAAGTGAAATAAGAAAAAAATTTGTATCAATGTGATAATTTGGGAAAAAAAGGATACTATAATAGACAAAATTTCAATAATTTGAAATTAATACACTGAGGGAAAAATGTATGCACATAGCCCATAAATGTATTGACTCATCCCATATTTTTCTGCACACATAACACTGTGTACTGATTCCATTATGAAATCTATACTGTGTACATACATTTATTTGCATGATGTATAGTCAATGAAGAATCTACCCATTGCACAAAACACTGTCGGATATCTCGTGATAATTTTCGTAATTAGCTATGTACTCAGTAAAGCGTCTATAGAATCATTGCATGAATAATAATGTTCAATTGAGTCAACACATAAATCCATGAGGGTTGTCTGTGATGAGTACATGTTTGTTTAGTGAGTAAAGGTTCGATGCAGCATTCTATGCATTCACTAAATAAATATATGTGCCTAATTGACCCTTTACATACTTTTGAGGCTGTTGTATGCATTTTTCCATGCACTCATTACATTAATATAAATATGCCATGGATTCACTACATTAATGTATGGCGGTTATCTGTGTTGAAAAAATTTGTATGTAGTGAGTAAAGATTTTACACATTCATTAAATATAAATATATATTCCCTATACACATCACAATAATATTACTGGATGAGTATGTAGTGAGTACAGTATCTATGGATTCATTACATAAATATAGATACTAAATGTCATCTTTACATAAATGAGTAAATAATTATGTAGCAGGTACATTTTATGTTTACTTATTACATAAATACTTTACAATTATCTGTGATGAGTACACAATTATTTGCTGAGTACAAATTGATTGCAATGATGACATTAATACACATATTTGTTGTATTCATTACATAAACAAGGCTAATAATCCTGTGATGAGTATAGAATTATTTACTCATGGCATAGTTACGTAAAATTTATCTGTGATGAGCAAATAATTGGGTAGTGAGTACATTTTTAATGCACTCATTACATAAATACAAATATTATATGTACTCATTGCATAAATGCGTTACTTTTATCTGTGATGAATATAAAATAATTTATTGAGCATAGATTGTTTGCACTGATTACATAAGAACTAATATTTTTTGTATTCAGTACATAAATAAGGCTAGGAATCCTGTGATGAGTAAAGAATTATTTATTCATTACATAATTATGTTAAAGTTACCTGTGATGAGAAAATATTTGTTTAGTGAGTACATTTTTAATGCACTCATCACATAAATGAAAAATTATATGTACTCATTAAATAAAAACGTATCAGTTATCTGTGCTGAGTAAACAATTATTATTTTGTGATTACAGATTCTTTGCACTGATTACATAAAAATTAATATCGTTGGTAGTCAGTACATAAGTAAGGCTAGGAATCCTGTGATGAGTAAAGAATTATTTATTCATTACATAATTATGTTAAAGTTACCTGTGATGAGAAAATATTTGTTTAGTGAATATATTTTTAATGCACTCTTCACATAAATGCAAATATTATATGTATACATTAAATAAAAACGTAACATTAATCACTCTGTCTTCTCATGGATTGTAATAGTCATAAGGCCATTTTGGAAATTGGAATTTTAATTTATATTTAGCATCAATGTAAAAAAAATCTTGTTTTTCCGAATGAAATAAAAATTAAAATTTTAGCTTTTGTACATAATTTTTTCTTTAATATAATACTGATTAGGATTTATGTACATGTTTGTTGCTTAGAAATTCGTTCAAAAGTTACAATAAGGTTATCAGTTGCAACTGAATTTGATAATTTATTATAATTATTACGCTTTTTCCCTTTTAACATTGGTTTATAGAACCACATTTGGAAGAAACCCCATACGTTTAAGCAGTCGGCTGGGTTCTTGACGTTCAAAACGTGGTATACGTTGAAACAACAATCAATAGCTCCTGACATGCTGCTCATTAAATATTTTATTCCGTCAAAAAAAACGAACATTTTTGACGGATATAAAACGTCTTCTCCAATCATAGCTAAAAAAAAAAGAAATCGGTAGATATAAGTAACAAAAAATTTAAATGCATTTAAACATATGAAAAAGTCTTAAGAAATGAAGTTTTCATGAAATGTGTTGTATACCAAGTTTTATTTTCTAGGGGAACAGCAAAAATAGTATAAACATTTTGAATGCAAAAATTGAAATTTCCAAAACTTATAAAGTGTAACTTCTTAACTGACTAATGACAAAGTGACTTTCATTTATAATATTTAAATAAAATAAAAAGTTAAGAAAATATAATATTTACACACATACATACATATTATAAATACAATATATAATTTTTAAAGAGGCTAGAAGCAACTTACCGAGTTATGTAAAAAAAATAATCACTTAAATCCCAAGTGCCTTTATATTAAGATACCAAGTGCAAACAATCAAATTAGTAGGTAGGTATTTAAAATTTAAATCACTTATGGCCAGTTGCACCGACCTCTTTTAAATATTTATTGCTTCGTTTAATTTTAAAATGACATTTATCGGTTGCACCAACCACTTCTAAATCTAACAGGCCAATAAACGAACCAATAAACTAAAGTTCCATTTTCCTCCAGATAAATTTTAAAAGCAAGTTTAAACGAACATATCTAACTACCTACAAACAAAATAATTCAATTTTATTTGACGGAATATTGTTGATTCCAAATTAAAATAACGAAAACAACAGGTGAAGGCATTTTGTTTCCTATTTATAATTCACTACTTAAATAAATAAATTATTCCAGAAAAATTATAGACTGGTCATCGTGTGTTCATCTGATACCGAACTAAACCAAAAAATAGCGAGACGTCGAAGAGTTATTCAGGTTCACAGAGAAATCTATTTTCTGAATTCGATGACGTCGCTTTAAAATATTTGTTCATAATTTCCAAGAGTGTGTCGAAAAAATTTTAGTGTTAGTTGGTATCTATTTCAATAGTTTCATAATTTCTCTGAAAAAAATAAAATAATAAATAAAAATAAAAAAAAACACCAAGATGGCGCATTGGCTGTATCTAATGAGAAAGAGAATACCAGAACCTTGTTTCTGTTTATCTTGTATTCACATTTTCCTTATTGCTATCTCACTTGCACTGGTTAAATTTTTTCGTTCAGTTTAATAAACATATGATAAAATCCAGGGGTGGTTCATGAACTGCATTTTAGCTAAAAAATGCGCGAAAGAGATTGGTGCAACCCAAATAAATTTATCAGTCCGATAAATTTTAACTCCATTTTAGCAAAAACCGCTTTTAGTGAATTTTGGTGCAACTGGGCATTAAATAGTTGTTGTTTTATAAAAAGTTAAAGTCAAATTTATTGTTTGAGTAATAATTTAATAAAGTTTTCAACGAACACTTTCCTTAACACTGTCGTCACGACACCAACACCAAGCGACTTCCTAAAGTAAAACTGCCGTAATGCAGTTAAATGCATGCATGTTTATGGCGAATAGTAGGTTTTTAAAATTTAAATCACTAAAATAATACTGTTTTATTTTATAAAAAATTTAAAACACTTTTATTGTTTGAATAATGATTTAATAAACTTTTGAACGAACACTTTCCTTAACACGTCCTCACGACTCAAATCTATCAACTGAGAAGAATAAGAAGCCCCCCAAGCGACTTTGTAATAGTGAGGCGGCATAGCGTCCATATGAAGCATGATTGTGCACTTTGTGATAAAAGCAAATAATTTTGATCATTGTTGGCACATTATAAAAGAATGATTTTAAGATATTGGGCCACTTCGTATCTCCGTCCATTTAGGTGGGCGGGGCAATTTTGTTTTGAAAATGACTTGAAATTGAAAAAAAATTATACAAAAATAACGACAACACTTACAATATTTTGCTATATCTTTTTTGAAAGCCAAAACGCCATTCTTAAATTCTGTTTTTAAATTAAGTTATTTGAGTACATAGTTTTCGAAAAAATCATTTTCAAACTCAAAGTTTTGGAAAAAAAATGTTGAAAAAAAAATGTATACTGATTTTTTTTTAACTTTGCGTAGTTATATAAAAATTAAATTTTTATTTTTCAGTGCTCCTATCAATTTTGGGTCAAATTTTGAAAACCATTTTTTTTAAGTCCCTTAGTTTTTGAAAAAAATTGAAAATTATAAAACCATTTTTTTTCGTAGACAAACTTTTTTTTTGAGTATTTGTCTAATTCATAACGTAATTTTTGATCAAAAACACCCTGAATTTGTACCTATTGACAAAAACAGCAATATAGACCAGTAAGTGTCAAATCCCCTCCCTCGTAAAAAAAATATATTTAAGAGTAAGAAACCTCATATGACAATTCTTTTTATTTAATGACTTGAATGAATGAATGAAATATTGGGGTTGTTGCACTGCGACCTTAAGATCTATTGTGACCCCACTTAAAAACTGGATGAGATTGCTCATCTTACAGTTCTTCCTCCACCTTAATATCTCTCAGAAATTTGATATTTAATGACTTAACACAAATAAGAAATAGAAAGCAAAAATTAAATTTAAAGATTTAAAGACACTTTGTTACAAATAAGGTTAAAACATGCTAAATTATAATACATAATCCACTAAAAATAATATATTGTAAGACCGGCTTATACTAGATATTTATAAATAATACATTATGTGCTGTGCATACATGTTAGCACCTGTGTACAAGCTTGCGAAACCTTATCGAAATTCTACCCTGCCACAGGCATGTTTTTTAATCAATTATCTTCATATTAAACAATATCGTGAAGGTCGTATTCATCGGTGTCCTCTGGTCAAAGAACAGAAACCAAGAACAAAACAGATCAGAAGATGGAAACCTTCATCGACCATGAATTTACCTGTGGCAAATAAGTTTGCCCACAGGCTGAAAACTTTCTTAAAACAGTGAGAAGAGTTGTTCTTGTACCTTTTCGCAGAACCGTACCATGAGAGAGTTGGGGGTTTTGCAACTAATTCGTACCTCATGTAAGTAGAAGGCTCACCATTACTTCTCAAAACGCAAGCGAGACAGTGAAACAGTTGGTTTGGGTTTATTTGCCACATAAGTGTTGATTTTTGTCGTCTTGGTCAAACTTACAAGTGAACGAACTTATAATCTTTCCTCTTTATTGAACATCGCTGAAACGCTGACCAAATATCGCTTTCATGGCTTTTAAACCTTCAGCGTTCCTAAGTTTGATCAGCTTTCATGAATCATGGGCAACCACACATGTAGTCAAAGATACAAGAAGAGCTATTTCCTCAAACGGCTTGTAAAAATGTAGCCACTATGTCAAATTAAAAAAGTCCCTATTATGTCCAATGGTACACAAGGATACTGAGCTCTTCGGAGATCACATTTTTCGTGGAAAGCCAAGCTGCTATCAAAGCAATAGCCATAGTGTAACAAAGTGTCTTTAAATCTTTAAATTTAATTTTTGCTTTCTATTTCTTATTTGTGTTAAGTCATTAAATATCAAATTTCTGAGAGATATTAAGGTGGAGGAAGAACTGTAAGATGAGCAATCTCATCCAGTTTTTAAGTGGGGTCACAATAGATCTTAAGGTCGCAGTGCAACAACCCCATTATTTCATTCATTCATTCAAGTCATTAAATAAAAAGAATTGTCATATGAGGTTTCTTACTCTTTAATATATTTTTTTTACGAGGGAGGGGATTTGACAGTTACTGGTCTATATTGCTGTTTTTGTCAATAGGTACAAATTCAGGGTGTTTTTGATCAAAAATTACGTTATGAATTAGACAAATACTCAAAAAAAAGTTTGTCTACGAAAAAAATGGTTTTATAATTTTCAATTTTTTTTCAAAAACTGAGGGACTTAAAAGAAATTGGTTTTCAAAATTCGACCCAAAATTGATAGGAGCACTGAAAAATAAAAATTTAATTTTTATATAACTACGCAAAGTTAAAAAAAAAATCAGTAGGTACCTATACATTTTTTTTTCAACATTTTTTTTTCCAAAACTTTGAGTTTGAAAATGATTTTTTCGATAACTATGTACTCAAATAACTTAATTTAAAAACAGAATTTAAGAATGGCGTTTTGGCTTTCAAAAAAGATATAGCAAAATATTGTAAGTGTTGTCGTTATTTTTTTATAATTTTTTTTCCATTTCAAGTCATTTTCAAAACAAAACTGCCCCGCCCACCTAAATGGGCGGAGATACGAAGTGGCCCAATATCTTAAAATCATTCTTTTATAATGTGTCAACAATGATCAAAATTATTTGCTTTTATCACAAAGTGCACAATTGAATAGCTAAGCCGCCCCACTATAAAGTAAAGTAGTGCATCAATGTTTATGGCCATGATCTCTTCTCAGATCATTCTGCAGTCATACTCACTATGAGCGAAAGCCTTGTCAAAATTGAAAAACCACCCAGGTTAACAAACGGTAAAACCAACTGGGAAGGATTTAAGAAAGATATCGAGGACAACGTTGAATTGAGGGTATCATTACAAACGCCTCTTGAGCTTGAAGATGCAGTAGATGCCTTTGTTGATATAATACAAAAGGCAGCGTGGAATAACACACCTTATCAAAGGGTTACCCCGTGCTATAAAGATATAAAATATCCGCAGGAAATAAAAGACTTAATAAAAGATAAACGAAAAGCACGTAAGAAATGGCAGCGAACCCGTGCTCCTCAACACAAAGCTCATTTAAATCGCTTGTGTAATGTGCTAAAAACAGCGATATCAGATTTCAAAAACCGTGAAGTTGAAAATTACCTTGAAAGCTTGTCAGCTGGGAAAGAATCCAACTACTCACTTTGGAAAGCTATAAAAACAACGAAAAAACCAAAGCTTCCAGTACCCCCGATTTAGAAAAGCCAAAACGAATGGGCTAAAAGTGACAAAGAGAAAGCGGCCGTATTCGCCGATTACCTGGAAGAAACATTTAAACCTTCCGATGGGCAAGCACTCAATGAAAATATTAATATGAGTTTTAGCTCAAGTGAAAATTACAGAACCAGAAATGCTACGCTCGCTGAATTGAACAGAGAAATAAAGAAGCTTAAGTCTAATAAAGCTCCGGGGTATGACTTAATAACAGCGGAAATATTAAAAATGCTTCCTAATAAAGGATTAATTAACCTCCTTTATATAATAAATGCCGCTCTAAGGCTAGAATATGTTCCAAGCCAATGGAAAGTTGCGGAAGTCATAATGGTTTTGAAACCTGGTAAACCATCTCACGAAAAGAATTCTTACAGACCGATTTCGCTTCTTCCAATAATATCGAAAGTTTTTGAAAGAATACTACTCCTGCGCCTGCAGCCTATAATAGAAGAGAAACGATTAATACCTGAACATCAGTTCGGATTTAGAAGCAAGCATTCAACAATTGATCAAGTGCATAGAATAACTGACGTAATTGAGAGAGCTCTTGAAGAAAAGAAAATCTGTTCGACGGTCTTTTTGGATGTGTCGCAAGCGTTTGACAAGGTGTGGCACGAAGGCCTCAAATTCAAATTACGACAAGTTCTGCCTGAAGGACTTTATAAAATTCTCAACGAATATCTAGAAAACAGACTTTTTCGTGTAAGACACGGAAATGAATATTCTAATTTCAAAGAAATAGTGGCTTGGGTACCACAAGGTAGTGTTTTAGGTCCAGTTCTGTACCTTCTATTTACACGTGATATACCTCAAACAGAAGACACTTTCGTAGCAACGTTTGCTGATGATACTGCAATACGAGCAGTAGGCAAAACGATTAACGAAGCTACGATTAAATTACAAAATGCTCTTAATAATGTTAATGAGTGGACAAAAACATGGCGAATAGCGCTCAATGAACAAAAGTCAGTCCACGTGGACTTTACGTATAAAAAAATAAATAGATTGCCCGTCTTTCTTAATACCGGTCGTGTACCATTTGCGAATGAAGCAAAATATCTGGGAATGACTCTAGACGCGAAATTAAAATGGAAGCCGCACGTAAAAAAGAAATGCGAAGAATTAAAAAGTAAATTAAGAGATATGAACTGGCTACTCGGTAAATATTCCAAGCTTAGTATTGATAATAAGTTGATTTTATACAGGCAGGTACTTAAACCTGTCTGGACTTACGGTATACAACTCTGGGGTTGTACCTGCGATACAAATTTAAATAAATTACAAACGTTTGAAAATAAATTGCTTAGGTCATTTGTAAATGCACCATGGTATATAAGAAACGAAGATCTTCACAGGGATCTCGGGATTCCTACGGTTCGAGATGAAATTAAGAGTTTCGCGCGAAAACATAGAAATCGGCTATTAGATCACGCTAATCCAACGATTATTGACATTCTTGACGAGTCGAATTTAGTACGCCGTCTGCAAAGAACAAAACCTTCCGACTTGGTGCGGTGAACACAAAACCGCTTTAAAATCGCGGAATAAGCAGAAACTTTCACCGGAAAGTTACCTGCAACATGTTACTTAACTTCGTTAAAAATAAATTGCTAGATAAGTTTCAACTTAGTTGCAATCGGGAAGTGGAGGTGGTTTTAGTGTAGTAAGAATCTCACACTTCTATGAGCACGCGTTTTCCGGTCCTCATAGAGCCTGATGCAGGTTTTGCGCCTACCCACGGTCAAAAAAAAAAAAAAAAAAAAAATAATTGTAGTTTTGTAAATGTTTGGACTAAAACTATCGGTTGGAATCCTCTTTTTGCGTGGCCGCGATAAGATAGGTAATCTTACGGTCGGCTCCCAAAAATGATTATAATGATAAATGATTTTATTCGATACTCTGACTAAAACCAAAACAAAAATTTGTTTCCATTAAGTTTTATTTTTTTTTTTTTTCAAAAAAAGAATTACAATTGGCAAAGAACTACCCATAAATAAGACCCATATCGCACTGAACTCATTCATTCAAAAATTAATATGTACATAAAATCATCGTTTACCACTAAACAAAATAAAATGCACGACTGGATCGCACGTACTTGCTCTTATGTTCAAGTTGTGTGGAACTTAAGAACTTTAAAAAATATTCAAGTAATTATAGAAAAAGTATAAAAAAGCATTTAAATCGTTCTTTTAATTGTTTAAACAGCCTGATAAATAACTTAGAGCGCAAAAAAAAGTATGCCATCTGATCACTTAAAAAAATATCAATATAAGCAAAAAAAAAAATTTTAAATCGTTGGAGCCGTTTTCTTAAAAAATAATTTTTTATATATAAAATCATTGTAACATTTTTCAAAAAAAAATTTGGTATGCCAATTTTGAGTATATATTAATATACATTTAAAACTGAAATTTCAAAACAATTCATCAACCTGTTTTTGAAATATTGAATTTTCAAAAAAAAAATTTGAATCTTTTTTTAAAAATCTAAAATTTATTTTTTCAAAAATTTTGGTATGCAGTATTATTTATATTCTAACAAAGCTTTTGTGTAAAAATTTTTATTGAAATTGGATGAGCGGTTAATGAGAAAACCAAAAATAAAAAAAAAACGTTATATAGTTATGGGTGCACCTACACATCCATTATCGTATTCTTAAGATATCTTTCCTCTATCAAATTTCGTATTTTAAATGTTCTTTCATGTTAATCAAATTTCAATTCAAATTTTATTTTTATGTTCCCACAGTCGAATTAAATAATTCAAATTTAATTTTTATGTTCCCACAGTCGAATTAAATAGATATTCGAATTTCATACACTGTACGTGCAGGAATGTTGCTGCACAAGCAAAAATAAATCAGATGTAAAATTAATCTAGTTTTAAGTTTAGTTCAGTTAAAAGTGCGAACCAATAAAGACGTTTTTGAATAAAATTAAAATTTCGTTTTTTTTATTTATTTCCTCAGTCGTGTACATAACTGGCGCAGTCGGTAGCCCTCGAACAAGTGGTTGAATTAGAACAAATCGATAAATAGTTTTTTTGTTTTGTGAAACATTTTTCCAAACGAAAATTGGAAATTAAAACAAATCGATAAATAGTTTTTTGTTTTGTGAAACATTTTTCCAAACGAAAATTGGAAATTAAAACAAATCGATAAATGGGCGATTCCATTATCGCGGGTGCAACATTTAGACTCACTTTGAGTATATTTATAGTAAAATGCAAACTTATTTAAATGAAATTATTACTTGATGGGTATCATTTTGACCTATTAATTTTGGGTTCATTTATATAATTTAAATGAAATAAATAGATTTTCGTAAAAAAGGTTTCAAAGTGCGATCGCGGGTGCAACGAATTCTGCCCACATTTCTGGATCATAGTACGAAAAACCCAAAAGTCTGTTAATTGAGAAACATTTATTATATTCTTCTTACATTTTATTGAACGACGTATATCCAAACAACTAAAGAAATAAAAATATAGTTAGAAAACAAAATTAAATAACGAGTTTTTCAATCTTAAATCAATCGCGGGTGCAACATCAAATTATCGCGGGTGCAACGCGTCTAACTTTAGTGAATATTTATATAAAACAAATGATATAACGGAACTGGATTAGAGATTAAGTGACATATAATGCTAGTTAGTACACTTTTCTATTAATTATTACCAAGTTTTTATCAAATATGTCAATATTTTTCGAAAATACTGGGAATATATTATTGCCATCAATGATTTTTTTCTGGTGCTTGCAATTTTACGATCATATCTTCAATTGGCATCATAAATTGTGATCTTACAACTCCCTTTTCAACCATATCGTTTAGACACAACCCTACGTAACAATAAAGTGTTATTTTTCTGCCGAACTTGCAGGGTACTGTAAGAGAACATAGATACAAACCCGCGCAAATATCTTTTGGCAAGACTATTGCAGTGAAAATAGAACAGGTTTCAAGGCATGCCTCTGCTGGTAATATAAGAAGTTCAAGAGAGGTTGTTGGAGATTAATCTTCTGAATCACTAAAAACATCGGAAAAGCGCAGTTTTTGTTTTTTTAATGAGGAGGGATTGGACTCGGATTGATATGAAGAAGGAGTAGATATACATATATCAGAAAACAGAATTTCTTTGTGCACTGATCGTATAAGTGGCTTTAAATCATCATCTTCCATAAAACTATCTGTTTCGATGATGGTAGATTTCAAAATATCTGTGCTCTTGAAACGAGGCAGCAAGGTTCGTGTCACAGTTTTGTTGGTTCCGTCTTGTGATTAAAAAAAATTTTTGATTGAAAACCCAGTATGTTTTCAATCGTTCCCATTTATCAACTAACATGTCTTTCCCTTCTTCAATTTACTGTTCAGAAAAAAGTATCGATTAGATGCTTTTTGATAGATTTCGTGCCAGGTTGTGAAATTCCTTGTTTCCCTGCCATTAAACTTATATTATTTTGTATAAAAAAGAACAAAATATTATATTAAAATGTTAAAAAAAATCAACCTTGAACAACAAAAATTATAATTCAAGGCATATTTTAAAATAAAATATAATACATCACTCAATAATGGTAGTTGTCAGTAAGTTGCACCCGCGATTCTAATTTCACGATTGCGGGTGCAATTCTAATTTCACGATCGCGGGTGCAACCAATTTGAATCCATGTTTTTTCAAAGTTCAATTTATAATTTACTCCTGATACGACTGATTTAATTTTGTTTTTGTTTTTTTCTTACTTTCACAAAGTTTCAAAACGAAAGCACCTTATTTTTGTGAAAAAAACAAACTTTTATATCTTTTTTATCGCGGGTGCAACAATCTTACAATGTCTTTTTGCGATAAATAATACTAAAAAAGTAATAACAAATATTTCAATATTTTTGGACAAACGAATAAATAACATTTGTGACCACAAGTCTTACAAGTGAATCATTACCTCAAACTGTCGGTACTATCTATTTCGTGCTTTTTTTAACAGTCATGATAATTGCAGTTTGCACCGACCTTTTGTATGACAGTTTTGCGAAGCGTAAAAAAATGTTTTCTTTAAATTTGGTGAACAATAATTTTTTTGTTGATAAATAGAGTCCTTCTACTATGCATTGTTATCAAAAAAAGTAAAAATATTGTATTTTAAAAATTAATGCCGAAAATCGTCTCCAGCGGAATCGCCCAAATAGTGTTTTGTTTTGTGAAACATTTTTCCAAACGAAAATTGGAAATCAATCTACCAACTTTTCCGGTTAATCTTTCAAGGGAATATATTGAAACAGAAAAAACCTAAAGAAAAGACAGTGAAACTAAATATTTTCGACCTATCCTTTCAAGTGAATATTGAAAAGGAAGTGAAAATTAAAATTTTCAAAAAGTTTATAACATTTTGTGAAATCTTGTCCAAACGAAAATTGGAAAGAAAATCAAAAGACACTTCTACGAAACAAAGCAGAAAGTGAAGATCAACCATTTGGAGTTTTTAAGGACTGACATATCGAGGAGAATTAAAAGAACGAGTACACCGAGGGAATTATGAAGCTGATACTCACCATTATTTTTCTGTAAGAAATAATACCTATTATATTTATAAAACTAAATTTTTATATAAAACCCATTGAATTCAATAGAAAAAAAAACAAATTTATACATAAGAATTTAATTAATTTGATAACTGAATAAGAAAACGTGAAAAAAAAATAGATATAAATAAATATATATATAAAAAAAAAAGAGAGAAAAAAGATGTCTTTACAAAATAATAACGAAGTGTCACAAATTAATATAACTGATATTAGCACTCCAGATGCTATTAAAACTTTGCCAAGTTTTCACGGTGATCCCAGAGATCTACATACTTTTCTCAGATCGGTAGACCGAATAGAACCGGTACTAATTAAATCTAGTACAGATCCCGTTATCCTAGGATCATGGCTCCAAGCGATAAGGCAAAAAATCAAAGGAAAAGCGAGTGATAGACTCCGCCTTCACGGCGAACCCCAATCATGGGCTGACATAAGAAAATGTCTGGAAAAACACTTCTCCGACCACCGAGATCAGAGAACACTCTATAATTCGTTAAGCACTCTAAGACAAACAGGTTCAGTATCATATTTTTATGACCAGATTCTCGAGCTGGTGACAGCTTTAAATAGCCAAATCAAATCAGGTCCAATAATAAGGGAAATGTTAATAAATAGAAACCTCGAAGAAGGCTTGGACACCTTCAAAAAAGGGTGTAAAGAACCTCTCAAAACAATTCTGCTGTCAAGGAACCCTTCAACTTTGGAAGAAGCCTTTGATATAGCTTTGAGTATAGAACCAAACAGTTACGCAAACTATAAGGCGAATAATGCCTTAAATAGAAATCCATTCAATTCAGGAAATTATAATAATTCTAACTATAGAACTTACAACCAAGGAAATCAAGGAAACTTTTTATTACAAAATTATAATGCCAATCCTGGTTATAGACCACAAATTAACTCTAATGACTATAGCAATTCCATTCAGTATAACAATCAAAGAAATCCTAGGCATTCCCAGAATCCGATGGAAATAGATAATTCTAGACAATTTAGGCAATCCACAAACTATAGACCAAATAACGAATACAGACAATCGACAAATTATAGACCAAATAACGAATACAGACAATTGACAAATAATAGGCCAAATAACGAATACAGACAATCGACAAATTATAGACCAATTAATGATAGAAATTCTTCCCAAAACGCTTCCAACAGATCTAGGATGCAAGTAGATGAAATAAATTCAATAGAGGCACAAAATCAAGAAATTGACGAACCTAGAATTCCAGCAGAAGAACTGTTTTCATATGAAAATTTTTGGGAACAAGCCTCGAATCAGGCAGATACATAAATAGGTTGCCATACATCAATATAAAAACACCCAATAAAATTCTTAAATTATTGATAGACACAGGCGCCTCTAGCTCACTATTGAATCCATCATTAGTTAAACCCGAACATATTTCTAAAATAAAACCCTACGTAATTAAAGCTTTAAATAAAAAAGCTATTATCTCAGAAAAAGTAGAAACTACACTTTTTAAAGAATTCGGAGCTGATTCTCCACCCGTAACATACTATCTTTTTAATTTCCATGACTATTTTGATGGCATAATAGGCTACGATATTCTTTCCACATGCGGAATACAAATAGATTTGACGAAAAATATAATTAAAAGAAAAGAGAATGAAATACAGATATTTCATAAACCTTTAACAAGAACATATACTTACAACATTCCTTCAAATAGCGTAAGAAAACTAGAAATACCCGTAGATCAACAATATGGAGACGTATTTCTCGAAGAACAAGTAATTAACGAAGTAAAATTGATAGGTGGATTATATGAAGCAACGAACTGGAAAGCCAATATCCTTATAGAAAACAACAACAGCGAAGATGTTGAATTTAAAATAGAGCAACCATTAAAATGTATTTCAGTAAATACATTAGAAATAAATAACTTTGAAATTAAAGAACAGGAAAAAAGAGACCTATTGGAAGAAATAAGAACCAAACATTTGAACCTTGAGGAAAAAGAAACCTTACTAAAATTAATAAATCAGTACAGAGACATATTCTATGACGAAAATCAAAATTTAAGTTTTACAAATGAGGTAAAACATAAAATAAAAACTAAAGACGATACACCAGTTTACACAAAAACTTACCGTTACCCTTACATACACAAGGAAGAAATCAAACGACAAATAGATAAAATGTTAAACGAAGGAATCATACGACCTAGCTATTCACCTTGGTCATCCCCTATATGGATTGTACCAAAAAAGGCAGACTCATCAAATAAAACAAAATGGCGACTTGTGGTCGACTATAGAAGAGTGAACGACAAAACAATAGATGACAAGTACCCTATTCCGAATATTTCGGAAATTTTAGATAAGTTAGGACGTTCTGTGTACTTTACGACATTAGACTTAGCGTCAGGGTTTCACCAAATTGAGGTAGATCCTGATGATATAAAAAAAACCGCATTCACAGTAGAAGGAGGCCATTATGAATATGTGCGCATGCCTTTTGGGCTAAAAAATGGTCCAGCAACCTTCCAAAGGGTGATGGATGTCGTACTAAAAGATTTGCAGAAAATATGTCTTGTCTACATGGACGACATTATAATTTTTTCAACATCATTAGTAGAACATATTCAGAACTTAAAGAAAGTTTTTAATGCTCTTAGAAAAGCAAATCTTAAAATCCAGCTAGATAAATCGGAATTTTTATGCAAGGAAGTTGCATTCCTAGGACACGTAGTTTCGGATGAAGGTATTAAGCCAAATCCAGATAAAATAAAAGCCGTTAAAGAATATCCTATACCCAAAACCCCCAAACAGATTAAACAATTTTTAGGACTATTAGGCTATTACCGAAAGTTTATAAAAGACTTTGCTAAACTTACCAAACCACTTACGTCAAAACTAAAAAAGGGTGCAAAAATAAATATAAATGATGAACAGTACAAAAAATGTTTTGAAATATGCAAGCATTTACTTATAAACGACCCAATTTTAGCATATCCAGATTTTGAAAAAGATTTTATCCTAACAACAGACGCGTCGAACTTCGCTCTTGGAGCAGTCCTCTCGCAAATGCAAAATGGAAAGGAACATCCCATTTGCTACGCAAGTAGAACTTTGAATGACCATGAAACAAAATACTCAACAATCGAAAAAGAGTTATTAGCGATTGTTTGGTCAACCCAGTATTTCAGACCTTACTTGTTCGGACGGAAGTTCAGAATTCAAACTGACCACAAGCCACTACGATGGTTGATGTCGGTAAAAGAGCCAAATTCAAAATTGATTAGATGGAAACTTAAATTAGAGGAGTACAACTATGAAATTGAATATAAACCCGGAAGAATTAATAATAACGCTGATACTCTTTCAAGAATACCATTACAGGAAGAAGATCTAGATAATATTTCAATGAAGCCAATGGAAATTAATGCCCAAGAATCAGAATCATCAGGTAATACAATTCATAGCGCAGATTATGATAGCGAAAGTCTTATACCTATCTCAGAATCATGTTTAAATCAATTCCAAAATCAACACATTATTTCATTAAAACAAAGTGGCAGTGCCTCAATTAAAACAGTAAAAATATTTTCAAGTACAAGAAAGACTATACAATTAAGACAGTATGATGAAGAAACACTCATTAACCTAATAAAAACACATTTCAATCCAAAACAGGTAAATGCAGTATACATTGAAAACAATACACTTTTCCTATCATTTCAAGAAGTTTATGAAAAATATTTTTCACGTAATAAGCAACTAAAAGTACTTCGCTGCACAAAAATAAGAAAAGATATAACATGCGAATTCGAACAGGATAAAATTATTAAAGATACCCATCTTGAGAATAACCATAGAGGAATAAATGAATGTTTTGAAAAAATAAAAAGAACATACTATTTTCCTAATCTCAGAAATAAAATAACATTATTTATAAATCAATGCGAAATATGCCAAAAAGAAAAGTATGAAAGAAGACCGGTGCGGCAGAAATTTCAATTAACTCAAACTCCTAAATTTCCGTTAGAGATATGCCATATCGATATTTTCTTTGCCAATAAAGGTAAACCAATCCTTACAATAATTGATAAATTTTCTCGATTTGCCCAGGCCTACCCTATCGAAACTAGAAATACACCCCATATCAAAGAAGCCCTAATGAGACACTTTAGCTTATTTGGAAAACCAAAATTTCTTGTATCGGATCAAGAAGGTGCAATTACCACAATAGAAATAAAAGAATTTTTAACTCAAAACGATATTTCTATCCACTATACTTCAAGTAACTCTTCAACTTCAAATTCTCCAATTGAACGTTTTCATTCTACACTCCTAGAACACTTACGCATAATAATGAATAATGAAAAACTGACATTTGAAGAATCAATTTTTAAAGCTATTTACGGTTACAATAATTCAATTTGTCAAGCGACAAAATATACTCCTTTTGAATTATTTTTCGGACGAAAGTACGATGAAAATCTTGAACCAAATCCAGAAAACTTAAGGGAACATAGACAGGAATTATATGAAAGTGCTAATTCAAACAACATTAGACAGAAAGAAAAATATATTAAAAAACGAAACCAAAATAGAGATGAACCATTAGATTTACCTACAGATAGAGACGTATTTAAAAGAGAAAAAACAATAAATAAATTACAACCAAAATTTAAGAACATTCGTATACAAAGACAGAAAAAGAACGTAGTTTATGATAATCAGGATAGGAAATTCCCTAAACATAAAATTAAAAAACCCCGACAGTTGCAGGTTTCAGACAGCTTGGACACAACTTGAAATGCAAGATTTATCAAATAACCAAGGACTACTAGCTATTCGAACAAACAGAGCATACATTATAACAGGACAACATAAACTTTTCCATATAATAAATTTAGACAACTACAGGACAAACATAATGAAAATAAAAACAAATGTAGAAGAGATCATAAAAAACAAACATTTTGAAATCATTCAACAAACGATCAATACAAAATTGAAAACATTAGAAGAAACATTTAACATGATCTATCCAATAACGAGAAACAGAAGAGCTTTAATTGACATACTAGGAACAGGAATTAAATTCATAACAGGTAACATGGACCATAACGACGCACTAGAAATTGACGAAAAAATAAGACAACTACAAAGTACAAACGAACAACTCATACACAATGACAACGTACAAATTAGACTTAATAACGAAATGATAGACAGATTTGATAACATATCGAAACATATAAACACACAACAAAATATTATTAATGAGTACCTAAGTAAAATACAGAACAGAATAAAAGAAGAAGAGCATAACGTCATTTTCACACAATATCTTTATCAAACTTCATACGACATTGACTTATTAGAAAACCACCTCACAAAAATATTTGAATCTATACAATTAGCTAAACTCAAAGTTATTTCAAAGAATATACTCTCTCCAAAAGAACTTGAATTTGCTTACAAAGAGCTGCAGCAAAAAGGATTTCCCATTCACTCAATGGAGCAAATATATGAAATTTGCGAATTACAGGCATTTTATAAAAATAATAATATAGTATTCCTTATAAAAATTCCCATTTTTAAACAAGCCCCTTTCCAAGAATATCTAATCGAACCTATCCCAACTTCTAAAAACCATACAATTGCTGTTCAGTTTTCAAACTTTTTACAAAATGATAAAGAAGCTTATTTTATAAAAGAAAAATGTTTTCAAGTAAATAATTTAAAAATATGTAAAGAAAAAGAATTACAAAATGTAACAAATGACTCATGTTTTCCAAAAATAATAAAAGGATTACCAAGTAAATGTAATTTTGAGCAAAACTATGAATCCAATATTGTAAAACAATTCTGTGGCAACAAGGAAAAACGACATAAGTCAGTTTTTGCTAGTTTTCAGGAGAGCGATTTGAATGTTTGGTTTGCATTTACAAATCAGGTACAAGACTTATTGACAAAGTTTAAACGCGAAAATGACTGAAATTACTGTAAGATCTTATATGAATTTAAAAAGAATTGATTTTATGTCAATTTAAAACTGATTTTGATAAAAATATGACTTATGTCGTTGTTCCTCATTTAAACTTTAACTTAGCTGTCGGTTAAGTCGACTTGTGCCTTTTTTCCAAAATGAGTACAATGAAATAATTTTGTTCAAGTTAAGTTGTGTAATTTTTCCAAACACAAAATAAAATAATGCACTAACATAAATTGACTTAACTCCTTTTTCCAAAACAAATTTTTGAAATTTGCATAAATGATTCAAAATCGTAGAAGGATAAAAATAATTACTTACATTCAATGGAGGCTCTAAAAGCCACAGAATTTCTTCTTTTTCATCATAGTTATAAAAAATCAACAATTAATAAAAGTGTTGAGTAATAAATATTATAAAGGAACCAGAATTGTATTTTATTAGGTACAAAAATTCACAAATACCTATTTCCTAAAAATAAAATTAACAAAAATGTATCATTTTTTAATCATCTTCTTCTTCATCGCTGTCGCATACATCCCGATGAACGTTTTTTTTTTTGTAATGGTATCAACAACCAAACTTCTATAAAAGGCATGAAACTGGGGATCAACATAATCTAACAAAAAAAGAAGATCTTGCGGCTTTTCTTTCAAAATAGGAGGGACATGTTCAATAATTTGAATGTCGGATCTATTGAGAATTTTTCCGCCACGTTTTCTTAAATTTATTTCCTTAAATGGCTCATCCTCGGCTAAAGTGTTTTTGTAGAATATTGAACCAAAGTTGTCTTTGCGATATCTTAGCCACCTGAATTCACGTCTGAATACTTCTCACCATCAGTATTCACCTTTCGCCATGTGTACTTGTTCTTTGATGTTGCAGCAAAGTCTAGGAAATCTGGCTGACGCATTTCCTTCACTTTGAAAGGATTTCTGTTCCTTATGCCAGCAATAAAGTTCTGCCAGTCTCTTGGATGGTGAATCTTAGCTTTTGTGTTCTTTTTTTTTTCGTTCAATTACAGAATGGTCGACATCACATTCCATGTGAGTATGACCAGGTTCGAGGAATTTATGGTCAATTACCTCTAGTTGCTCGCTATTCGCTAAGGCGGCTATAAACATGCAACTAACATGCGTGTTCTTATTTTGGCCCGGACAAGAATCGCTATAAAAAATTAAATTTTTAACGGCAGCAGGAACTTCTTCATCTATGTGTTTAAAAATACAACAGGCCATCTCATTTCCACCTCTCTTTGCCATTCCTTCATGCCACATATAACAGTAAGGTTGATCGTTATCCAAATTGGGGACCGTTAAATTATAGGTCCATAACTGACGCTTGTAGAAGGCAATATTGCATTTCAAAAATGGGGTAGGCAAGCACTGCTGGAGATCAAATGCATATGCTGCAACATTTTTGTTTGATTTTGATAGGCTTTTGTCTTTTTTTTTTTACTGCGTAAGCAAAATCAGCTTGGTGGCTGGCAAACTCAATCTCAAGCTTTAATTTTTCATCAGAACTGTCTACAGCTAATATTTTTTGATGCAACTTATCGCACCTTCCACATGTGTCAAGCTGGGGAGATTTTATTTTCAAATTCAGCTCATGGAACAGTTTCGTATAGATTGATAAGCTCTTTGGTTGTTCGTTTTCCAAACAATAAAGGCTATACTACATCTTGGAAATTGTCAAACCTGGTTGTAAATACTTTTTAGATGTATCCCGTCTCGTATAATGGCTTTCATAAGCCGGAAATTGTTGGATATGTGCTTTTATCTTCTCTATTAGACTCAGAGCCCACAGCAGATTTTGGGTGTGAACGATAGCAAAAAAAGAAGTATAGACGTCGAAAGCTCCATTGAAGACTATTAAAAAAATCAAAGTCTTGCAGTCCACAACTGGGGCCTTTGCGAGAAACAGTGCATCGTAAAAAAAATATGAATGCAACTTCGAGGATAATCGTGTTGGCCGAAATTGGTTTTCACTCCTCCCTTGAGAAGGTCCTCGGATCACATATCATGGAATCTGAGACCATTTGAGTGTATAGTTCGCTCTACCGGACCGTTTAAAAAATTCAAAATTCTAAGTGAAAAAAGGTTTTTTTAAACAGTCTGGCAGGGCGAATTGAACAATCAAATGATCTCAAATTCCGTGATATGGGATCCGCGGAGCTTATCTAGGGAGGAGTGAAAACCAATTTCGGCTAACACGATTTTCCTCGAAGTTGCATTCATATTTTTTTTTGATGCACTGTTTTTCGCAAAGGCCCCCAGTTGTGGACTGCAAGACTTTAATTTTTTTAATAGTCTTTAATGAAGCTTTCGACGCATATATTTCTTTTTTTGCTATCGTTCACACCTAAAATCTGCTGTGGGCTCTCGGTCTATATTTCTTCCACAGAATATGCGTTTGGAGGTGTCAAACTTCCTCTTTTATCAACTAGAGTACTGGAAGGTGAACTCAATTTCTTACGTATTACTGACCTCACAAAACCATTATATTCACCAAAACAACCCAAAAGCAAGATTTACATACTGTGATATTTTCACCTGCAAGTTCAATTATATATTCTGGAGAAATTTGTCGATCCCGATGCTTAACTCCACACTTTTTGGTTTTTGTCGAAGACTTTGGTTTTATATGAATTAGTGATGAAATGTAAAGAACTCTTTTATTATAACAGCCTAAGGCCCAATAATTTTCAAATAATTGTTGTTGATTTTTAAGCGTTATTTTGCTACCGCAATTATTTCTGCAAGATGATAATGGTTTTAAGGTTCTGGCCTGTATTTTTTTATTTTGTCTTAGAGTGTTGTAAGGTAAACCTTTGTTTCTAAGTTCCTGTCGGCGTTTTTTAGCCCAAGTTTTTTAGCCCAACAAATTAAAGAAGAGCCTTGTGCTTTATTTTTAAAATCTATTCGTTAAAAACTTACTTTCAATATTTTCACAAACGTTATCTCTCTGACTTTTTTTATTTGTATTTAAAGCAGCTGCTCTTTCCAAGGCTAAGGCCAACATTCGCTACCACGCAACATTTTTATTTTTATTTTATTTATTTTATTTGATTTTTTTTTTTTTTTAACAATTAACTTTATTTAACACAACGTAAATAACACTTTGTAAAACAATTCACAAACTAAGCTTACTTTTAACACACATCTATAAAGTACACGGGCAATAATCAAAACAAAACTGCAACTCAACCTACCAGAAAAGAAATTTTATAAGAAGAAAACGGCATAAGTCACAACTGAGTATGTGTTTGCTTTCAAAATAACAGCATATGTAAACTTATTTTCAAGTATCTTCCGTAACGTCTTTTGGAACAACAACACAAGTCAACTTGTGTTCGTTCTTTTATCAAAACGGAATAAGGAAAATATACACAAGTCAACTTGTGTCTGGATTTTGTACGTAAAGGATTTTGGAAAAACTACACAAGTCAACATACCTGCGTGTAAGCTACAATTTTATTTTGGAAAAAGAACACAAGTAATCTTATGATCGCGAATAAAATATATAATTGTTTTGGAAAAAGAGCATAAATAAACTTATGAGTGTGTTGATTTGGTTTTTCGTTATGGAATAAAAGCACAAGTAGAAAATAAAAACTAAAGAACTGTACTTATGTTGTTTTTCCTTGTGCAAGCTCTGTAGATACTGACTTATGTCGTTTTTCTTTTGTCTGTAGTTCCTTTACGGTTTGAGATAAAAATACGAAAAAAATATGACAGATGGAACTGCTTATTGCGCATCGGATGGTATCAAAAACTCATTTTCGACATAAGTCGACTTATGCTGTTATTCCTTGTTGCCACAGAATTAAATGATAAATTTGTATTAATGAAAAATGTCAACAACCTAGAAATAAAATCAAATTGTTTACCAAAACGAAAAATTAATGGGAATATACTTATAAAATTAAAAAATTGTTCTGTAACAATAAATGATATCGAATATGAAGATCAAAAGACTGTGTTTTATGAAGATATCCATATTGTACCACTATTAAATTTGAACATTACAAGAAATAAAATACTAGAAAAATTAAATTTAAATAAAATACAAACATACAATTTTGAAAATAAAAAATTTATAAATAAATCAAATCAACAACACACAGTTCACATTAGCATACAATATGTTATTTCCTGTATAATTTTAATTATAATAATTACATATTTAACAATTAAGATTAGAAACAAACCAATAAGGACACCATCAACGGAAAAGTCCAAGTTCCACGGTCCATCACATCCTCAACATAATTCGCCGGAGTCGAATCTTAAGGATGGGGGAGTTATGGGTGCACCTACACATCCATTATCGTATTCTTAAGATATCTTTCCTCTATCAAATTTCGTATTTTAAATGTTCTTTCATGTTAATCAAATTTCAATTCAAATTTTATTTTTATGTTCCCACAGTCGAATTAAATAATTCAAATTTAATTTTTATGTTCCCACAGTCGAATTAAATAGATATTCGAATTTCATACACTGTACGTGCAGGAATGTTGCTGCACAAGCAAAAATAAATCAGATGTAAAATTAATCTAGTTTTAAGTTTAGTTCAGTTAAAAGTGCGAACCAATAAAGACGTTTTTGAATAAAATTAAAATTTCGTTTTTTTTATTTATTTCCTCAGTCGTGTACATAACTATATGACAGGTATACCGTTAATAAATGTTTTTGGTGATTTTTTTTCTTACTAAAAGGTATATCATATCTACAATAATACACTGATTTTTTTTATCAAAACCGTTGGAGCCGTTTTTGAGATAAATAAGCTTTTCCTTAACGGTTGTATGGCAAGTACCGTTATTTTTTGAGCTAAGAAAAAAAATTTCAATTTCCCCTCTGGAGAGTTACAAAAAAAACCTCAAGTTCAAAATTTGAAGAAAATCGCTTCAGTGGCTTAGGCTGTAGGTTGAGGTACGGACAGACAGGCAGACAGACAGACAGACAGACAGACAGACAGACAGACAGACAGACAGAATTGTGCCACCCACTTTTTTCGTGTTCTCTATCTCGTAATGTCATGTTTGATTGTTATATCGAAATTTTTTTTTTACACAAATCCAAAACTTGCCCTATAGTACCTATATCGCAAGTAAAAAATTATTTGTCAAACGAAACTTTCTATATTTCCACTTTCCAAAGAAATAAAAAAGCTTCATCAGCATTTCTAAGCGCGCTTTCAAAGCTAATCTACTAAATTCTACATTTTTGTATGCGATGTAAACATCTCTGCAATTATTTATTTAATAGAAACTAAGATTAAATTTTAATGGAATTATAGCATAAAAAATTACTAAAACTATACCCTAGACTTTCAGAAAACCAAAAAAAACTTCACTGTACCCAATTTCAATATTTTTTAATTAAAAAAAATGATAAGAACAAATTATAAATGTACCAAATTTGTATTCAATCATTTACTAAGAGATTGAATGAACCAAGCTGATAACAGCTAATATAGGTAAAATCAAAACACAGACTACAAAAAATCAAAGAAAAAAAACAAAAACGAAAATGTCTAATCATCATTAACCGTTAACCGCATCAATAAAACAAGAATTATGTTTGGAAAAAAGAATTATTTATAAACTTTGGGAGTAATTGAGCTGTTATCGTTTGAAAACTATTGTTTTATTGTATTTTTTATTAAAAATCTTGAAATGAATTCATCATTTCAAAAACATCTTATAAACTTATTTTTAATATTTTAATCGTTCGAGGTGACCAAGTTCAATAAATCGGATTTGAAAATTATCACCGCATTATTATTTTATGATCTATGAGTATAAAAGCTACAATTTCAAATAAAATTAATTTCAGTGTTAATTTAAATTTTGTGAAATAAAGAAGTTGGTTTGGAAATAGGTACAAACATTATTAATGATGAAAGTTAGAATATTGTGTTTTTTCTTTGTTGGAGTGATAACAGCAAGTGTAAGACTTTTCTTTTCACCCAGAATTTAGTGTCATAAAAATTAAGTTTCTAAATAATTCAACAGGTTTGCAATGCTGCACCGTTGAATTCCAATGAACAAGAAGCTTGGGCTTTTGTTCAAAGAGCTAGTTTTAAAGTTATCAACTATTCCCACCAGTTGAGCCAAGATATTTTTGTTAATAAGGATAGCAACGTCACCGGACTTGAGGATGCTTTGAAACCAATTTTAAAAACAACTAAACTATTGGTAGAAGTTGTAAATGAAGCAAAACAATTTGATGACTCGAAATTCACTGATCCTGAATTGAAGAATATTTTTAAAATTTTTCGAAGATCAGTCGGTATAGCAGTACTTGAAGAGTCCAAATATATGCAAATGTTGAAATCTTTAACTATGCTAGAAGAATTAGCAAGTGACCGTGATATCCCTGCATACCGCAATAACAGCTTTAAATTAGCCTTTTTCCCGGATATTCAAGATATTTTCGCAAAAAGTGATGATCCAGTAGAACTTAAATACTATTGGACAACATGGAGAGAAAATAATGGAGCTTGGGCCGCTGAACATTTTGTTAATTGCACTAAGGGCTTAAAAGAAGCAGCAAGATTGAACGGTAAGTCTGTACGAAGTAATAATCTAAATCACAAAGTTTATTAATCAATTCGTAATTAAAGGGTTTCTTATAGCTTTTTTTTTGTATTTTGTCTCTACCGGCTTTTTAATTTTCTCCTCGGAATCTTATTCGAAACTTTTATTAAAAAAAGAATTAATTGTGAAATAAATTAAATTTAATGTTCTTTCAGGTATTACACCATTGGAATTTTGGCTTGATGAATACAATATCAGCGAAATGGAAAACGTAATGATGCAAATCGAACCGTTATACCTTCAACTTCACGGATTTATTCGCAACCAATTGCATAAGAAATATGGTAGTTTGATTGTCAAACAACATCGACCCATTCCTCATCATCTATTCGAACAGGTATTGGCTCAAGCCTGGACCCCTGGAAGTATCATTGAGGGCATGTTTCCACATAAGAATCTGCCACCATATGATGAAATTCTTAAGCAAAACAACTATGATACTTTGAAAATGTTCAAAACGGCCGATAGTTTTTATCAGTCGTTAGGTCTGAATCCAATACCCGATGAATATTGGGGAACTAATTTTAAGATGGACTCAGAAGAGGACTTAGGCGATTGTAAACCATTCATTTTTGATGCGTTACCCAATGTTTACATGCGATATTGTCAGAAAATGGACTTTAGGAAATTCTTGCAAGCTCATGGTTATATGGGAGAAATCTACTATTCCAGGGAAAAAGTCGATCTTCCAGCTTACTACTTGGATTCGTATAATTTGCAGTATCCTGTGGGTGAAGCAGTTGTTTTGTCTGCCTCGACCCCAAAACACTTAGACAATATTCGATTGGTAACCGAGTATAGATTTACCGAAGAGGTTAAACTGAACCGTCTATTGAGGATGGTAAGTAGGATGGAGACGTTATTGATGATTTTTATCTTTGTCCAAACTAACTGTCTTATACTCTTAGGGTATCCATACTTTGCTTAATGTGCCAGTGTACTTTGTTCATACTAAAGTTATGGCTGACTTATTTTCTGGATCAGTCGATATCACCCAGCTCAATAAACATTATTGGAAACTGATGGGCAAATATGTAGGAGTAGAACCTCCAGTTGATCGGGACACCGATTCATATGACTTTCCTTTCAAATTTTACACCGATCTAATTGACAATAAACAAGCAACGTAAGAATTTCATAGTTTACAATTATTGAATGATAATGAAATATTTCAAATTGTTTTATAGGAAATTCATGACAGAAGTTCTGGGATATCAATTTTATGAAAAACTTTGCGAGATCAGTGGACAATACTCCAGATCAACTCAATCGGAACCGATCAACAACTGTGATTTCTATGGAAGCCAAAGGGTTGGCGATGCACTCAAGTATTGTTATTATACCTATCTTAAATGATTATTATTTTTCTTATTATTGATTTGTTTTTATTTTTTCTTAGAAAAATGATGCGGCTTGGATCTTCAAAACCTATGCGTGAAGTAATGGCAACAATTTTGCCTGAGAATCCGACTGTAAATGCTGAAAGTCTTATCGAATATTACGCTCCAATGAAATCTTGGTTGACAAATATGAATCGTCAAGAAAATGTCAATGTTGGTTGGAGGCGTTCCAAAAAAAGTTTGTAACATTTAACTTTTTTTCTATATCTACCTAAAGTAAAAATATTCTTTTTAAATTTCAGAGGTTACAACTGTTACGAGCTACGAGGAAGAAGATACGAAATAAGATTTTGACAGATTGATTGAATTCAATGTATATTTATGATGAAATTAATTACAACTAAATGCTTTTTTTTAATAAAGTGAAAAATAAATAATAAAAAATTGTTTTTCATTTTATTTCCAGTAGGTAACTATAGAACACCGGGCGCACTCATTCCGTAAACGCTGCCGCTGTGCTTTTTTGAAAATGGATTTTTTTTTTCAAATTTGATTAATGTTTTCGATAGGTAATTTGTTTGACTACCCTAGAAATATTTAGATTTTTGAAATTTTTATTTTGATATTTTTTTATGGTAGATATTCCCTTTTTATTTTTTTAAATTTTTGAAGTATGAAATATGAACATTATGAAAAACTCAGCTATCTAAAATGGCCATCCTTTAAAATCAGAGTAACTTATCAAAAAATATTTTTTTTTTTTAGAATTTTAGAAGATGACGATGAGTTAGAGTGATTTTAAAGGATGGTCATTTAAGACAAAAGTTGGAACGGTTTAAAAAAAAAATATTTGTTTATATCGGAGATCGAAAATAACAGTTGATTTTATTTTCAATTGGTTTCTCACTGAGAGATATTTAATTCGCCAAATTTCATTTTGGTCTCGGTCTGAGATTTATTTTTAAAAATTAATTTTGTAGGTCTTTTGGTGAGATTTATCATTTAACTTCCAGAATAACTCTTATGTATTGACTTTTTTTCAAAAAAATAAAGGGAAACAATCAACCTCAAACTGTTTCCATTGAAAATAAATCAAAAATGGTATTTTCTCTTTCAGAAAAAGTAGATATAAAATCTGTGTTGTTTGAAATATTCCAGATAATTCAGAACTCAGTAAACTCAAATCGTCATCAACATTTAAAAGAAGAGATATTATGATAAATCTTTCCCTTTCAGTGCTATTGTGGTCATTGTGTTAATCTCGTTTTTGTCTCGTCATTCCCGTTCACACGGCTATCTACGTTGCGTGGTGGTTTTCTCGCTATGGTATCGGTTTGGTCTCGCCGTGGTTTTTGGCATTTAGAATGTTTTTCCATCATCTCGCTTTGGTCTCGCTATAATCTCGCCAGAACTTTTTTTTTTCAAAATAATTTTTCTCAAAAAGGTTACAATATGCTAAGAACATGGTCAAAAATTCCAAACATGGTTTTATGTTTCATGGCCACTTTGTTAATTTCGCTTTTGTCTTGTCGTGCCCGTTTACATGGCTATTTATGTTCGTGGTTTTATCGCTATGGTCTCGCTTTGGTCTCGCCGTGATATTTACACGTGGTTTAAGTCATAAGTGGCACAGAGGCCCCAAATAAGGAGTAAAAATCCAAATGAGAACTCGTTGGCCAGCCAACGCACAATCGTTCAAGAAAACTGTTGACTTACCTAAAAAGATCTCTTTAAGCTAATTTTTCAAAAAAGACCATAACGAGATGAAATTATAACCATAAGCGAGAAAAACTTGTGTACGTGTACCTTAAATGTATACGGCGAGAAGATATGAGCACCAACAAATGAAAAATGAAAACAAAAAACCACTTGTAAACGGCCATGGTGAGGCGTATGCCATGGGACAACAATACACAATACTACGTGTAAACGCAATCGGAAAGATGACGCCAAGAAACCGTCAGTATTACCATCGTGCAGTAGTCGCTGTCGTTATTGTGTTCGTCATCGTCAGTGACGTTGTATTTCCAAAATCCACAAGCAGAGCTTTTTAATCAACAAAACAAAATAAAAATCTCCAAATAAGATTTATTTTTTCTCTCAGCGATAAGTGGTCAAAGGGTAGCCGAAACCTAAAACATCAAAAACTCATAGTTTTTGAGTGAGAGAAATCGAAATAAGTTCGTTAAGTTAAGGTTAATGGTTATTAAGTACCATTTTTAAAAATTTCGGCAGGTAAGCGAAATTTTAAAGACTTTTCGAAAGGTTGAGTTTTATTTTCGACCTCTGGTATATCAAATTCTTAAAAAATGTTTAAGGAAATTATGTTGTATGCAAATCTAAAGTATTTTTATTTATATGAATTTAAAAACACTAATTAAAAAAAAAGTTGTCAATCCATTTTCGAGATATCGAATTTTCAAAAAAAAAAAAATTTGAAACTTTTTTTAAAAATTCAAAAAAAAATTTGCTTAACTTTTGATATGCTTTATCATTTGAACTTGTGTGAAATTTGTATATAAAAATTAATCTAGATTCGCTTGGCATACCAAATAAAAAAAACCTTAGGCACCCAGTAACGAAAATCTCCCAGTTTCTCAAAAATGTTGACGCTGACGAGAAGGACCCAAGAGATACGAGAAAATACAAAATGTGGATCACTAGTAATGATGTAACCAACCACATACCACAAAAGGGATAGCGGTAAATGGCTTTTACCTAGAACTATAAATGCTCATCCTTCAAATTAGACAAGGATATTTTTTGATCTGTAAAGTAAACAAATTAGGGAATCGTGAGGGAATTTGACCCTGTTTAGACTGCGACATTTCACTACGCCCGCCATGGCGAAGGTTTTGTGTGTTTAAGTCCACTATTACACGATGATTCTTTGCGTCTGACTCTTTTTTCCGAATTTCTCTTTGAAAATCATCTTGTGAGTCACGCACTATTACACTGTGATTCTCAACGCATGATGCATAATTGAATTTATGGATTTTTCTGGCAAATTTGGACTTAGATATTTGAACTGTATTTTTCTCGAAGTGCATGAAAAACTGCAATTTCCTAACTAGCACAATTGCTGAGAAAAGGGTATGTACTGCTAACTTCACAGTGATGTTAACAGTGAAAAGTGATTTTTTCGATTTTTTTTGTCAAATTTGGGCTTACAAATTTGAACTTGGTTTTTTCTTGAAGTGCATACAAAACTGCAAATTTGGACCCTAACCGTAATTTTCTAGGTGGCTCAGTTGCTGAGAAAAAGGTATGTACTGCTATAGGGAGCGGGTCAAAGTTCTGGTTTCAAAATTCTGTTTTTTCATAATTCTGTTTTTTTGGCAAAAATTCTGCAAAATGGATAATAGATCTTCACAAATCTTCAAATTCGGCAAACGCGAAAGCTCAAGTATTTTCATATTAGATGGCCAGCCTATTGAACGCTTCTGAACGTTTTTGGAGATGCATTCTCATACTGGATCCGGTATTGCTAATCAAGCATTAAAGTATCTGAGCTAACATAACATATCAATTTTAAAATGCAGAGGACAAACATACGACAATGCTCAAAATATGTCCGGTCAGTATAAAGGGATGCAACAGCAAATTCTTCTGACAAATCCATATGCAGTCTATGTACCTTGTGCATCACACTCTTTAAATCTCCAGGGCCTAGTGACTTACAACTCTCAACCATTCCTGTGTGCGTGTTGATGGCAGGAATGGAGGGGACCTACAGTTTTTTGCCGAGTCCGAACGGCTAAATGAGAAGCACTTTTTCATGACAAGTATTACTCTTGGAGGATTTGTCAGTTCCACGCAAGAGGCAGTACCTCGAATAAAACATTTCTGTTTTTTAGGTGGCACGGCTGGGAATCGAACCCAGACCTTCGGCATGACAGTCCTACGCACTAACCATCAAGCCACGAGGTACTACCTTTCTGCATCAACTAGTAGATGGCAAACGTTAAAATCTGCTCTTCAAAATGATAATGTAATAAAATCACTCTCAGATACACGATGGGAAGCTCATGCTGCAGCTACTTTTGCCATCATTAAATCATATAATAAATTATTAGATACTTTAAACGACATTTCTGAAGATAATACACTAAAAGGAGATGCTAGGAGGGAAGCTGGTGATCTACGAAACAAAATGAATAAACTAGAATTTGCCTTAATGCTTGTGATTTGGAACGATATTTTACAAAATTTTCAAAAAGTCAGTAAAGTTTTGCAAAACGAAGACATAACACTACTGACGTGTGCCAATTTGTAGAGATCATTGTCTGATCAACTGGAGAAAATACGTGATAATTTCGACACTATTGAAACGCGCTCTAAAGAACTTCTACCTGATGGCAGCTACATGATTACACGAAAACGAATTCGCAAAAAAATGGCTAACGATGGTAATGCTCCTGATGTAGATTTAAGCCCGAAGGATAAGTTTCGAATAAACGCTTTTTATATTATTATCGATAAGTTAAGAATACAAATGGATTCCAGAGGTAAAATATATAAGCATATTTCTGAACGATTTGATTTTCTTTGCACAAGCAATGAAAAAGTCAACGATATAGCCTGTGCCCATTGTTTGGTGCAAATTATCCGGAATATTTAAATTCAGAACTTGCTGACGAGTTAATACAATTCACTCGTTATGTGATGCATAAAAATGGCAATAATTTTAAATTTTTCAATCAAGCTAATTTATATAAGATTATGTGGGAAGATAAAATTACATCAGCGTTTCCGAACGTGAAACGGCATTACGTTTATTTTTAAGTCTGATGGTGACAAATTGTTCTGCGGAAAGATCATTTAGTCAATTAAAACGCTTAAAAAGTCCTTGTCGAACAATGCTAACACAGGAAAGACTTGATCCACTATCTCTGCTCTGTTCCGAGAGAGTGCTTCATGAAATAGATTTCGATGAACTTATAAAAGTCTTCGCTGCTGTAAAAAAAAAGTCGTAAAAATATGTACATATTTTGTAACTACCATTATAAATAAAATTAATTTTTGTTTTATGGAATTCGTTGAAATTTGTTTTCTTAAGTATTTAATTTTGTATGTAGTAAACCATACAATATAAGAGAATATATGCATAGGGGGCACCATTTACTCTTCAGGCCTAGGGCCCAAAAAAGCTAAATCCGGCACTGTGTCACGGAATTTCATGCAAAACGGTTGGCCGGCAATTTTTGCATCCATAAATAATTGTTTTATATTTTTAGGCCTTTATAGTTTATTAATTTTCGTCGAATATTATAAAAGTTTTGCACAGAAGAATAGGTGCATAATTGTTTACAAAGTTTTGTTTTTTATGCGCACGGAACTGTAAACTATGCTCATACCAAAATTATTGCCTTAGACAAAAGAGCAGTCTTTAAACAAAATAAAAGAAATTTTGCCTATTTTATGATGAGACAAGTATGAGAAAATTGCTTTACAACATTCTGCCAATAATAAAAGAAGGTTTGAAAAATGTTAAAAAGCGCCCGCTTTTGAATTTTGAAAGCAGAATTTTGAAAAGCAGAATTCTGAAAGCAGAATTTTGCAAAAAGAATTTTTGACGCAGCCAGAATTTCGACCCCAACCCACTAACTTCACAGTGACGTTAACAGTGAAAAATTAATTTATTCGATTTTTTTTTTTCAAATTTGGACTTCAAAATTTGAACTTAGTTTTTTATTGAAGTGCTTACAAAACTATTGAAGTGGACCCTAACTGCAATTTTCTACCTTGCACAGTTCCTGAGAAAAGGATAGACACTGCTAACTTCACAGTCAAGTTAGCAGTACAGTCGGTTAAACCCACTATTTTGTGAACAAAATCCGGAATAGAAATGCATAAAAAATGCAAAAAAAACTGCAAATTCCTGCCATGGTCCCATTGGTCTAGCTCAAAAATGTTATGCTAACTTCACACATGTGTTATGAAGTCATTCCATTGTTATCATTTATTGATTATTATTGTATTACTTTTTTGATTAGCCAATTCAATACACCTATTAAATTATATTTTGTAAGTTGAGGTTAGTAGAATTATTAGTTATTTACATTTTTCGTCAATTTTGAAATCTTTCGATCTAGGTCCACTTTTCACATTATAAGACAAACAATTTTTCATATTTAGGAGCATCTGTAAAATTTTTGTTTAAAAATTATTTAACAGTAGGTATAATAAATGGTGATTGTGTTTCAGTTTTTGAAGTGTGTAGCTGATTTTTATATAGTCAGTAAATCAAATGATTAATATTTTTTTTTTTAAATTTCTTAGGTTTATTTGAATGGGCACAATTTGCAATATCGTCGCCTGAGAAAAATAATGTCGTATGTCGCAAAACTGGTTTTTTGAGGTTTGAATGCAGTTTTGGTAAACAAAAAATTATCTTTCGAATGGTTTTATTCCCGTTTTGATATCTCTTTTAGTTTTGGAGATATTTTGTATTATTTTGTCGTATGTGCAAGGTCAAACGCATTTTGGGTAATTATTTTGTCGTATGGTGTAAGAGTTTTTCACATACGACATTTTTTCTATGGAAAATCGCGTTTTTGTTCATTACGTAAATGATTGTCGTATGTGTTTAAAGCCTGCACATACGACATTTATTTACCGAAATTACGGAAAATTATCGTATGTGCCATTAGAATGTGTATGCAAAAGAACAATTTCAGTCGACCTCAGAATGTCGTGGAGTGCGGATGGGTCTCATGCGGTTGAGTTACCGCCAGAACTTCAAGCGTAAGAATTATAAAGTATAAATCAACCTAAATATTTTGTTTAATAAAAAATATACCTACCTATTTTTACTAGAATGAGTGAAGATATTCTAAAGAATAGGTACTGATTCTTCTGTCAGCTTTTCTGCTGACGACAAATAAGACGAGGACGACCCCCACCTTCTTACCCACTGAAAATAAGAAGCGCTCTGATCTCAGGTGTCTCTACGAAAATGCATGCATGTATGAATAATCCAAATGTACACTCTTAGTTACTGCAAATGAACTTGACAGATTTTAAAAATTTTGCTTTAAAATCCAACGGTTCATCATTTAAAAATATATATTTCTTCAAATAAAAAGTTTATTTTACAATAAAAATAACGTACGAGTATTCAGCGTGGGATACAAGCATTCGTTTAATTGAATTTATTTGTAAGTTCGAAGCGTCAAAAAACAAAAAAAAAGTCGTAATGCTAAGCAAAATTAAACGGTGTCGTAAACGTTGTAAAATCGTAAACTTCGTAAGTCCGTCAGATTAGAATTTGATCTATAAGCTACCTACTTCAACAATAACTCATGATCCTGATGCCTATCGGGTTCACGTTTCATGAACCAAAAATTAGTTTAGCTATTCAGCAATAGATGGAATTTCAGCACTTAAAGAACTTTTTAGAAATTAAATAAAAAAACAAGAAATACGAAACATAAAATAAAAAAGATGGGTATACCTATACAGGGTGTCCCTTAATTCGCTAAGAATATTTTTGGGGGTGATTCTGGGGTATATTCTAAGAAAAAAATTGTTGAGAGTAGTGGCCTATCCCCCTCCGTTAATCCGGGAGGGGCGATTTTCTAAAAAGCTGGTTAACCCAGTGGATACATAATTATTAAAAAATAATGGCAACACTTAAAATATCATGTTTTAAATTTTCTGAAACCCAAATATCTATTGTTTTATTTATTTTTTATAACAAGTTGTTTCAGCGATTAGTTAAGGGACACCCTGTACAAAGCTGCTGTCACTCTGATCTGTATTGTTTTATCTCCAGAGGATGATCTATTAAGATCATTAGCGATAGTAAAAAAGAGCTAATATTTTTTTATTTTTTTTTTTATTTGTTTAATTGATAACTTGCCATGGATGTGTCTATGTTGAAGAAGACTGTTTATTTGTATTATGCCAATCAAATTATTCTTGTTTGAACAAAATATTAAATTGGTTTTATTTATTTGTATGAATAAAAAGTTACCGTTATTATTAAAAGTTTGTCGTATGTGCAAAATTTTTGTCGTATGTGTTGGAATTAACATTTTAGTCAGCAAAATGTAACATACGACAAAATAGTTTTTTGATTAATTGGCTTTAAAATCTGTAAAAATGGAAGCTGGCTTTTAATTTTGATTTTAAAAGGAGTTCCATCTGCTCTGCACCTATAGTTCAAGTTTTAAAAATGTATTCTTATAGCCGTTTCGGAGATATAATTTTTTAAACTTTAATTGCGATTTCCCAAAATCAAAAAAATGTAACATACGACATTATTATTCTCGGGCGACGATATGTAATTGAAAAGAAATGGAAGATTTTTGGAAAGAAGTTACAACCATTTTGTTGGTACTTTTTCAGATCAATAAGCAATATTGAGTTCATAGCTATTAGAAAAAAAATTGTTCCCCATTATAAAATTTCAAGGATTCCTATCAAGGAGTAACTGTCCTTCTCAAACTCTCCTTATTTTTGAGCTAAAAAGAAAAAAAAAAGAACGAGAAAACCGTTTTGGTAAAGTTCTTCATTACAGTATTTATCGCTTATAAGAAGCGCGCTTATAAGAAAACCTCGCTTACAAGAAACTTGAACAAAAGCACCAAGTATTTTCCATATATTTTAATGTTGAATTGTATGTTTATAAGAGACACGTTTATAAGAAAACCACTGATAAAAGTAACATTTCTCAAACACGAACTTTTTTTCCATGTAAAGTTGGTTGGATTTAAGAAACTTGCAAAAAACTCACGAAACTCATACAACATGAAATTTCCAAGCCAACTATGCAAATTTTATTTATGATGCAGTTTGATATTTGAAGAGAAGTTCAGTTCAGTCTTCATTTTGACATTGAATTTGTTAATGGTTGTGTTTGTGTTCTTTTTTGTTTATTTTATCCGTATAAGAAACTTATTTCTTATATTCGTTCTAAGGATATAAGAAATACTCGGTTATTAGGAACGAATACTAAGAATTTTTGAGTTTATTATAAGCGTTAAATGAAATAAACGAAATTGCGAAATATGTTGACATGTTATCGAAACACCCTGTTTTTAATTTTTTTTTCTTTTTTAATTGAAATGAAATTGACACCGGTGGTAGCTGATATTATCACTGGTGTCAACTTCATTGCAATCACTTAGGCTAGTCGCGCACATGCAACTTTCAGTTTCGCAACAGTTTGGTTGCAAAAATGAATCCTATTGACTCATATGGGACAGCGCGCACATGCAGAAACTATTCAGCCGTCGATTCGAGCAACTTTTCAGTTTGTGTTTTGCCACAAACTGGACGATTGCCTGAAATCGGTTTTTCAATTTGTGACATATAGATTAATATGTAACTGCGCGCACATGCAACCAAATAGTTGCAGATATTTTACCACATCGTTGAATTTTGTTCTTTCCAAAGTGACTTATGTTCTCTGTGCGAAAGAGAACAAATTTATCTTTTCTTTTATTTGCTGAGCAAAAGAATACGACAAAGGCGAAAATATTTTTCTTTGTATGTATGGGGTAGAAAATTTTAATAAACATTGTCGGTGTGTTGGTTAGGTTCGTTGCGATTGCTTGTGGAGTTGCTCATGTGCGCGCTCATCGGTCAACTTGTGACTAAACTGTTTTGTTGCATAAGCAGTTGCATGTGCGCGACTTGCCTTAAGGAACGCCGAAATTATTTCGTTTTGGAACACCCTGTTTTGATTTTTTTAAAATTCTGTATCAGCTACCACCTGTGTCAATTTCGTTGAAATTGCTTAAAGAACAACGAAGTTGACATTTTTTGGAACACCCTGTTGAAAATACTTTTTTGTTTTTAGTCCATATCAGCTATCGCCTGTTAATTTCGTTGAAACCGATTTGTGAATTAAACGAGGGCTTAGGCTTACAATTAGCTTAAGCTTTTGCAACCCTGCATATTATTAAATTCATACTGAATGCTGCGTTTGTTCTTGCCCAGCGGGGGAAATTGCACCCACTGCCCCACCCTCGAAGACTAATCTCCAAGATTCAAAGTTGCAAAATTTTGATTACAAAGAGTATTTGCTGCAATGCAATTAAGTTGGCGTTAGGAAATAGTGCCCAAATCGACTTGGAAACATCGCTCAAAAAAATTTTTAGCACCCAAAGTGAAAGAAGAAATTGGAAATATTGCCCAAAACAATTTTGAACCCAAATAATAAAATGGAAATATCGCGCAAATATTTTGCATGTAAATTGTTTTTGTAGAATTAAGGCGATATTTCCTCAATTTTGGTTTATTTCAATGAATACGCAAAGTTTTTAGAAATTCTTGTGATGGTGATATTTGTTTAAGATCTCAAAATGATACAGTTACAATTATTGTCAGATATTCGTATGTATAGGAAAAATTCAAAGTTATTTTAAATCCGGATTTTTTAAATGCAAAAGAAACCTTGCATACACCCAACCTCGAACCCACCCTAAATCCTATAACGAGTCCAAGCAGGGGGGTTGCAGGGGTGGTTGCAGGAGGGTTGCAGGGGGGCAGCATGCCCCTCCCCATACATACCTCACTGTTTATTCGTGAATTTTTGTCTACATTTCATTAACCTAATAAATCCTCTCCTTTATTTGGTTTGTGAAATTTAAAAATTTTCGAATAAGCAGTATGTACATAATGTATGTAACCCCCCTGCTTGGCCTCGCTATAGGATTTGGGGTCGATGTGAGGTTGGGTGTATTCAAAGTTTCTTTTGCATTAAAAGAATCTGGAATCGCCCCGATTGCATTTGGGCGATATTTCCTTATACTGCAGTTGTTTTTGGCAATTTTTCCTATTTTGGGCTTTATTTTCCACTTAGCTATTTTTGCTATTTGAATTTATCAATTTGGGTGTTGCTTCATTTTTGAAAGAAAGCAAAATAAGGAAATATCACCCAAAATGAGAAAAAAACTATAACAGCAATTTGTTCAGTGTTTTTTTGGATGTTATTTCCAAATCGATTTGGGCGCTTTTTCCTTGGGCGTTATTTCCCAGCGCCAATTAATTTTTGCACGCAGTTGTTACTTTTTAAAATATTCAATAACTTATATTATAATCATTATAAAAATGTCATCTACTCCATGTGTAATAAGTCTGCTATTATGCGACGACTTTTGAATCATTGCTTTTTTAAATTAAATTAGTGCAAATTATAGAGAAAACATCTGATTTCACCATCCTCGATCCATATAAATCAGCTGGACCTGACGGTATAATACCAGCTGAACTATAAATGGCTTCGTTCAAACATCATCATGTATGAACTTAGCATACGTACCATCCTTATGGAGAGAAGTTTAAGTTGTATTCATACCCAAAGCGGGTAAAGGCTCTCACGTTAATCCGAAGGATCTCAGACCTATCAGCCTATCATCATTCCTTCTTAAAACCTTAGAACGACTGATTGATATCCATCTGCGTAGTGCCATAGAACCTAATCTCTTTTCTTCGGCACAACACGCTTACCGCAAAGGGAAATCGGTAGAAACGGCCCTGCACAACTTGGTACGTACTATTGAATATTCCCTTCATCATAGAGAGTATACCCTGGTTGCTTTCTTAGACATCGAAGGTGCTTTCAGCAACGTCAGCAATACTGCAATCATAGCCGTGCTTATGAACTTGAATGTTGATAGCTCACTTAGGGAGTTAATCAGCCTCATGTTGAGAAGTAGAATAATCAGCTCAACATTAGGTGACTTTTTTGTTAGAAGATCTGTTAGCAGAGGCACACCGCAAGGTGGAGTCCTATCCTCACTCTTATGGAACATCGTGATTAATGAACTTTTAGATAATCTAGAAGCGCATGGTTTCAAAGTAATTGCATATGCTGATGACGTTGCCATTGCAATATCAAGAAAGCATCTTCAAATCATTATAGAATTAATGCAAACCGCTCTCAAAAAACTACTTAAATGGACAGACAAATGTGGACTAGGTGTAAATCCCCACAAAACTGAACTTGTCCTCTTTACAAGGAAATATAAAATTCCAAACCAAATAGGGCTTGTTCCCGCATATCACCCACTGGCTATACACAGCGGTCATCAGACCGATACTCACTTATGGGGTGGCAGTATGGTGGACTACTGTAGATAAAATAACTTATCGTGATAAGTTAAGCAAAGTGCAGAGATCAGCTTGCATGTGTATCAGCGGAGCTCTCCTATTGGCCATACTATCATTCTGAACAAATTCGAATCAATCCCTAAACACTCCGACTACACCATCCCTCAGCCGATTTTTGGCAAAAATTTCCTAGTCACAATTCCAACAAGATCTACTTGGAATGATGAGGAATTCTTGAGAGATGAACCTATTCATTTCTACACAGATGGCTCAAAAACTGAAGAGGGGGTGGGTGGTGGCGTGTACTCAGAACGACTAAACATTAGTCTGTCTTTCCGTATCCCTGATCATTGTAGCGTGTTCCAAGCGGAAATCCTGGCGATAAAAGAAGTTTTATCTTGGCTCAAAGAAAACGTAATATCTACTTTAAATATCCGTATCTTCTCAGATAGCCAAGCTGCCCTTTAATCACTAGGCTCTGTTTCTACAAACTCCGTAACTTCCCGAAATTGTCGATCGTCTCTAATGGAGATGGCAGAACAGTTCAACATTCACCTTTTCTGGGTGCCGGGACACAGAGATATTCAAGGAAACTGTAAAGCCGATGAACTCGCCAGGATGGGAACTATTACACCCAGGCGCGGATCCAGGATTTCGTTCAGGGGGGGGGGGGCACTTTTCGTGAGTTTCCAAAATCTTAATGAGATCTACAGCAAATTTGAGTACACTTAGTACCACTCTACAAGCCTGATTACACAAAGCAATGCGAGCTGATGAGTTTGAAATGTGAAGAAAGCAATTAAATCTTTCATAACTGCCACAGTATCTCGAACAGCGGGTACTCTGGACTTGTGAAATGAAGTTTTGCAGTTTGTAGCTATAGCATGGTCTCTTTAAAGTGTTTTTGAGTTCCTCTAGACCTGCGTAACTCCACAATTATTTTGCTCGGAAAACAAAATGGCACAGTGATATGTTCCTATTCAGACACATGACGTTCGAGTTTGAGTGAAACTTCCAGCCTCTTCTTTAGCTGGGACATTCAAACCTAACCTTGCTAGTAAAAGGCCATTTTTGAGAACGTCATCAGCATCAAAAACACATTTTGCGGAATGTTCTCAAACGCAAACTGAAAAAATCAAATATAAGTTTTACTGCACAAGCATTGTGTTCGATAATCAGTTTGCTAAAGTAAATTGTTCGAAAACATCATATGTGGTGCAATTCTGCAGTAATTAACAGGGCTGTCGTTTCGCTTTTTCAGAAAGCAGTACTTCGAGGAAAAAAATAGCAGTACACAGCAGTACGGCAGCAAAATATATATTTACAATCATAGTTGTTAATGCATTTCATTTTGCTTAAAGTGCCTCTACACTATCCCACAAAGTATTAACACATGTCAGAATAAAGTGGGAAAGAATTTCATACGACTGCCAAATTTGTATGATAAAAATGATTTTCCTATTTCGCTTCCACACTAGCATCAAAAAAAATCAGTTTCACCATTACCTCAAACGCCCAAGTGGGATAGAATGTGTGATGGTTTTAGAACCGATTTTAAATATTTTCAGGTATAAACACATGTCAAATCGTGTAGGATGCGATGTCAAGTTGTGTGTGATGAAATTTCATATTTTGCTTCCACACTATTATACATGACTTTCTTCATACTTTTTTGACATGTATTAATACTCAATGGGATAGTGTGGAACGGCTTTTAGATGCATAAATATTGTTCATTAAAATCTAAATAAGAATTTTATGAGCTACATACAATATTTATTGTAATTATTTTTTTTTTCCTTTCACTTCCTTAATAGACCAAATTTGACCCGCTGTAACTTCATCAGTACATAGGTACCTATAGGTTTATATAATTTACTAGCTACCTAAAAGTTGATTTTCGTCATTTTGTTGTAAAATGAAATTCCATAAGGTTATTAAATAAATTGAAACCACTCCTTTTTCCAGATGGTGGCCTTACTTAGCCTGGACACCACAATAACTTGGTTTATAATGAGAAAACGTAGCCAAACGTATATAGTATAAAAAATATAAGTGATCTATTAATGCTATTTTAATAAATTTTTTGACTAAATTTGCTACCTCATAAAAATCCTGCATGATTTACTTTTAATCTATTGGTTGTATGAAGAAAAAGCATGATAATTTTGTTTGAATAGAATTGAATAAGCTACAATTTTACTTTAATGTTTCATTCCAAAAAGTTGATAGTTTTCGCAAAAAACTTAATTTTACACTCCCTTACTTCTTCAAAAATTGTTTCTTTAGCCAAAATTTAGGGTGGTTTTGGAAATAGCTCAGGAAGTCAAAACAAAAATTCAGCTTTGTAGGAGTTATGTGGAAGCAAATAAAAGTCTAAATATCCTGGGCTAGAGATCCATTAATATTATCTAAAATTGCTTAACAGATGGGTAAAAAACTACATTTTGACGTGTGTGGAATATTTCCTTTCAAATGACATCAAAATGTCCATAAAATCCCTTTTTTTCGGATCATGAAAGAAAATCTGAAAAGTTCCAGAGTTTCGAATCTTTTACTTGCGGTACAGGCAATGCGAGATTCTGTTCAATAAATCTACGACTTTTTTAATTTATTTATTTTAAGGCTTTTTGGATAGGACTATGATTTGCAAATGTTCTGTAGACAAATTTTCAAAAAAGCAGTACTTTGGTCGTATTAGCAGTACGGCAGTACGGAGTTTCAAAAAGCAGTACAAATGCTTCAATTGCAGTACTTCGACAGCCCTGGTAATTAATCGAGTTAGCACCAAAAATGTTGAGAAGCTGGAGGACATGTTCATAAATCAAAAAATTAAATGCGTTTGCAAGAAAATTGAAGGATCAAAACCGAGATGAACTGTATCGTGTGCTCAGATGCCTTCGTTCAAACCAAACTTTCCGACATTGAATTAAGACACAATGGTTATAATGGAAAATACAAAGAAAAAACAACTAAATTAAACCTTTCTGTCAGACCTTATCGATTCATCCTTCGATTGGGACTAACTTTCGTTAAACATTTCATTTACCATATACTTACTACGTTTTCATTAGAGCCGAATAAGGTAGTTTCGCAAATCACAGAAAAAGTGTTTTCATTTGTAATTTGGTAATTTCGTTTGACAGCTCATTTCATTTTTGAATTTCAGCTAGCTGTTAATTGCTTTTTGTTGTTGTTTTTGGCTGTCTCCTTCCAGTGATTTGACATTTTCATACAAAACCTTTTCAGAGCTCTTCAAACTGTGGCCGAATGGGTGTGCTCGTTAGGTTTTGACTTAATTTCCAACCTTATTTCCAGCCAATTTGGTTGAAATTATCTCATTTCGAAATGTGAATTTGTATGGGAAATGAGATGATTGCGTATCAAACTTGGAAATTTTCGACGAAATTACCTCATTTTTTCTAATGAAAACGTAGTATTAGCCTTCGTTAAGTTGGAATAAAAATGTTTCTAATAATTTTAAACCATCGTTTGCAGAGCTGCCGTATTTCGATACAATATTAATATTCGCGTCGAAAAATGACGATAATTTGTCAATCGAATTGACGTTGACTTGACGTTTTCAAAAACGGCCAAGAACACCTATCCTTAGGTGTAGAAATTCCATCCAACATCTCTTCGGCAGTGTCGTCGTTCCTGGTTTTTCTCCAATCTTCTTCGTTTGATTCGTACTCTTCTAATAATATGGAAAACGGAAGTTCCTAAAAGCCGAGCTCGAAACACAGGTGCATTTGCATACTCTTAAGGTGCATATCCATTTTAGAATAAAAAAACGATGAGCAGCTCTGAAGAAGTTCTCGAGAATAAAACACGAAAGTGGACACAAACAAAGTCAAGAAATAAGCTCACCAGAGGGGAAGACTGATATCCGAGAGTCGCTCTCGAGATTTTCTATAGTTAAAGTACTCCCTCAATGGAAACGCACTTTTAAATATTTATCATAAAAAGAACTCTATCACCCTTTGTATGAAATTTTTTGGTATTTCTCAATAGCTTAAATACACAAATGTAGTTTATTATTTTAACTTGAATAAGATATCTTAAGCCCATTTGCTGATACGATACGGAACTTAGATATTTAAGTAGAACATAAAGGGCTTATGTGACAGTTTATGCAGAGGAAAAAGTAGAACATAAGCTTTTAAGTAGAACATAAGTGCTTAAGAATCGTATCAGCAAACTGCAAATGGGTCTTAATCCTGTAGATCCGAGCATTTGAAGCAAAGTTAGAAATTTTTGAAGCTAATTTATTCGACGTTATTTAAAGATTTAATTAATTTTGTAAATTAAAATCGACTTGAAGTTTGATAATTTAGATAAGTGCCCCTACCGCCTCTTCCGTTACATTTAACTATAAAAACCACTAACAAATTTGTAGAGGAGGGTTGGAGGTGGGGCAATAACTTTTAAAATCATTATATTTCAAATTGTAAAATTTATCATTCACAGCATTTTGAAAAGTGAAAATCAAATCGATTTGGGATTCAATCTGCTCCCTAGTATGAAATAAATTGACTTTTCTCATTAAATGCTATAGGTATAGAAATGTAGCCGGACATCTATCTTTTAATTAAAGACCTTAACTTTTGAAGATCCGACATCTAAAACCGAAGCATTCCACTCAGTCGATTTGAGGGCAATTTGCGATAGCGGAATTGAACCTGGTCAGCCAGCCGGCAACGCACAATCACTCATTACTGCAACGCTGCGCTACCAAGAAAAAAATTTAAAAACGTATACAAAATAAATTTTCTTTTTATTACATTTTATTAAATTCATATTTATGCTTCGTTCGTTCTTGCTCAGGGGGGGGGGGGGCAATTGCACCCATTGCCCTCCCCCTGTATCTGCGCCTGATTACACCAATATTACCTAACAGGGTGGATATTGGAATACCAATCGCTACTTGTAAACTTATGCTTAAGGAAGATTCCATGATTATGACAGACAGCAGATGGACAGGTATCACTACTTGTCTGGCGACAAAACGGATCTGGCCAACACTGGATCCGAAGCGATCGAAATGTTTGTTATCTCTAAGTAGATTGCATATTAGCTCTACAATTGGTGTCATTACTGGACACTGCCTCATAGGCAAACACGCCAATAGACTCGGCGTTTTCTCAAATGATTTCTGCAGAAGCTGCATGGACGAAGAGGAGGAAGAAACTATCCCTCACCTTCTTTGCTCATGTCCTGCTCTTTCTCAAAGACGTAAAATACTCTTAGGAAGTTTTTTCTTTGACGATCCAAGTGATTTAAATAAAATCGACATTCACTCTCCATCGCTTCATTAAAAGCTCCAATTGGTTTAATTAGCGAGGATCATCTCGCAGTCTTTATGTGGTATCACAATGGGCCTATTCTGGCCTAGGTGTGTCAGCAGTTTTCCTGGCAGCCACCTTAACCTAACCTAACCTAACCATCCTCGTATAATTACAGACTTAATGACGACTTTTTACTCTTACCATAGTCTATACTCTACACACAAAACCCAGCACTCTCTTTTTCTTTTAAAGCTGCAAAATCAAATCGTATCAGAAAATGGCAATCAAAGAAAAAAGTGACAAAATTGTTTAATTAAAATCATAAATAAGTTTTATTTGAATTTAAGTTATTTATTGTTAATAATTCTGGTTTATTTCTACTTTTTACTTTCAAAAAATTTATGATTTTGTTGTGACAGGTGTTCAGGCGTGCCATACTTCAAACACAAAAATATAGGTTTCTACGATGCGGATGCGTTTTTCATTGGTGTACTTGTTCAAAATCGCATAAAAAAACTGTTTTTCCCTTGGACCTGGTTAGTCTTCGCAGTTGAAGCTTCTAAATTGTGGAAAACAATAATATTATTTTGCATATATGTAGGTACAGATGAACTCTCAAAAGTTTAATATAGTGAAAACAAACCTTCATCGGAATTACTCCAACCAATAGTAGCATTGTTTTTAAGATTCATTTCCATCAACCAAGATTTCATAGGAGCGTAATATTCGATAAGACTTTCTGCATTTACAGTCGGGTTCTCAGGGAAAATTGTTGCCAGTACTTCACGCATAGGTTTTGAAGATCCCAGCCGCATCATTTTTCTAAAAAAAAAAAAAACAAATCAATAATAAGACAAATAATAATGAAGCAACAAACACCACTTACTTCAGTGCATCACCGGCGTTTTTGCTTCCATAGAAATCACAGTTGTTCATTGGTTCTGATTTAGTGGATCTGGAGTACTGTCCACTGATTTCACAAAGTTTTTCATAAAATTGATACCCCAAAACTATTGCCATGAATTTACTATAGGTAAGAGTAGGCAGATATATTTATCAACTTTATTTAACATTCTATTTCTATTTAACTAATGTTACTATAAAACAACGAAGAAATTCTAGAAAAGTTTGAAATATTTTGTTTTCTAAGCGGTCCACTTAACAACAATACCCTATTGTTTAAAAAACTGTTGATATGGTCACCTGCTTGGTAACTGAACATTTCATAAGCGGAGAAACGAAGTGGCGTGAGCATGACGGAAGTCCCAGGGGGAGTTTATAGTCTTAAAAGCCGCGAAGTGGACCACTCAAATTACTGTTTTCCAAGAAAAAACTGCTGAAATGCTTCGGAATGACTAATAAAAAAAAAATCCTTAATTTTACCGTTAAATTCTAGAGTTTCAATATTTCGGTGTTTTAAAGTAACATACAAACACAGATAAGAGAGTAACATAAATATCGCATCGACTCCAAACATAAACGATAACTTTTTCAAACACATTTTTCTGCTTCCTCTATCCAATTCTTGGTTTATTGAACTATTGATGCCAAATAGCTGCTTTTTCGTATTTTTTTTCATCACAAATAGGTATAGATGGTATAAAACTCATACAAATTTGTGTTTAATGAGTCGTAGTGCAATATCTATGGAATTCAAGTACCTGTTTCTGTAGTACAATTATGAGAATCTCACTTTGGTTGACTATCTTCACTAAATTCGGTGTAGAATTGGGAAGGAAAGTCGATTGCAGAAGAACCACGATCAACTGGTGGTGCTGCTCCAACATATTTGTCCATCAGTTTCCAGTAATGTTTATTAATATCCTTAATATCGACTGCTTCGGAATATAAATCAGCGATTACTTTAATATGAACAAAGTATACTGGTACATAAAGCAAAGTATGGATACCCTAAAGATACAAGACAGTTGATTTAATAAAGACAAAGATTATAATTATAACGTCTCTCTTTTGTACCATTCTCAATAGACGATTCATTTCCTGCTCGTCGGTGAATGTGGAATCGGTTACCAATCCAATATTATCTAAATGTTTTCTTGTCAAGGCTGAAAGAGTAACTGCACTGGCAACAGGAAATTGAAGGTCATAAGAATCAAAGTAGTAACCCGGAAGATCTTTTTTTTCCCTAGCATAGTATATTTCGCTCATAAGACCATGAGCTACCAAAAACTGCTTATAGCCCATTTTCAGACAATATAGCAATCTAACGTTTGGTGATATATCCGAAACTAATGGGGTACAATCACCATTGTCCTCATCGGGATTTAACTTAAAATTAGTACCCCAATATTCATCGGGGACAGAATCAAGACCCAAAGACTTAAGAAACTGATCGGCCATTTTGAACATTTTCAAACTGTCATAGTTGTTTTTCTTAAGAATTTCATCATATGGTGGCAGATCCTTATGTGGGTACATTTCTTCTAGGATACTTTCAGAAGTCCTGGCTTGAGCTAATACCTGTTCGAACAGATGATGAGGAATCGGTTCATTTGGTTTGACAACCACATCACCATATTTCTTTTGCAGTTGCTTGCGGATAAATCCGTGAAGTTGAATATATAAAGGTTGGATTTGCATCATTACGTTTTCCATCTCGGTGATATTGTATTCTTTAAGGAAGAACTTCAACGGTGTGATTTCTGAAATAATATTGTTCTTTTATTAGTACATATTATATAACAAGAAATTATGAGAAAAAAAAACACTAAACACAAAAATATATTCTATTACTGATGGTCTTAAAACAAATTCTTTTATCTATTTCAAAGAGTGCACTGAAAATGTATTCAAGATTACAGTAGCATCCCTCAAAAAAAGACAGTGTGACAGTTGAAAGTTTAGGGTTGGTTTTGGTTATACTTTTGGAGGCATTACACACATTATTTTGTGGAAACTATTACAAAAATTTCCGCATTGATGTTTTTTGCCGAGTTAACATTAGCCTATTGAATAGAGCGGAAAATGGGGGGTATAAGAGAACAATTAGATACGTGCGAGGGTTTTTTATGATTGAATATGTTTGTTTGGCCCTTAAGCATGCTTAAAACCGAAAATGCTACTAAATTCGCCCATGTGTTTCTATGAGAATGGCACATTTTTCGATATGTTAGGAACAGCTCTTAAAACTTTTTGTTCAAAATAAAATTTCCTATCGGAATGGATGGCTTAACAAATAATATATTTTTTTTTTTTGCAGCAAGAATTAACAAAAATCAGCCAAAAAATAATTTGAAACTTTAAGATTTCTAAATTTTTGAACACACTGCGCAAAACTTTTTTTGGAGCAAGAACAGAACTCCAACAAAATAAAGTAGAGGCTCAAGGCTTTCATATGGCATGTTTATTCAAAATTGATTGTATATATATAGGGAGCGCTACGATAATCTCGCAATTACAAAATCTCGCTTTTTACAATCTCGCATTTACATCTTGAACCTAAAAATCTCGCAAATTTCAATCAAAATCTAGCAATTTAAAATCTCGCAAATCAAAATCTCGCAACTTCAAATTTCACAGCAACGAAAAATGTGTCTTTTTTTTTGAGAATATACCTACCCAAGAGCACTTTGGATAATTTTTCTTTCCAACTAATAACTTAACTATACCCGTCAATAAATTTGTACATTCTTTATAACTGTTAATAACCTCTATAATCTGAATTGATTATAATGAATCTATAATCATTTTGGTTGTCTTTTACGCGTTTATAATGGAACTAAAAGTATTTTCTAGTTCAAGGCCAAATACGAGTAATGCGATTTGCACATGACACTTTACAACTGGATATACCATCTCTATGTTCTCTTTTCTTCTTGTTCTTTTGAAAACAATAATATTGAAAGCTCAAATTAATAAATAACAGTGTGGTCTAAAAGTACCCAGACACTGGATTTTATATTTTGCAGTAGGTAGGATATCTTTCAATCAAAATCTCGCGCGAGATTTTAATTTGCGAGATTTTAATTTGCGAGATTTTGATTAAAAAAATGTATTTGTTGCAATGCAATTCAATTTTGCGAGATTTTAGTTTGCGGGATTTCGTTATTGCGAGATTATGAAAAGCGGGATTTTGTAATTGCGGGATTATGAAAAGCGAGGTTTTTGTAATTGCGAGATTTCGTTATGCGAGATTTCGAATGCGAGATTTTGATTTGCGAGATTTCGTAGCCAACCCATATATAACCCATTCAAACTTCACCTTTTGTAATAATTTTTTGCAGTTTTGGGCCGAAAGCATCTTTTTCGGTATTTTAGGAAAATTTCATGTTCGTAAAATATTCGAACTCAAGACTTTGATGAAATATGACATTACGATTATTGAGAATATTTAAAAAGTAGGTCACCCTACATTTTTGTTTTCCGGCTGTTTTTAAATGCTTCTAGACCTACAAGCTGAACGGATGGACCAATTATTATAAGACTTGGTACATAGTAAAACCATAGTTTAATTTTTCAGGTAGTACCAAAAAAGAGGTTTTCGGGTAAAAACTGCAAGAAGTTATAAGAAATGGTACAGTTTTGAAAACCTATATGTATCTATGTCAATTTTTAATAAAAACTACATTTAAACAACATGCGATATTGAAGATTCTAGCCTCTACTTTTTCTGTTGAAGTATGCCTTGAGTCGATCTTTGCTCCGAAAAAAGTTATGCCCAATTAACGACAAAATTTAGAAATATTTAATTTTTTGGTTTGTTTTATGTTGGTTTTGGTCAATTTTTCTTGCTTAATTTTTTTTATAAAATTTTCTAAAATATCAATTTCGATTGAAACTTTAATTTTGAACAAAAAGTTATAGATGCAAAATTGTCAAATTCGGCTTAATTTCCAAGTTAACCCAAAAATATTGAAAAGTGGCCAGTGTGATCATTTTCTCAGAAACGCAAGAGTGAATTTAGTCGCTGATTTTCGGTTTTAAGCATGCTTATGGGCCCAACGAACATATTCAAAAATAAAAAGGTCTATTTAAAGCTATTTTTATATTATCAATATTTGGAAAAATTGTGCAAATCGAAAAATATTTTAGAAAAGGGGAGTTTTGACTTAAATGAATAGAAACATATTTCAAGTTTCCCCCAAACCATCTGTCTAGTCGACAGTAATTAAAGTTGATATTTTGTTCTCTAGAAGGTAAAATGTCGTTTAAGATATTTTAAATGCGATCAATGTTGCTTCGGCAAAAGTGGCACATTTTTGGTTGTTCCTAGCTCTTGTGAGAAACGTGAGTTCTATTTTATTCCAAAAGTGTCTTATTTTGAATTGTGTCACTTTTGTAGTAACAACTTGGTTAATTTAAAGCGTTTTATTTATTTTGACTTAAAACACTTTTCCTGTTTTTGTTGTGGAAAATATTTGTATTGTATTATTTTGAGTTGATTCACTTTTCAAAAATGAAAAGTTGGATTTTAGAGTTAATACAGTTTTGATGATTGAATAAAAAGTTGAGTTTATATATTGGTCAATAAGAAGCAAAATAGTTTAATTTTTAGATAGAACATTTTGGTTTGTTGTGGCGAATATTTTGTTATTATTTTGATTAAAAAAAGCCTTTTTTAATGCATTATTTTTCAAAGTTTTTTGAGTTGTGATACTTTAGACTCGCGTTTCCCAAACTGTGCTCCGCGGAGCACTTAGTGCTCCGTGAAGAATATCCAAGTGCCCCGCGGAAATATTGGAAAAAAAATCAAATTTCCATTACATTTGTTAGTTTTGCGTTTCTGGATTTTTTTCATTTTGATTGAAGCAATCGAGTTTGAAATCTTCGGTGTTGACCTTATTCCGCATTAACACGACTTGAAATCTGGCAGTAAAATGACCAAAACAACAACAAAAAAATCCACAAATTTATTCCTTTTGTCATTAAACTGTCGGTTTTTCAATCATGTAAATGCGACATTATTTTATATTTCTTAATTTATTCGTTTTTTTGTTTTCTATTCTCGTGCGAAGGAAAATAACGCAATTAGAGATAGTGCTTTCAGAACTTTCTGAAGTTTTTGAGGTGGACAATCTGCCTAACACCAGTTCTATTAATCAGTGCTACAGAAAACAAAACAGTTAAAAGGAAGTACCACGATTCATACTTGGACCTTGGATTTGCTGAGACTAGTGACATCAACCCCATCGTGTAATTTGTGGCAAAGTTTTACCGAATAGTTTCCAGCAAAAATGAAACGTCATTTTGAAGGGATTCATCCAGATTGCAAAATCAAACCGACTTATTTCTTCAAAAGGAAGTATGCTGAACTTAAAAAATCTCAGACAATAATTACTTACCACTCAAAGGCAGTGAACGAAAACGCATTGATGGCGACCTACTAAGTAAATTTCGGAGTTGCGAAAACTGGCGAAGCCCATTTAATAGCTGAAAACTTAATCAAGCCATGCGTCGAAGACATTATTGAATGTATGTTTCGCGAAAAGGCAAAACAATTAGTTGAAACCGTTCCTTTGTCAAATAAAACAATATCACGACGCATCGGAGACTTAGCAGAGAATATGAAATCTGCTTTACTTTCAAGAATAAAAGTCATGAAATTTGCCCTGCAAATGGATGAATCAACGGATGTTGCTGGGTTGGCCATTTAATAGTATTTTATCAATACCTGCAGTCCTTTCAAGAAGAACTGCTTTTTTGCAAGCGTTGCCAACTACTACAACTGGTGCTGAAATTTTTAAATAAATATACAATTTTTTCACTGTCAATGACATCCCATGGCTTAACTGCATGGATGTGTGCACAGACGGTGCCAACGACATGGCTGGAAAAATTTCCGGTGCCGTCTCAAGACTAAAACAAAATGTCAAAGAATACAATAATACGTTCTACACCGTCATGCCCTTGCAATGAAAAAATTGACACTCTTCCTCAAAGAGGTCTTGGACGAAAGTGTGAAAATAATTAACTTTATTAAATCGTGACCTAAGAATACCAGGCTATTTAAAGTACTGTGCGTTGACATGGGTAGTCTGAATACGTCGTTACTTCTTGACGCAGAAGTAAGATGGCTTTCTCGTGGCAAAACACTGACGCGGCTCTTCGAATTGAGTGCTGAAGTCAGAACTTCTTTTTTTTTCAAGGTCACGAACCGTTCATGACCTAGAAAAAAAATCTTAGAAAAAATCGTATGAAAGAATCAATAACTGAACAATTACTGAAACTAGCTGACCTTTTATACACGCGCGTGACCTTGAACAGTAATTAAAAAATTCATTAAAAAAAACAATGGCTGACCAATTACTAAAACTAGCTGACCTTTTATATAGTTCTCAAGGCCTTTGTGATGGTAATAAATTATTGCAAATTTCCCTTAAATGAGGTGCCAAAGATCGCTATGACCTTGAAATTTTTAAAAATTCATTAAAAAAAATCTATACCTCACCAATTACTAAAACTAGCTGACCTTCTATAAAGATCTAGAGATCTTTTAGATGGTACACATTTTTTTTTTAATTTCCCTAAAATGAGGTATCAAAAATCGTTTTGACCTTGAATTTTTTTCTAAAATTCTTAAATATTCATTAAAAAAAATCTATGGCTGACCAATTACTGAAAACAGTTGACCGTTTATCGCGATCTAGAAATCTTTCGGATGGTATAAAATGTTGGCAAATTTCCCTTAAATGAGGTGCCAAAAATTGCGCGTGACCTTGAGAAAGTTTAAGCCTTGATTAAAAATTATCTTGGGATGACCAATTTCTGGGACCAGTTGACCTTTCTGACTAATTACATCATCAAATTTCCCTCATATGAGGTGCCAAAGGTCCAGAGCCGGGGTAGTGGTCCGAGTCAACGTTGGCTCCTCGGAACGTTCGGACATCCTTGATACTGGAAGAGTGCCTTGCGTCGATCGCAATGTGGTCAATTTGGTTGGTGGTTGATTGACCAGGAATTCGCCATGTCCCCTTATGTATATCGGCGTACTAGCTACCACAACGTTTCGCCCCACAGCAAAGTCGATTAGCCTGAGTCCGTTAACGGAGGTGGTGTCGTGCACGCTGTATCTTCCGATTGTGCCACCAAAGACGTCTTCTCTTCCTAGTTTGGCATTAAAATCACCCAAGACAATTTTAATGTCATAACTAGGGCATTGCTCATATGTCTTGTCCAGGAGCTCGTAGAACTCATCCTTGGTGTCGTCATCTTTCTCCTCTGTGAGGGCATGCGCGCATATGAGGCTGATGTTTGCGAACTTAGCCTTAATGCGAATTGTCGTGAGGCGTTCGTTCACATAATTGAAACTCAAGACTTTTTGCCTAAGTGTGCCTCTAACAACAAATCCACATCCAAAAAGACGCTGCCCTTGTGGTCGGTAACCGTCACCGTAGTAGATATCGCAGTCTTTCAGTTTTCTCTTGCCCGGTCCATCCCATCGCACTTCTTGGTAGCATAGTCTAGGGCCTCTGTAAATGTTCGGCTGCACGTGGTCTACAGAGAGACAGAACATTCCACGTGCAGATCCGAAGTTCGTTGTCCTTATTTCGTTTGCTATGGTCGTCAACAGTAAATCCGTCCGTATCCGAGGCTTGTTGTTGCTTCGCAACAAAAATAGTTTTACGTGGCCGGGAAGTCACCCCGACGACACGACCCCCAACCTGGAGGACCAGACCCTATATATGTATATAACTCCAAGGGCGGGGAGCAGGATTAACCGCTCCTTATAGGCGTGATCTCCGAATATGTCGTAGTAGCCCGTATAAGGTGTTCACTAGGACGCCACCGTTGATTCCATCTTGAGAATTCTTCCGCTGCCACCTGGCCTAAAACCGTTCACAGGGATTGGAACCCCATCTTCAGTTAAAGGTTCCAGGCACCCGATGTTCACCCCTTGGAGGGGAGAGTAGAATAGACAGAGGTTCGCTTTGAAAAAAAAAAGCTTGTGGACGCTTGTGTCCTCTTGAATGCACCGTGTCTACCCTTTGAACATCTTCAAATACCTCCATTCGTCTTCGAAAAATCATTGGTTTTCATCTTAATACAAAGTTCGAAAAATCCAGTCAATTTGTGCTCAAAAGTGAAAAATGTGGGATTTTTCGAATTAGGTAGTAAGACGAAAACCAACGATTTCTCGAAGACGACTGGAGGTGGAGGTATTTGAAAGATTCAAAAAGAGTTTTGAAGTAAAATGTTCATTCAGAATGACCATATACATTTTTCGAAAAACTAGCTCCAAATTTGTGTAAGAAATGCATTTTTTTTTTTAATTTTTAGATTCGAACATCTCTAAAACGTGACGTGATAGAGCAATTTCAAGGCCAGATTCGAACTCAGCGCATCAAAGACCATCAGAAAAGTATATCTTGGTTCATGTTACAGACAAAAATTCAAATTTTGTCATACAAAGTAATTTCTTAGAGCTTTCGAGTGGATTTTCGAAATCAAAAAAAATCGTCAATTTTCGACTAGCGCATGAGTCCGAATGGTTGACGCAGAAGAAAAACCTTAAATAGGGATTTTTTGGAAATTGTGTATACTTTCAATGGTACTTTGATGTAATTTTCAAATAGTTGGTTGTTTTCGAGCCATTAGTGAAAAATCCCAAAAAATTAATTTTTGCCCAATTTTTTGCATTTTTTTCCATGTTGCATCACGAAATTTTGTTGGAAAGCCTCAGTTTCGGATTCAGCACCCCCGAAAACATAAGGGAACGAACAAATCAAAACTACCCCAAAAAAGACAATATGACTGGACTAACAATTATATATTAAATTAAAGGTTTGAAATTAAGCTTCCCAATGGTACCAAAAAAAGTGTTTGTCATCACTGAATTTTAAGAGATATCGATGGGCAAAAGGCAGTGCATTTTTTTAATATCTAAAAGTGTGTTTATAGCAGCAAAATAATTTTAGGTATATTTATAAGACTAAAAATGTAGCTATATATATAAGAAGGTTTAATAATAAAAATTCTATATACTACTGAAATAAATCAGCCAAGTACAAGGCTTAGCATTCAGGATTGAAATTGTTGAATTATTGATTCAAAATAGTAAAATAATAAAATAAAAACGTAGTTTTCATTAGACACCAATATCATTTTCTTATACATCCTAGATCAGAAGATATCGGAAAAAGCTGCAAAAGCTCTATTTGCAGTTGCCAACATCAAGCTCAAATATCTCATATCTCCCATAACAGATTTTGAAAATATTTCACTTATATAACAAGTTCAACATAAGCTTTCATTTGATAGATACCAAATTCATTAGTGTTCACTCCGGGCCGAAAATGAGCAATATCCTTTAAGATTTCTAAGTTTTCGAACAAATAGCGCAATTCTTTTGCGCGAGCAAAAATAGGCCTAAAACATGCTCAAACAAAATTAAGTAGAGGTTCAAAGGCTTTAATATGGCATGTTAAAAATGTCATTTGTATTCGAAATTTACCGATATAAACCCATTCAAACTTCACTTTTTGTTATAATTTTTACCAGGACTTATATAAAGAATCCCTTAAGATATATAAAAAACAATTGAGGAAAAATAAAAGAACCTCCTGGAGAACCTTCTGTAACAAAATAGAAGATTCCTCAGAGGCTTCAAGATTAAGAAAAATCCTCTCGTCAAACCCCATAATGCCAAGTGCCCAGAAAACCATCAACGGCTCTTGGACTAACTCTTGTGAGGAATCTCTCGACTTGCTATTAGATACTCACTTCCCAGGTAGCTCCCAAAATATACGCAGTTCTGACTCAATAAGTCTAACAATCCTACTAATATTATAAATGCGAAAGTGAGTTTGTTTGTTTGTTACACTTTCACGCCTAAACCGCTGAATCAAATATAATAAATTTTGATATAGAGATAGATGGGACTCTGGAAGCGTCAATAGGATACTTTTTTTTACCATTTGAGACAAAAAAAGAAAAAAATATTTGGTACCAAAACAACTTCATTTTACATGTGAACAAAAATAAATCAATTAAGTTTGAAAAAAAAAATCAATCAATTCTGATATTTCGTTTGAGCGATAGTTTGTTTTTTATTGTGTTGAAGTTTTCTCATTTCCATTTAACAAACGTTGGCTTAAATTAAACAGAAGCTGGTCGCAAGCCTTGCAGTAAAATTTGCTCGACTAAAAATAAATTCATTCATACCGAATTAAGGAGACTGTCTTGAGAACTGATGATGATGATGAGACACTTTCTCAAAGAAATTTTTGATTTTGATTCGCGTGCACCCAGTGCACACATTATGTAAGTAGTATACAGCAGCATCCTCACATATAGTCTAAGAGCCAGCAGAAAATTATGTGGCTGAACGCATAGCCAAAATATGGGTATGTATTGTATATGTAAGTATGTATACTATATGTATAAGGGTTTGTACTTTAATACATCTTGATATCGAATGCAAAAGTCAGGAAGGATTTTTTTGACGCCCGTGTTCGGGACGAAGGGTTGAAAATTGTAATTTTCAAAGTTTTGTGTCAGGGGTACTCAAAATGGAAAATTGTGCTCTGTAATTTTTTCTAAGTCCACAAACTTTAATTTTATGATATCAGCCTCTAAAGCAAAACATATCGGCCTTATTTTTTGATTTTATTTTTTGAAATCTCGAAATATTTCTCAATATGGTGCACCTAGAATGGTTACATATATTATATCTCAAGTTCTATTAATCATATAGTCAAAATTAAAGCTTATGGACTTGGGGAAAATGACAGAGGATCATTGCCGGTTTTTTGAAAATGAATTGATGTGGTTGTAACCCTGTCACAAAAATTGGAATACAGCTATTTTGAACACCCAGTCCCCAACACGGGTGTCAAAAAATCCTGCAATACTTTTGAATTCGTTATCAAGATGCAGATTCTCAAACTCATATATTGGTTATGCGTTTACCCAAAAATTTGCTGCCAACTATTGGACTGATAGTGGGATAGTCAGTTCGCAGCGAGGCAGAACCTATGACCTTGCAGTAATTATTTTTGTTTTTGTAATAATTTTATCTCTATATGTGTTAACCAATAACCTGAAATAAATAAATTAATATTTTTTTTCGTTAATGATTTTGTATCGATCGACATCCAGAATCGGTTGACAAAATAAACATTAGCGCGAGCGAAGCCGCGGGTAAAGGCTAGTATAACAATAAATAAACTAGGTCTGATTACTAGAGAGAAACTCAAATGGGCAATCGACAGCTTCGATCCATATAAATCAGCTGGACCTGACGGTATAATACCAGCTAAACTGCAAATGGCTTCAGACATCATCATCCCCATCCTTGAGATAATTCTGAAAGCATGTATGAACTTAGCATACGTACCATCTTTATGGAGAGAAGTTAAAGTTGTATTCATACCCAAAGCGGGTAAAAGCTCTCATGTAAATCCGAAGGATTTCAGACCTATCAGCCTATCATCATTCCTTCTCAAAACTTTAGAACGACTGATTGGTATCCATCTGCGTAGTGCCATAGAGCCTAATCTTTTTTCTCCGGCACAACACGCTTACCGCAAGGGGAAATCGGTAGAAACGGCCCTGCATAATTTGGTATGTACTATTGAATATTCCCTTCATCATAGAGAGTATACCCTGGTTGTTTTCTTAGATATTGAAGGTGCTTTCAACAACGTCAGCAATGCTGCAATTTTAACCGCGCTTGAGAACTTGAACGTTGATATCTCACTTAGGGAGTTAATCAGCCTCATGTTGAGAAGTAGAATAATCAGCTCAACATTAGGTGACTTTTCTGTTAGAAGATCTGTTAGCAGAGGCACACCGCAAGGTGGAGTCCTGTCCCCACTCTTATGGAATATCGTGATTAATGAACTTTTAGTTAATCTAGAAGCGGATGGCTTTAAAGTAATTGCATATGCTGATGACGTTGCCATTGCAATATCAGGAAAGCATCTTCAAATCATTATAGAATTAATGCAAACCGCTCTCAACAAACTACTTAAATGGACAGACAAATGTGGACTAGGTGTAAATCCCCACAAAACTGAACTTGTCCTCTTTACAAGGAAATATAAAATTCCAAACCAAATAGAGCTTGTTCCCACATATCACCCACTGGCTATACGCAGCGGTCATCAGACCGATACTCACTTATGGGGTGGCAGTATGGATGACTGCTTTAGATAAAATAACTTATCGTGATAAGTTAAGCAAATTGCAGAGATCAGCTTGCATGTGTATCAGCGGAGCTCTCCGTTCGACACCTTCCGCTGCCTTAGACATACTGCTTAACATTACACCCCTCGATATATACACTAAACAAGTGGCAGCGAGCACAGCTATTCGTCTCAGAGCCATCTCTCAATGGTCCAATAACTCTATTGGCCATACTATCATTCTGAACAAACTCGAATCAATCCCTAAACACTCCGACTACACCATCCCTCAGCCGATTTTTGGCAAAAATTTCCAAGTCACAATTCCAACAAGATCCACTTGGGATGATGAGGAATTTTTGAGAGATGAAGCAATTAATTTCTACACGGATGGCTCAAAAACTGAAGAGGGGGTGGGTGGTGGCGTGTACTCAGAACGACTAAACATTAGTCTCTCCCTCCGTCTCCCTGATCATTGTAGCGTGTTCCAAGCGGAAATCCTGGCAATAAAAGAAGTTTTATCTTGGCTCAAAGAAAACGTAATATCTACATTAAATATCCGTATCTTCTCAGATAGCCAAGCTGCCCTTAAATCACTAGTCGCCGTTTCTACAAACTCCGTAACTGCCCGAAATTGTCGATCGTCTCTAACGGAGATGGTGGAACAGTTCAACATTCACCTTTTCTGGGTGCCGGGACACAGATATATTCCAGGAAACTGCAAGGCCGATGAACTCGCCAGGATGGGAACTATAACACCAATATTGCCTAACAAGGTGAATATTGGAATACAAATTGCTACTTGTAAACTTATGCTTAAGCATGATTCCATGATGATGACAAACAGCAGATGGACAGGTATCACTACTTGTCTGGCGACGAAACGGATCTGGCCAACACTGGATCCGAAGCGCTCGAAATGTTTGTTATCTCTAAGTAGATTGATAAGCTCCACAATTGGTGTCTGGACACTGCTCATAGGCAAACACGCCAATAGACTCGGCGTTTTCTCAAATGATTTCTGCAGAAGCTGCATGGACGAAGAGGAGGAAGAAACTATCCCACACCTTCTTTGCTCATGTCCTGCTCTTTCTCAAAGACGTAAAATACACTTAGGAAGTTTTTTCTTTGATGATCCAAGTGTTTTAAATAAAATCGACATTCACAGTCTCCATCGCTTTATCAAAAGCTCCAATTGGTTTAATTAGCAAGGATCACCTCGCAGTCTTTGTGTGGTATCACAATGGGCCTATTCTGGCCTAAGTGTGTCAGCAGTTTTCCTGGCAGCCACCTTAACCTAACCTCACCTACCAGTTTTGGGCCGAAAGCCTCTTTTTCGGTATTTTAGGAAAATTTCATGTTCGTAAAAATATTCGAACTCAAGATTTTGATGAAATATCACATTACGATTATTGAGTATATTAAAAAAGAATGTCACCCCATATTTTCGTTTTCCGGCTGTTTTTAAATACTTCTAGACCTACCAGCTGAACGGATGGACCAATTATTATAAGACTTGGTACAAGGTAAAACAATAGTTTAATTTGTTAGGTAGTACCAAAAAAGATAATAATTATAAGAAATGGTACAGTTTTGAAAGTCTATATGTATCTCTGTCAATTTTAAATAAAAACTTCATTTTAAACATACCATATTAAAGATTCTAGCTTCTACTTTTTTTTTAAGTATGCCTTGGGTCGAACTTTGCTCCGAAAAAAGTTATGCCCAATTAACGGCAAAATTAAGAAATATTTAATTTTTTGGTTTGTTTGTTAATTTTTCTTGCTTAAATTTTTTTTATAAAATTTTCTAAAATATCAATTTCAATTGAAATTTTAATTTTGAACAAAATGTCTTAGGCTAGGAAGGAACGCATCTGCGATTTTAGTCGCAAGGAATAGAACACACGAGCCACAACGTGAATAAACGCACATGCGACTAAGAAACGTGTGGGGTTGTGATTGTTTTTTTATTCGCGGCGATAGATAATCGCAAGTGTGTTTCCAGCCTTAGATGTAAAATTGTCAAATTCATCTTAGTTTCCAAGTTAACCCAAAAATATTGAAAAGTGGCCAGTGTGATCATTCTCTCAGAAACGCTTGAGTGAATTTAGTAGCATTTTCTGTTTTAAGCATGCTTATGGGCCCAACGAACATATTCAATAATAAAAAATGGTCTATTCATTAGGATATTTTTATATTTTCAATATTTGAAAAAATTGTACAAATCGAAAAATATTTTAGAAAAGAGGAGGTATAATATATGGACCACCAAAACAAGGAAAATATAAATTTTCATATTGATATTGATGGAATAAAATTTTGTTTTTTTTTTGTTTTAATTTCTCGAAAACTATTAGTTTTTTTGAAAAAAAAGCGAAGGTACAAATTGTAGATTATGTAATTCTACACAAAAAAGATTAATATAGTTTTTTTCATACAATCAATAGATTCAGAGAAAATCGTGCAAGAACTTCATGGTGGAGCAAATTTGGTCAAAAAATGTATTGAAATTTCATTAATCGAAGGGCAATTTTTTCGTACGTTTTATGTTTGGCTATAACTCTTTATTATAAAACCAAGTTTTTGGGGTAGGTTTGTACCTGGGGTAAGGCCACCATTTTGAAAAAGAAAACAATTTGGTTTTTTTTCTCAACAACTCGCTTGAATTTCGTTTTTTACAACAAATCATTTAGACAATAAACTTATCGAAGAAATGAGCTATTACCGAACTCTGTACGTTTTCTTACCTTGAAGTTAGAGCATGTTAAAGTTACACTTTTGATTTTGTACTGTAAAAGGGATAAATTAAACAAAGCTCCCCACCAAAATTCAGCTCTGTCGGAATTTTTTCGAAGTGTAAGTCTAATTTTCTTGGGCTATTAAGTTCTTATCGAAATTTTTTTGAATGTGAATATCTTTCATATTTCATTCATGCATTCAAAAAATTAGTGCAACAAATATTTGTTTGGCAAAAATAAAATAAATATTTTACGAACAAATATTTATCAGTAAACCCAATTTCAGAAAACTTTTAAAAGCTTGCAAATGCCTTAAAATCGATGGCTTACATTGAACTTAGGTTAGTTTGAAGAGTTTTCGCATCGATGTAAAAAGTTTTCCTTAGGATTGCATTTCTGGGATGGGAGAAAAACTTGTGATCTGTTACAGACGATCTTATAGTTAAATAAATACATCATAGACTTACCATTTACTTTAGCGGCTTCTTTTCTTTTTTCAATCAAATACTCAATAATTTGAGCACCAAAACCTCCATTACGATCTCTAAACTTGATCCAATAATATATCAGTTCTTCTGGTTCCTTACTTTTAGAGAAAATTTCTTGAATGTCTGGAGAAAATGATAACTCAATGCTTTCATTATGGTAAGCAGGGATATCTTTCTCACTTGCTATTTCTCCGAGATATTCCCTGACAACAGTCACAGTATCTGAAATATCATCGCCCAGTACGTCTTCTCCGGCCAAATCTCGAAGTCTTTTAAAAGCATACTTTAGCTCAGGATCAGTAAATTTCTCGTAGTGATATTGTTTTGATGCATTTACGATTTCGTTTTTTTGCTTAGCTAGTCTTCTATCTGTTTCAAACACTTTTTTGTCGTCTTCTCCCTTATAGCCTTCAAATAATTCGTAACTCAGCGCATCGTAGTAGTTGTACAATTTTAAACTAGCATTTTGAGCAAAGGCTCTAGCTTCTTGTTCATCGGAATTTAACGGCACTGGCGTAGCATTGCAAACCTGTTGAGCAATTAATAAAAGAAACTAAATACTTTGTATCCAAAATGCATCGAATAAAAGTCTTACACCAGCTATTGTCACTCCAAAAATAAAAAAACACAATATTCTTATTTTCATCGTTTAGCTTATTTTTTTTTTCAATTAAACTTCCTTAACTCACAAAACTCAAATGAATACTAAAATGAATTGCATTCGACTTCTTTTTATACATTTCTGTTGGAGGTGATAAGGTGCAGCAAAACACAAATCCAATTTTTAAACAAACTGAACTTGGTCACCCGAAATGATTAAAATATTGAAAAAGAAAGTTTACCACATGAGGGGGCATGAAAGTCGCTAATTTGACAAAATTTATTAAAGATTTCAACTGAAGCAGGCAATTATTATAGTAGTTAATGATAAGTGATAAGAATTTTTCGTTTTTTTTTCAGGCTTTGTTTCGCTGGTTTTGTTTGCAGTTTGTTGATTGTTTAGAGCTTGTCATCAACTTGGTTCTTGGAATTCCTTGAGTATATTTTGATTTTCTTACCCTGAATGAGTTTCAGGTTCACGCCACTTTAATCAAATATTCAAATCATTTTCTTATACGTAAACAATCATTGTTAAACGGTAAAAGTTTTCTTTCACAAATTTTATCAAGAGAGAGTAAAAATATTCAAAAATAAAAACTTTGAGTATTTTGTATGATGTAAAAAGAATTCTTAATTATATTCTTACCCATGGTAAAACAAATATTAGACATTTCTCTTAAGCCTTTTATTCAGTGAATCTTGTTTTGCTATGCAACAAATTAAACATTTATATTTTTCAATTTGTCTAACTCAACAAATAAACTTCTTTTTTCCTTAATTTCCAAGCCGTATTGATGCAATGGTTGACCGTCCTCATTTCTGAATCACAGTCAAGGTGTTCCTCAAGGGTCATTACTTGGCCCTTCACTGTTTTCCGTGTTTCTTAACGACTTGCCTTTGATTTAATCATATTGTATATACAGCGTGTCCTGTAAATAATGGATAACCTTGCAACTGGTTATAGCAGGCCTTATGAACTTTCCAGAAAAAAAATATAACAAAAATATTTTCCCAGTGGTGTTTTTTACTTAAAAAATTTGTGTATTTAATTCACTTTTCAAAATGGTATAACACGTGCCTCTGTATTAACAAAATAACCAAGAAAATTTGTCATCAATCATCTACATCTAATAAAACAGCTTTTAACATTTTCGCAAAATGTCTATTAAAATGTTGCTATAACCTACCAATTTGGGATGGATAAAGATTTTCTCTTTTGATATGTAAAGGGGTTCAGTGCAAGTATAAAACTCGATTTTAGGTGTTGAAAGTCCCACCGTTTGGCCACCATATTGAAAAACGAGTTTTAAAAAGTTTTCCGTGGCAACTTAAATTTTATTAGTCATAGAGAAAAAGCTTTGGTACAAATTTGTAGCGAATTCAATTTTTTTCAATTTATGTTAGCACACTTTTTGCCCTAAAGTTATAAATAAAAAAGTTATAATCAAAATTTCAACATTGAAAAAGTTCATATGTTTTTGATTATAACTTTTTATTTACAACTTTAGGGTTAACATAATTGCACACTGATATGATTCTATTCAGACACATGACGTTCGAGTTCGAGTGAAATTTCCAGCCTCTTCTTTAGTTGGGACAACCTAACCTATTAACCTTGCCGTTTCGAGACTGTAATCGGCATCAACAATGCATTTTGCAAAATGTTCTCAAACGTAAATTGCAAAAGTCTTCTTTTCAAAAAGACAAATACAAGTTTTACTGCATAAGCATTGTGTTCGATACTGCAGTTTGCTTCGAAAACATTATTTGTGGTGCAATTCTGGGCTCTGGACCTTTGGCACCGCATATGAGGGAAATTTGATAAAAAAATATCCCATCTAATTGGTGAGTAATTGGTCAGAAAAGGTCAACCGGTCCCAGAAATTGGTCAGCCCTAGATAACTTTTAATCAAGGCTTATGCTTTCTCAAGGTCGCTCAAGGTCACACGCGATTGTTGGCACCTCAGTTAAGGGAAATTTGCCAAAATTTTATACCATCCGAAAGATTTCCAGATCGTGATAAAAGGTCAACTATTTTCAGTAATTGGTCAGCCATAGATTTTTTTCTATGAATTTTTGAAGTTCGTTTCAAGGTCACAAAAAAAAACTTTCGGCACCTCATTTGGGTCATTTAAAAAAACAAAGTATGCAATTTGAAAGGCCTCCTCACGGTTGTAAAAGGTCAGCTATTTTCAGTAATTGGTCGGCCATAGACTTTTTTTATGAATATTTAATGGATTCAAGGTCAAAATTTTTGATTTTTGGCACCTCATTTTAGGGAAATTTGCAAAAAAAGTGTACCATCTGAAAGATCTCTAGATCTATATAAAAGGTCAGCTTGTTTCAGTAATTGGTCTGTTATAGATACATACTTTTATACGATTTTTTAATGTGTTTTTTTTTTTCAAGGTCACGAACCGTTCATGACCTAGAAAAATAAAATGCACAACTGGATCGCACGAACTTACTCTTATGTTCATGTTGTGTGGGACTTAAAAACTTAAAAAAATATTCAAGTAATTATAGAAAAAGTATAAAAAGCATTTAAATTGTTCTTTTAATTGTATAAAAAGTCTGATAAATAACTTATAGCTCAAAAAAAAGTACGCCATTTGATTACTTGAAAAAATATGAATATATGTAAAAAAAAATTTAAAATCGTTGGAGCCGTTATCTTTAAAATTAATTTTTTATATATAAATTTTTGCAACATTTTTCAAAAAAAAAAATTGGTATGCCAATTTTGAGTATATATTAATATACATTTAAAACTAAAATTTCAAAACAATTCATTATTCCGTTTTTGAAATATTGAATTTTCAAAAAAAAAATTTTAATCTTTTTTTAAAAATCCAATATTTATTTTTTCAAAAATTTTGGTATGCAGTATTATTTATATTCTAACAAACCTTTTGTGCAAAAAATTTAATTGAAATCGGATGAGCGGTTAATGAGAAAACCAAAAATCAAAAAACCGTTATATGGCAGGTACCGTTAGTAAATGTTTTTGGTGATTATTTTTCTTACTTAAAGGTTCACCATATCTATAATAATACACTGATTTTTTTTTATCAAAATCGTTGGAGCAGTTTTTGAGATAAATAAGCTTTTCCTCAACGGTTGTATGGCAAGTACCGTTATTTTTTGAGCTAAAAAAATTTCAATTTCCCCTCTGGAGAGTTACAAAAAACCTTAAGTTCAAAATTTGAAGAAAATCGCTTCAGTGGTTTAGGCTGTAGGTTGAGGTACGGACAGACAGACAGACAGACAGAATTGTGCCACCCACTTTTTTCGTGTTCTCTATCATCGTAATGTCATGTTTGATTGTTATCTCAAAAATTTTTTCTTGCACGAATCCAAAACTTGCCTTATAGTACCTATATCGCAAGTAAAAAACTTAGAAAAAATCGTTTAAGAGAATCTATAACTGACCAATTACTGAAAGTAGCTGACCTGTTATACAGATCTTAGGGCCTCTCAGGTGGTATTAAATTTTTGCAAATTTCACATAAATGAGGTGCCAAAAATCACTATGACCTTGAAATTTTTAAAAATCCATTTAAAAAAAATCTATACCTGACCAATTACTGAAAATTGTTGACCTTTTATCATGATCTAGAAATCTTTCGGATGGTATAAAATTTTGGCAAATTTGAAGTCTATGAATATGCACCAATGATTATAGTGGAAAATACAAAGAAAAAACCACTCTTTATTAAGCCTCTCCGTCCGACCTTCTCGGTTCAGCCTTCAGTTGTGACTACCTGTCGTTATACAATTCATTTACAATATAAAGGGTGTTTTTTTCTAGACGTGTGGTTTTCAAGAAGAAATAAAACGCATATAATTTAATTTTATGGCCAAGATTGCCATTATTGTTTAAAAACGGTTTTGGGGAGGTGGCCACCACAGTTGGCTCGAGGCCAAATTTTCCACCACTTTTTGCAGCAATTTGGGCTCTATGTCGCAATAACGCGTTGTTCATTGTTGTATGGCATGTAGCGCCGTCATTATGAAATGGCAAACAGACCAACTCCGAAAAAAGAACTGCCAGATTGAAAACCACACGTCAAAAAAAAACACCCTTTACTTACCCTTTATTAAGTTTTAATATAAATGTTTCATATATAAGCTCAAAACATCGACTGCAGATGGAGAGTTGCCAGACTCATGCAGTTCGACACAATTCTTTTTTTGTATTCATTTTTATTTTTCCATTTTCTTGAAACTATCTTAAAGCTAGACAAAAATTCATAAAAACTAGCCTACTTATCTTACAACTAACTTACTGGCCCCATTCGGGCGCTCTAAGTTAAACTAATAACTTAATGCTAATGGTTTTCGGCCTAAGAACTATTAAGTTCCACACAATAGCAATATTAGCGTCCACAGTACACATATTGATGGTAATGTCATTAGCGTTTTCATTTTTGTTCAGTTATGCGCATTATGTCAAAGTCAGTGGAAAATGGTGGATGACATCACAGTAACGGCCATATTGTATTACTTCTGACAGTTCTCATTCTTGACAACCTGCGCAAGATAATAGTATCTTCTATTTGTGAAATGGCGATCATTTGACAATGAAATTGACGAAACAAATATTCTTTCCTTATAGGTGTAAGAGTTCCATCCAACTTCTCTTCGGCAGTGACTGCTGTACGTTTCCTGGTTTCTCTCCAATCTTCTTCGTTGGATTCGCACTCTTTGCCAGTTTAATAAAATGGAACACGGAAGTTCCTTAAACACGGCCATTAAAATGACAACATCCTCACATCAAAAACATTCTTTATGGCTTTAACAATGTGCAGCACGTCTGCACGCATCGCTGCGTACAGCGCCGAACTCGAAACACGTTTGCATACTCTTAAGGTGCGTATCCATTTCAGAGTAAAAAGGCGGCGAGCAGCTCTGAAGAAGTTTTCGAGAGTAAAACTAGATAGTGGACACAGGCACAGTCATGAAATAAGCTCACCAGAGGGGAAGACAAATATCCAAAAGTCATCACTCTCGAGAAAGTCCTCCCTCGATGGAAACGCACATTTAAATATTTATCATAAATAGAACTCTATCACTTAAATTGCTTTTATTTAAACTCTATCACACTTTTAGTATGGATTTTTTTTGGTACTTATCAATAACTTTTTTACACATATGTTGTTTATTATTTGAACTTTAATCAGATATCTTTATCCTGTAGATCCAAGCAATTGAAGCAAAGTTAGAAATTTTTGAAGCTAATTAAATCGACATATTTAAAAGATTAAACTTTTTTTTTATTAAAATCAACTTTAAGGTTGAAAACTTAGATAAGTGCCCCTGCTGCCTATCGCGTTACATTTAACTATAAAAAAAAACACTAAAAAATTTGAAGAGTAAAGTTGGAGGTTGATTTTTTTTTTTTAAACAAAATTTAGTTTAGTTTAGTTAAACCATCTTAAACCGAAGTTATAAGCTTTCCACTGAGTCGATTTGAAGGCTATTTGAGCATAGCGGAACTTTTCTTTACTGAACCTAGACAGCCAGCCGCCAACGCACAACCAATCATTGCTGCGCTGCCAAGAAAAAAATTTATAAACGTATAACGAAATAATCTTTTTTGTTTACATTTTATTAAATCGTCGCCCTAGTATTGAAGTGCCGTATTCGCCATTTTTACATTTTTGGGAAATCGCGTTTAAATGTTTGGAAGTCTATTTCCAAAAAACTAACCGCTGGCATTTTTTGATTTTTTAGTATGATATGTATTTAAGAACTATCTCTTATTTATATATAAATGCACATCTGATTCTCTTTTAGTTCTCAAAATATTTAAATTTTTGTCCTAAGTGAGTTTGCCATAAAAATCAGAAGTTTCTTTTCTTCATACACGTACGTCAAAAAATAAAGTGAAATCCTATGCACAAAGAAATATTTGTCTTGCTAATGGTGTACGTGCCTTTGTATTCACATAAGTCAAAATAATACTGAATATAAATTTGAAGTTTTATGACGTACGTTGCAGTATAATAGGTCATATACGTCAAAACAATTCTTAAACAAAAATTTGCGTAAAATGTATGTCAAATTTGACTTAAATGAAAATTTTTGGCGCTTACGACAGAACAATACCTGAACTTGATGAATTTGATGGATATACGTCAAAACCATTCTGAATATATTAGCAACGAAAAGAGATAGAAAAGAACAGATAACAGATTTGAAAAGAGCACCCCCAAAAACATAAGACTGCATTCAGATCAATACATGCAATTTGGCGTATACCTACGGCACTTCAATATTATAGGGCGACGAAATTCATATTTTATGCTTCGTTCGTTCCTGCACCTATTGCCCCCCCCCATGTATCCGCACCTGATACGAATCAACTTAAGTAACTTACAACTTTCTTAAATAACATCCCCTACGTATACAAAAACGTTGGATTCCAAATAGTTTCTATAAAGTCGCTAGGTTGCCGAGTGTAAGCAGTCACATTCTCCGGCAAATCGAGACAAATTGCTCTCGAAAAATGAATTCACTACCGCAATTCGCTTTTCAATGTCACCCAAGTTTTTTGGCACATTCTCAAAAAACGTATTCCATCTCAAAAACCAAGGACCTTACAAAATACCGCAAATCAAAATCTTGAATAACAAAGTCTCGCATTTTTTCAATCATCTCAAAATTGAAAAAAACTCCATTTTCAACAATTTGACTTTTATATTTCGCAACAAAAAATCTTGCAAATAAACCGAAATTTCGCAAATTATAATCTTCAATATCAAAATCTCGTAATTCCAGTAACATTCGCTTCGAGTCTTAGACTGAAAAAAAAAAAATTAAATTCGAAGACCAATCTCCAATAGAATCAAACGCAAATAAATTTTTATTGGCAAAATTTTGATTAAAAAGTGTATTTGCTGCAATCAATTAAGTTTTGTGAGATAAGGTTAAAGGTAAAATTTTGTGAATGCATGATTTTGTAAGCGAGATTTTTATTTTCAAGATTTGTATCTAACCGGAAAGGCCACTAGATCGTTATAAAAGGTCAACTAAGTTGTTAGTGATGTAAATTTTGTAATAAATTTTAAAAGATTTTTTTCAAGGTCACTCAAGGTCATTTAAAAAATAGTTAGTACCTGATATAAGTTATCTTCAAAACCAAGGTCAAATGAAAGTTCAAAAAAGCACCTCTAATAAGTGACCACCTCTTTTGGTTGGCCAGCCGGTCTGGCCAAGTATTTCTATATCACCTAGTGGCAACCTAATGCTATAGTATAATCAAATTTTTCTTCATCTCGATGGATGGGAACTTTTTATTGCCGCCTCCCGCTTTATCAGCTTATCTGCTAAAATTGGTGAGTTAAAACAACTAATTGAAAACTAGTTACATAAATTGAAATAAGCAATACAATCATGTCCTTATTAGGTAATTACGTGACCCATAAGCATGCTTTAAAACGAAAACGTTACTAGGTTCACCTATGCGTTTCAGAGAGAATGGCCACACTGGCAACATGCCGAAATCTAATGCAGGGATGTTGAGGGACTTTGGATATGCTATAGAGGGTGCAATTCTACGTCGATACCAATTTTTAAATTTCATGAATTAATTAATCCAACCTCTGTATCCATTTTTTCTAGTCTATGACGTTAACAAATAAACGAACGTTTGTGCGAAGTTTAGTTTTTAATAGGTGAACTTCGTTTTTATTAGGGCAACTTAATTAATTTCTTTCACAATTTGAAACATGAAAAATAGAAAATAAAAGGGAAAAAATTACAAATAGCGGTCAATCCAAACTCAAAATAACGATGTTCACATTGGACTAACTCCCCCGAATTATAATTGATAGTGAGAAGGAGACAATAAAGTAGTGAGCAGTCTTACACCTCAATATGTGTTTTCATTTTAGTATACAGAAGTGCCATATTGACTACAAATCTGTCAAATCACATAAAACATGGTATAATAAAAATAGCTACACTCAGCTCTCCATCTATTCGATCATTTTATTCCGAGCTCATAGAGCATGCTACGTTTTAGTTCTGATTGAAAAAGGACACACAGGTTGACCACTCTTATATTTCTGAGCTTAAAAAAAATATATATATATTTTTTTGACAACCTGCTCCGCTCTCAAAAAGAAAAACCCACTGTCAATCAAAATCGTAAATTTCTGATGAAAACACTCATGCATTTTCTCTTTTTCTAAACTTGCATATTTTGGTTCTGATGAAACTTTTCTGCTAATTAATGTTGGTGAAATTTCATGCTGTTCCAATATAAAATATTGCTGAAAAGTATTACGATGAAAGAATTTTGCCCGTGTTCGGGTGGCTATCTGGTTATCGGAAAATCTTTTGAAGGCTTTTGTCTCAGAATTGGCGTAGTAACGATAATTATTTGAAACGTTGCTTTTGGAAAAGGACAAATACTACATACAAAAAAAAAATGAGAATTTGCTTACATTTTTGCCAAGTTAAGAAAACTTTACCTGCCAACAACACGCACATAGGAATGGTTGTGAGTTGTAAGTCACTAGGCCCTGGTTCTCCACGAGCTGTTGCGCCACCTAATTTATTTATTTATTTATTTATACTAAAAACCTAATTTTCTCGGGAACGGCAATTATTTTTGAAAAATTGTTATTATTTAAAAGTAAGGTACTTTACATCAAGAATACTTTTTCAAAGTCAAAATTTGCAAACCAGATAAGTTTAAATTTTTATATTTAATGATAATTTTTTTTAGGATTTTAATCATTTAATTCTAATTTAATATAAATATTTCATTGAAACACAAAGCTTATGTATGTTTGTGCGAGTATGTAGTATATAAAATAATTATTTTAAACGTATTATGTAGGTAAGGTACTTACAGGAAGGCTGCCTCGGGTTTCAGTGTTCTTAATTATCAAACCAACATGAGAAGAGTGTTTGTATACTTTATTAACAACCTTAACAATGTCTAAGAAAAAGTATATGCATCTCACAGTAATAACGAGTTGAATAAGAATCCGATCCTTGTAGGATTAATTATCACATTATGATGAGATAATAAAAACGAAAGAATTAATTCGCTAATTAACAAACGTTGTTCTACGTTGCTATATGTGAGCTTTAAAGTCTTCTCCTATGGCATATGAACTATGCTAAGGAAAATGTTTATGTTTTTCAGTCTTTTCAATTAAACCAACTGAATTAATTTTCCATCCCTTAACGGTCCTTATTTTTCCACCGCATATGTGTGTTTGAACTTTAAACTCAGGTTCTTTCAATTTTCTTGTTGGCATTGGCATATCCCCTGAGTGGAGTCCTATGTTAAAATTATATATATTTTTTTTTTAATATTGAATACTGTTTTTGAGAAGAATCATGTTGTTAGTATGCAGCATTGTAGAAAATACCACTGTTAGAAAATTAAGGAATATTTGATACAGCTTTCTTCAACCCCTGATGAAATAATGAAATCATGTTCAGAATTTTTATTCTATTTTACTTGAACGAAATAATTATTATGTGGTTTTTTGCTTTTGTTTGCCGAGCGAATAAAGGATTTTCTTTTTTGCATAAATTGGATAATATGGATATGAATGAGATATTTATGTACAAACATGTTGTTCCATCAAAACTGTGTAATATGCGCGGCGTGCAACACAATTAATGCCACAATGGACGTTCTGCAAAAGTGACGTTCGTGGGAGAAATCGCACTTTCCACTTCCAGTGGAAAAAAGTGATAGCCTAGAGGTACATAATTATTTGATGTAACTTCGGCTTACAATATTATTATTTAACCTTTTAAGATATCTAACACAGTACTTCATAATATAGTTAATATGTTTTTGGTGTAAAATAACAAACACGGCATAAGGGCATTTCATATACATAATATATATCCCTATGACGAATCCTTGCCAACAAATCGGTTGAAACACTAAAAAGAGAACCGTGTCCAGTTATATCCCTGAAGAGAAGAACTCGGTTTGGAATTCTTATTGAAAACCTTTGTCCTAAGCACTAGGATTATATCATTCGGAACCATCACAAGAGAACATTGTCCAATGAGGTTCTTGAAGAACCAAACGGTCAAGAATCTTTATAAGAAACCCTTATCTTTAACAAACAACCATGGGAAAAATACGGTGGGAACCCTCAAAGGAGAACCTTGTCCAATGAACTTCTTTAAGGGGAACTGAGAAGAGCGAAACGGGGTCGAAGATCCTTATCGACTCAATGTCCTATAAGGAACAAAGCGTTTCGTACCTAGAAAAACGTTTCCGATTAACTTTTTGAAGAGGAGCTCAAAGGAACCAAACAATTGAGAGCCCTTATAGAAAAATATTGTCCCTGGAACAAAACACAGGAAACAAAACGGGCTGAACCCTTGATAGATAAACTTGTTTTTAAACGAGATTGGGAAAGCCATATCAGGCCGTGAGCGCAATAGTGGCCTAACTGCAATTTTATCGAAATTGAGTTTATGACGAAAATTGAATCTGTATGTATTGAACAACATTTCTGCATTTTAATTTTTCAAATTGACGACTTCATGCCATAATTATAGGACTTTTGTACTTAGGCCAAACACAAAAATAAATAAAAGCTTAAGTGCAAGAGTGGCCTATCTTTCTTAAAGGCCGCTTTTGCACTCGCATATTTGATTTTATTGTTTGAAACTTTAAGTTAGGCCAATTTTAACAATTTGCTCACAGGTGACATCAATGCGATGAACTAAACATAAGTCAGTACCCTGATAATCACCCTCGATTAGCCATAAAGTTAGAGTTTCATACGCTCAGCAAGAAAAAAAAACCATTCAATGTCATAGAAATTACCAAAAAGAACTTCTACTCCACTTTGAAATTGGAAATCTCAAATAGAATAACCTCTAGAGAAGGACTGAAGGTTAACTGGCTCAAGATTTATGAGCTTCAATATTTTAAGACCGACCCTTCATAATGTTTAAAAATTTTTTTGAATTATTTTTTCAACAGGTTGGTTTTTCGAAAAAAATATATATAAGCCTAAGAGCCCAGAGCAGATTTTGGGTGTGAATGGTATAAGGAAAAGAAATATTGGAGTTGACAGCTTGAGTAAAACTTATTCACGAAATCGAAGTCTTGCGGTCCATAACCGGGGATTTAGTGATTAAACACTGAATCGAAAACAAACTATGAATACTACTTCGAGAGAAATGATTGTGCTATCTAAAGTTGGTTTTCACCCCTTCCTGGGTATTGCTCCTCTGATCGCGGAAGCCGAGATCATTTGTGTGTATAGTTCGCTCTGATAAAATAAATAAATAAATTGAGTGGCGCAACAGCTCGTGGAGAACCAGGGCCTAGTGACTTACAACTCTCAACCATTCCTGTGTGCGAAGTTTGTTGGCAGGAATGGAGGGGACCTACAGTTTTTTGTCGAGTCCGACCGGCTAAATGAGAAGCACTTCTTCATGACAAGTATACTCTTGGAGGATTTGTCCAGTTCCTGGAAAGAGGCAGTACCTCGAATAAAACATTTCTGTTTTTAGGTGGCACGGCTGGGAATCGAACCCACACCTTCGACATGACAGTCCTACGCACTAACCATCATGACACGAGGTAGTTCGACCTGATAGACCGTTTTAAAAACCCGTTTTCGCTTTGAATTTTTTAAACGATCTGGCAGGGCATACTATAGACTCAAATGGTCTCAGATTCTGTGATCTGTGATCATTATCTAGGGAGAGATGCGTTCATATTTTGATTTCGATGCACTGTTAAACCCTAAAGCCCAGGTCAGCCAAAATCTTAAATTCTTGAATACTCAAGCTCTCAACTCTTATACTTCTTTTTTTGTATCATTCAGACTCAAAATATGCTGTAGGCTCTCGTTCTACTAGCAAAGCTTTAACCTTGATACTTTATATCCTTATACCCACTAATACATCATAGTTTTTACACCGATCACAGGACCCAGCAGGAAATTTACTCCTCAATGCAAAATAAAGGTGCATTCCTCGTCGAAATCATCTGTCACATTCATTGAGGAGAAGCTCTGCATAGATTTCATTCATTGAAAGTCATGCAAAAGGTAAGTAGATTGCCATTCCAGTTGCATCTTCTGCTTTGCTCTTGAAAAAAGGTAAAGAAAATACGAAACAAAGCAATAACCTTTTTTGACATCATAAACTCAAATGAATTCAATATTGAACGGGAGAGATAATTCCTGTACCTTTTCAGTGGTTATTGCAATCCACACAGCATTGCGTGTTTTATGCCTGCTATGCGAAAGAGAAAACAACCTTTTCTTTTCTTCCGCATCAAAAAGTTGAATGAATTCTATATAAACCGTGATACGAAGATTTCCTGCATACAAAATTATGCATCCTTTCAGTGGCTTGTCTGCTCTGAATTGTTACGGTCGTAGCTGTAGGTAGATACATATTTCTTTTTTCTGCCTGTTGAATAAATATTTGACCTGGAACAAAAAGTTCCGATGCGAAAGTAAACCTTTTTTGTTTTGGTTTTCCTCGATCGGTCACGTGACATTTCTTTGTTCTAGAATATTATAGAATGGATTTTGTGATCGAAGAGAACAGACGTATATTTGTTAAGTGTTTTTCAATCAAACTGATCAACATGTTCATATTTAATAAAATATAACCATGACCCAGGAGACTAATCACATTCACCTAGGTAATTATATTTTGTATTAGATTATTTTCTATAACTCTTAAAGTTTGTATTCCTCTATTCCTTAGCTCCAAATTGAACATGTATGACGATGATCATCATTTTTAAGAAAATTGCAGCCAAAAAGACGAGGAAGTACCTACTTTCTAAAATCGAACAAACATATACGTATAGTTATTTTGAATTACATTGTTTGTTCTGTTTATCTTATTTATTTTAATTACTTTAAAAAACTAACTATCTACTTTTCTCTTTAATATTTTATTAGTTAATAAACTTCTTAAATACATTATACTAGTTGAATTTATTTTATTTTATTTGTCATAAATCCAGCTTCATTCCAGATGCTTCGCTTCTTTTGATGAAATCAAAGAAGAAATGCATAATGATTTCAGTCACATTTTTTCTTCTACGAAAACATCCCCTCACAGTTTACCCATTTTTCATGTATTCATTCGCGTTGCAGAAAGCATCACATAACGAGAACCATTTTTTTCTGATAAGAAAAATAAGTTATGAATTCGAAAGTGCCATGAGCATAGTGATTTCATTACAAAATATTCATAGAGAGAGTGTGTAGGTACTTCCTTCCAATGACAAGCCCATGTTAAATTCATGATAGGATTCCCTAGGAAATTCATGGGTGCAGCTCCTTTTCCGTGAGGAAAAACCTACTTCTTCAGTAGTGAATTTTTGGAAATTTCCTACTGGGGAATAACAATTTACAAATACTACAAAAGCTTTTATGGATTCTAACACATCTGAAAGTGAATAAAAATGTTAAATTGCAAGTATTTAAAAAAAATAAGAAAAAACTCATAGAAATCAGTTTTATTTACAAATGATTGGCCTATCTTTACAGGATTTTAATTTTTATATTTTTTCCTCTGTGTAATAGTGGCCTATCTGACTTTAAAATCAGTTATAACGGTATTTTGAAGGATCATGGATACAAAATCAAAAACCTTTTATTATTTGGTCATATTGCAAAAAGAAAATCAAGCCTATGTTTCTTTTTTTAAAAACAACAAGTGTTTGGAAATAACCTGTTTCTTATTTTTGCTCTACTGAAAATAATGAAAAATGCAGTTAGGCCACTATTGCGCTCATGGCCTCATATGTCCTCAGCACACAATCTAAGGATTAAAGCTTTCAGTAATATCAAAGAAGAGCCTTGTCCAGTGAGCTTCTAGAGGAGTCTATAAAAGAAACTCTTGTCCCAAGCACACAACCGACGCAACAAAGTTGATTGTGACCTTTAAATTAACTTTAAAAACTCATAGAAAAAAATTTATGGCTGACCAATTACTGAATGGTTGACCTATTATCACGATCTAGAAATCTTTTGGATGGTAAACATTTTTGCAAATTTCCACACAAATGAGGTGCCAAAAATCGCGCGTAACCTTGTGGGACCTTGGTAAACTTTAAGTCTTGATTCCAAATTATAAGGCTAGTTAAATTCTAAGGCTTACTGATGTTTTATGACTAGTTACTGATGGCCAATTTGACGGGATTTTTTATTTCCCATATAAGAGGTGCTAAAGGTCAAGAGCCATCAAAATCTGTTTAAAATGTAATTGAATCGGTGAGAAGAAAAAGGAAAACATTCCACAAATAAAAAAAAACTGTTTATTGCCAAAACTAAAAATTACTTTCGAAAACTTATTAAGGAACAAATGTAAAACTAGCATTTAGAAGTAACTTGCCAAAAACTTGGGTGTAAAATTACAGAAGGTAAGGCCAGAATTTACTGATAAAGGGGATGGAATGTTTTCCTTTTTCCACTCCATTGGTACAAAATTAAGACAAACGATTTTAAACTATTTTTTGTATTTAAACCATACAAAAAAATAGATACAAAATACTAGAATATATTATTATTGCTATTCAGTGAAAATAAAAAAAAATAACGAATGAACAACAACACTTTATTTACTACCGTTATTTATTGTAATTGTGAAAGAACTTTAAAAATCCCCTTCATCACCTTTTGCGATATTCGATGTTTTTTGAACTTTTCAGAGCCCCCATGTACAAAAACTTAGAAAAGCATAGTTTTTCAAGATATTGAATAAATTTAAACAATAATAATCTTCAAAATTTGAATTTAAACAGAAAATTTCAAACTTTGAGTAGAAAAAGGATAATATTCCTGAAATATTTTGTTTGTTCATTTAAAGGCATAGGTTTTATTGGAATGATTTCCTTTGTAGGCTCATTAGGTGTGCTATGTAAATATCTACATTTCTGCATTTTTAGTTCAATTTCGCAATTTTGTGGAATGTTTTCCTTTTTCTTCTCACTGATTCAAATATTTGTTGTTGTGTTAAGGTGCTATTTGAGAGGCTCACAAATAGACATTTTCATTTCTGACTTTCAATTTTAACAAGTTGCGCAGTATATATATTTACATATATGTATACTTAATTTGGGCACTGTATAGTATGCGTGAGCTTGTATGAGAATATTTGAATAATTTTAATTTCTATGGGCGCTGGCGCACAGTTTCCCGTTTGTTGAATTTCGGCGACAAAAATCATTTCCACGCCAATTCTTAATGAAATTTGGTACACTTAATGATTTGAAGATGCTGAATTTAGTGGTAGGTACTGCCTATTTTTTCTACTACTTCAAACTGGGGATCAACAATTTAGGTCAGAACATGGTCCCAAATTCCAAAATTTTAAAAGAAGTACCTACATACTGCCGAAGTCAGGAACTTAGTCAAGTTTGTGTTTGAAATATCTTAAAATAAGTGGCTGAATGTATATTTTCATATAAAAATGACTCTTATATTGATTTGTAAAAAATTTAAAGAAGGTAGTCCAAAATGTTGAGGAATGTTCCCAAGGGATAAGAACTAATTTTAGTGCTCGTTTTTTAAATTTTCTTACTGGGAGTTCTTTTAAGGCCTGATCTGATCGAAAGACAATTTAGAGGGCTGGAAGTTGCCAAACAAATTTAGTCAACTACTCAAAAACTAGAAATTTTGATATTTTTATGGTTGCATTATTTAAATCTGACTTCAGGCTAAGAATTCTGATAGTTGACAGTTGGAAAAACTGTTAACCTACCATTATTTATGCAGCAATTTATAATATTCTCATACATGTATAAATATAACGGAAATTTAACGGTTTTTTCTATCAGAATTCTTATCCTGATAAATGCAACCATACAAATTTATTACGTCAGATAGTTTCAGCTTTTTGAGTCTCTGAGTATAGTTGAACTAAAATTTTTTTAGAAACTTCCAGCTGTCAAAATTGTCAAATTTATACAGATTCGATCAGATTAGGCTTAAAAATAATTTCATTAAATTAGGTCTAATCCTTTGGAAACATTTTTCAACATTTTGGACTATCTTCTTTAAATTTTGTACAAATTTGTATTGAAGTCATTTTTATATAAAAATATACATTCTGCCTTTTGGTAATGTCAAATATAAACTTTACTCTGTTCCTGACTTCGACCAGACTTTTTTTTTTAATTAAAATTTGGGACCATGTTCTGATCTTAAGCAGGGGCTACACCCTGCTTGAAGTAGAAAAAAAATAGGTAGGCATCCCCAAATCATTAAGTGTACCAAATTTAATTAATTTGTATTGAGAATTGGCGTTGGGAAATGATTTTTGTCACCACAATTCAACAAACGGACCACTGTGTGGTGGATTAATTATTGGGGTATATGCTTCATACCAAATACTTCTGATTCAAAGGAAGTGTGTGTTCAAACAATACATTGTCTCTATAATTCGTCTTACTTAATGCACTTAAACACAAAGCATAACAATTTGTTGAAATCTAATTTCTTCAAAACAAATCTAATTAAAATGCGCAGACACTTTAAGCAAACCAGAAACAAATTAAAGAACACTACTTGATGACCATGTCTTCTTATGTCGACTATAGCTGTAGTAGGCATAGATAGTTTTATTATTATTATTATTTTTAGCAATTTTCCTTTGGGAAGAACATGAGTGTTGCCAATTCTTGTATGCTGAGAGTGCTTATAATTTCCTTGGAATATCATGTCTCATTTTTTATATTTTGTCTGATAGAAATGTTTGTTTTTTTTTTTTTGTTAACAGAAAAAAATGATATAAAAATACACCGAAACTCATCATCACTAAAGTATAAGCTTCATAATTATCTTTTAGAAGTCTCGACTCTAGAGCAATAGGTACTATATAACTGATATGGGTATGCCAAAACTAGGAGTAGTCACAGGGATAATAGTACACTGACATTATGACTATATATGTATATTTGGTTGCATTGCTGGCCACCCGGCCAGGGTTAATGCTGTATCAAAGTGTGAAGATGATTCCAAAAGTACAAGTGCTATTGGCTCTGAGTCAAAGAGTTTTCGTGCATAAATCAAACAATATGCAGAGTGCTGCAGCAGCACACACAATAATCCAAATGTGAAACAACTTAAACAGAACACCAAAGAAAAGTATGAATAAAGAATCACATCAAGCACATTGGAAGCATTGACATATTTGATTTGATCTATTGCCAATTTAGAAGAAGCCAGTTTTCAAGAATGTATATCTGCTACTTGAATAATTTCAATTTAATGTTTTTTTGTTTCAATTTTGTCAAATTTTGTAAGAAAATAATTATTGATATTCACTGCAAAAATGTATTGTATTTTCTTATTGAAAAGTGTTCCTCATTCTTATTATTTTGTTTTCAATAACTTTTATTTCTGACTCTATTTCTGTAGACAAAAGTCATGACTTTATTTATGCATTTTTATTCTCTTCAATGGAACTGCTAAAAGGCTACCTCATTCAAATTTACATACATATAAGAATTGTATACTCTTTTTATGTTGGTTTCACCATTGTATATAAATTCTATAGTATTCTCATGAAGAAAAAAAGCTCGTGGCCATCTATGCGTCCAAATGTAATACTAATTTTTGTTAAGGGATCTCGGTAAGGCGATCACAGCGAACCTATCGACCAAATGTCTACCTACAAAATCGGGTTTCATGAGAATACTATAGATTGGGTATACAATGGTTTCACGATTTTTGTGCAGTTTCTATGTTCAATGACAGAGGGCTTGTGTTATTAGCGATCGAAATCTGTGACGTTGTATAAAACATTGCGTTTTAGACAGTGTAATACTCTAGCCCAGTGATTCCCAAAGAGGTCCAGGTGGACCCCGAGGGGTTCACGGGAGATTCGACGGGGGTCTACGTTGCCATGTAATGAAAATAGGGGTTCACCAGTTGTAAGTGGGGGTCCACGCTTTCTGTCAAAACCTCATAAATCTTAAAATGCCATTTCAATGTAATTCAGATCAAAACAAATCACGGAATTCAAATATTGGCGTTTTTCTTTACTGGATCTGATATGAGCAGAGGCTGAGCGATCAGAGCAGAGCTCCGAGCAGATTATAATCAGATTCCTCAGATTTAATTATGAAACATGAGCACGTGAGCACTGAACTGTGATTTCATAGGTGTTTTTGGTAACGTAAAATTTCTTGAAAATTTTTACAATTTGCCGTCAAAACACATAAGAAAAAAAAATTTGAGATAATTATATGTTGTTCCTAAATAAACACAAAAACTAAAACAAAAAACTGTCCAGGGAATCCATTTTTAACTATGTATCACTAAAAAAATAAGTGAAGTTGGCTTCGCACAGCGTTTCGCTTAATTCGCTTGGTCATTTAATCCTGAGCTAATTGAGCAAGCTCTGAGCTAGCTCCGATGGAAAAAAGAAACACACTTTTATACTCAGATATGTCTGAGCTATATAAGAAACATAGAATTTTTTTTGATAGTTCCGTGATCTGCTCTGATTAAAAAAGAAAAACGCCTTATGTTATGACACCTTTTGGGGTTATCAACCAGTTTAAAAACCTTTAATGATCTAAGAATTCCATTTTATTACCTTTTAAATTTGTTTTTATGTCTTCTTAGCAATTTTTCAATATAGACCTACGAGGCTTTGACAAAAAGCCGACGATATTCGATATTCAGTGCAACGCGCGTCGAGACTTGCAAGCGGCGGCGCCCGAATTTAGGGTTGGAACTGAGCTGCGACGCAGATTTCCATCCTTAGATCTAATCTCGAATTTTCTGTGGAGTTTTGGGAATATGGTAAAAATGTTGCAGCAGGGGGTCTACAGGTTAATTTTAAAAGTGGTCTACGAGGAAAAAAAGTTTGGGAACCTCTGTCTAGCCCTTCGAAAAAAATAAAAAATAAAATAATGAAGTAAAATATACATTCAAGGTAATACATAGCTATGTATACTGCCGTGTAAAGAAGAAAAAACGTAAGTGTATTTTTGACATTTCGAGACAAACACGTTTTTCTGTTTTTATCTCTATCTGTTTTGTTTTGCTGTTGGGTGTTTTTCTGTCGTGTTTACAAGTAAATCATTTTTTTTTTGCCTTGATTATTTATCAGTTGTACAAATGCATGATGATAGTAACTGCTTTTTCTTAAATTGAGTGCTAAAACGTCAATTTTTCCTAAAAAAACATGGTTCTTTGAACCAACGTAATTTTTCTTACAAAAGCAAGTAAGGGCTTTTAATTTTAAAGAATGAAATAGCAAACATAATCAAAGATGTAAAAACTGGCCTTAACTCAAAACAGCCAAAAAGTCAGTTACGTTTTTTTCTCTTAACACGGCAGTATATGCGTATCTACTACCAATTTTGTTATTTCTTTTTTAATATTCTTTCAATTAATGAAAAAGTAACCTATTTCATTCAAACATTCAAAATGTGATTCAAACGCCAAATACATGTACATAGGTACGAATGGTAAAAGATTTAACAATAAATGTAACCGAAAAATTAACGATAAAAGTAACCAATGAAAGTAACTGCAAAAAGTAACCCCTAAAAGTACCTTATAAAAACAAACATAACAAGTAACTAATAAAAACCACCTTTATTGGTATAATATGGTAAAACTAAAAGAAATAAAATGCACGACTGGGTCGCACGTACTTGCTCTTATGTTCAAGACCCTGCGGATTTAAAAAAATTGTATATACAAACATGGAAATTATGAGAGAAAAATGTAGAGAAGCATATGAAATACGACTTTTAAATTGGCTAAAACCACTCTTTTGACAGTTTGAGGTGAAAAAAAAGAATGCCATCTTAGCTCCTGATTGAATATGATTGTATAGAAAAAAAAAATTTAAATCGTTGGAGCGGTTTTTAAAAAAAATAATTTTTTGCATATAAAATTCTTAAAACATTTTTAAGAACAAATTTTGGTATGCAAATCAAAAGTATATATTTATGTGCATATAATAACAAAATTTGAAAAAAAATTGGCAACCCGTTTTTGAGATATCGAATTTTCCAAAAAAATTTGGAAACTTTTTTAAAAATCCTAAAACTCTTTTTTGAAAATTTTGACATGCAATATTATTTGATCTTAAGCCGATAACGAGAAAATTCAAAATAAAAAAATAGGTTCTATGACAGGTACTATTAATAGTTGCTAAATGTAAAATTTTATAATTTTTGGTAGTAGATCGTACTAATTTTAGTCTATAAAAAAAGTGTAATCAAAATCGTAGGAGTCGTTTTTGAAAAAAAAAAATATTTTCCTTTGCGGTTTTTTAACTTTTGTATGGAAGGTACCGTTAGTTTTTCATAAAAATATTGTAGAAAGTACTAAAAACTCTTAAATATTGATTTTCAAAAAAATCGATCATGTCGTTTTCGAAATATTAGATTTTCAAAAAAAAATTTTGAAACATTTTTTAAAAATCCAAAAAATATTTTTTTCAAAAATTTTTGTACACAAAAGTATTAACATTTTTTGGAAGCTTCTGTATAAAAAAATTAATTGAAATCGGTCCTACCGTTTTCAAGAAAACAAAAATTAAAAAAATGGTTCTTTTGGAGGTGCCATTAATTACCATTTTTGAAAAATGGTTTTCCACCAAAGGAAGCCTTTACTAAAACAAATTTACTGATTTTTTTTTAAGAAAAGTTGTCGAGCCGTTTTTGAGAAAAAAGCGATTATGTAAAATTGACAAAAAAAAAATTGTATGGCAGCTACCGTTATTTTTGGTTCTAAAAGCAGAATCACCAAAAACCATTATGTACCAAGTTTGAAGAAAATCGATCAAGCTGTTTAGGCTGTAGACGAACAGACAGACAGACAGACAGAATTGTGCCACCCACTTTGTTGGTGTTCTCTATCATCGTAATATCAGTTTGATTGTTATCTCAAAAAATTTTTTGCACGAATTTGCTAGTGAATTTGCTGTTTTTGGATTCCTACATTTTTATTCTTTACTAATCATTTGAAACACAGTGGCTTCAAAATTCAAACTTAAGTCTAATAAAGCTGCTGGAGCTGATGGCCTTGCAACCGAGTTATTAAAAGTGGCTGGCGATGAATTGGTTAGGAGTATGCACCAGCTCATCTACACAATATGGTCGCAGGAAATCATGCCCGATAAATAATGGGTCCCAGTATTGTATGGTCGCAGGAAATCATGCCCGATAAATAATGGGTCCCAGTATTGTTTGTCCGATCTTTAACAAAGGCGATCATCTGATCTTCACCAACAACTGAGGTCTCTTTAACATCGCCTACATATCTGCTCTGTCGTACTTTGAGAACACCTGAAGCCACTCCTCAGGTCCATATCAGTGTGGCTTTATGCCACGGAAGTCCACCATCAGCCAAATATTTGCACTACGGCAGATCTTGGAGTTTCAAATCGATACCCAACACCTTTTTTATCGATTTAAAGGCTGTGTATGACAGCAGACGAGTTATAGAGTAATGTTTTGTTTTGGTTTCCCTTCCAAACTCGTCCGTTTGTGCAGGATGACGATGAAGAATTCACGCTGCTCCATCCAAGTCAATTTAGCAAGAACCTCACCAATACCATTGGCTGCATTCCGACAAACTCAACATGGACAACTCAAATTTCTTGTCACAAATCAGCTGTTTTGACATTTCTCTCCGGATTGCTGAGTTTCCTAGAAATTTTGGGATGGCTTCAGATTTGTTTGTTGAGAGCAGATGATTTGTCATCAGCTGTTTTTAACAAGGGATTAAAAGAACAGAAAACTATTCTATCCAGATAACTGAGAATTAACATCGGAATGCGGCCATTGATATCAAAAAAGATTTAAGGCAAGTCGATGCGCTGTTATACGACTTCTTCAAATTTGTTCTTGAATGAATAGTGAAAAACTCTCAAGTCAAAACCAGAAGTACAATCTTTCAAGACCGTCCAATTACTCGCTTACGCTGAGGACATTGACATAATCAGACGAACAAAGCGAGATATCAGAGGTGCTTTCGCGAGTATTAAGAAGGAAGCCAAGAAGTTGGGGTTAACGGTGAATGAAAACAAAACGAAATATAATGCTGTTAACAAGATAGGACACCCAACATCGACTTTTTGGACAAAACGTCACTATAGACAGCTTTAATTTTGAGGTTGTCAGAGATTTTGTCTATCTAGAATCCGCTATATAGGTATTCAGCGAATATTACCAGTGCTGAAATCAATCGAAGGATTACTCTTGCCAGTCGCTGTTTCTTTGAGTTAAGAAGGCAATTGAGAAGCAAAGCCCTTTCTGGAGTAACTAAAGTGTCCCTGTATAAGACGCTTACGCGGTCCTGATGTCTGGTGCAGTGGCATGTATGTATACTATTAACGGTGGATGAGAACGCGTTAGGCTGTTTTTAGAGGAAAATCCTCCGGGTGATTTTTGGTCCCATTTGAAGTTTGTGGGATACCATAGGCTAAGGAAGACAAGCCAGTCTCTCTTGAGGATTTGTTGCCCGAACGTCCAGAAGATCTATCTCAGGATCAGGTTGATATAGGTTTTAAGATCTTTCTTATAAAATTTCTCTTCTGGACCTAACGACTTTGGTCGGATGGGAATAAGAAAGCACTACATAGATACTGGCGATGCCAAACCCATCAAAGCTCCTGCCAGAGGAGTACCTGTAGCAAAACGTCCAGAGGTAAAAGCCCTTATACAAGACATGCAATTGAAAAATCTAACAGCCCTTAGTTCTCTGCAATTGTTCTCGTCAAGAAAGAAGACAGCTCTTTCCAATTCTGTGTTGATTTATCGACACCTTAACGATATAGCCAAAAGAGATTCCTATCCTTTTCCAAGGATAAAAGGACTCTTAACAATTCAGGAAATTGTCACTTGGTTTTCGACTATGGATCTCCAAACAGATATTTTCAGGTTTAAATGGCTCCAGATGATAAAAAGAAGACTACTTTCACAGATGGTGCTGACTTGTGACGGTTTAACGTTATGCCTTTTGGAGCATGTAACGTTCCTCGTTTCTTCGAAAGGGTTTTGAACGACAGGAATTCCATTGGAAGTTGCTCAGATTTATATAGACAACATACATAATCTGTGCCACCGCAACCTCTGATGAACATTTAATTAATTTAGAAATTATCTTTCAGCGTCTACAAGCAGTGAACCTCAAACTTAGCCCTGGAAAATGGCATTTCCTGAACAAACAAGTGCTTTACCTGGGGCACATTCTATCCGAATGTCCATGAATGGCCAGCTCCCCAAACGAAGCGTCAGGTAGGAAGCTTCTTAGGCATCTGTGCTTATTATCGAAAACTCATTCAAGGTTTCTCAACCAAAATCAAACCGCTTACTGGACTCACTGAGGAGAAATGACATTTCACATGGAATTCTCAATGTGAATAAGCCTTTTCAAAACTGAAAGAAAACCAAACAACCGCTCCAATAGTAGCACATTCAACTTCTAAATGATCTTCTTATTGTAGACACAGAAGATGCTTCGAATATGGGAATTGGAGCTGTTATAAGCCAAAGGCAAGGTGATTCTGAGGTGGTGTTGGAATATTTTAGTTGAACCCTTAATTGGTTCGAGCTCAATTACTGCGTTATTCTACGGGAACTCTTGGCAGTTGTTCTTGGTACTCATTACTTCCATCATTATCTCTTTGGCAGAAAATTCCTTCTTAGGGGCAATCACGCCCCTTTTCAATGGCTGTACAATTTTATGCTGCCAGAAGGGAAGGTCGCTCGCTGGATTAAACGTCTCCAACAGTATGACTTCAACATACAGCATCGTTCTGGATCAAAACATGGTAATGCAGATTCTCTATCCCTGAGGCCTTGTGGAAATTGCAAGTACTGTACAAGGGAGGAAGAAAAAGAACTACCTACTATGTGTGGAACACGTCAACATCGTGGAAACTTGACGAAACTTTGAAGAGGAATGAACAATGGACTCAACGCTGGGTCACGTCCCATCCGAGATGAAATTCTAGGAGAAAGTGCCGAGGTCAAAGTCTATTGGGCCCTTTTTGATCAATTACGACAAGAAGATGGTGCTTTAACACCGGAGTGGATAGCAGACACTGGTGAGGTGAGTCAATTTCTTGTTATTCCAAAGAATAATGTTTCAGATGTGTTGACGGCGCTTCACGCAACCCCAGCGGAGGTCTTCAAACGTCAAGCAATGGTGTCTATGCTGCCTTGTCTATATAGCACAAAAAAGCCCTATAAAACGAATCAAAGGAGCACTCCTACCAAGTCAACCGGGGAAAATCCATTTGAGAGGATAGTGATTAACATCCTAGGTCCCCTACCTAGGACAACCTCTGGCATTCGATACGTCATAGTGGCTAGAGGACCGACTACGGAGGTGGTGTTACAGCCATTAATAGATATTTTCTGCAGATTCGGGGTTCCTCACATGATTTAATCCGATCAAGGCCACAATTTCGAATCAGAGATTCTCCAAGGACTATGGACTCTTTAGGTACTCAAAAAACTCTTACTTCACCACTTTGCCCACAGTCCGACGGGATGGTAGAGCATTTCTATCGCACTCTACTTGACTATCTCGCAAAATAGTCCAACCAGCAGCAACATGATTGGGATAAATTACTGCAACCTGCTTTGTTGGCTCATCGTACTGCTGAACATGAAGTTACCGGATTTACACCTGCAATGCTCACGTTCGGATGAGAACTGAAGCTTCTTACTGGCCTTCTTCGCGGATTACCACCATATAAATTACCTTGGGCACCAATCTTCGTCCTAGGGCTTCAGAAAAGACTACAGGAAGTTCACGATGTTGCGCGAACCCATCTTAAAATAACAGCGGAGTTTTTGATAAACAGGTACGATCTCAAAGCAAATCCTATTAATTTTGTTCCTGATCAATAAGTCTAATGGTTCTACAATCCTAAGCGTGCGTCGGAAGGGATTAAGTCCTAAGCTTCAAAGCAACTGAGAAGGACCCGTCAAGGTTGTAGATAGGTTATACGATTTGCTGTATCGAATTCAACTTCAAGTAGCCAGAAAAACCAAAGTGGTTCATATCAATCGCCAACAGGGCCGAAACTTTATTCCAAACATCTTCAATGCCTAGCCACCTTAAAGCCTTGACTCACAAGAGCAATTTCGTGCGATCCAGTCATCCAGTAATAAGTCCAAATTTTTGACAGATTACATCAAGTTAAATTTTTAATCTAGCCCTTCCTGTTTCCATCGCTGCCCTACCTGAAATTTGACTCTAGCTACGGCCCTGATCGCCAAGCCAATTATGAATCTAATAAACAAACTCAGATGGAACTATGAGTTTTAAGAAGGGTGTAGTGTAACGAAATGTCAAACTGTGTGACAAACCTACGAGAATGAAGCAAAATGAGACAATTTGACATCTCGGCGAAAAGGCGAGAAGAAATTGCAATTGATAGCTAAGCACATGGTAAAGAACGACGAGAATAACAAACCGATGGCAAATTGTGTTGGAGCTTTCATCGACAGTGGAGAGTTGTAGGTTTTAAATGGGGATGCGCTCAAAGCCACAGTCTCTTTTTCTTTGGACAAATTGGCGTTAAGGTAGAAGCAGAAGGCAGCTATTTTCATCCTGGATTAAATAAAACTGTTGAGGGAACGCTTCTTCACTAAAATAAAATAACCTCTTGGGAACCAGGGCTCAGCAGCCACTTTCCGTTACAATATATATTTTAAAATAAAAATATTATAACACTTATAAGTACATAATGTACTTGTAATAGGCGGAAATGAGTTTAGCACATTCCTAGTATTTTTTGTTTGGTGATAAACCATTGTGTATTTAATAAGGTTATACATATATGTACCCTAGTCCATCGTTTGTGAGCGCAATAAAAGTGCGCACATTATTTATTCGATTTGCAACATCCTGAAAATCTATTTTTCTACACGGAGCGGAGCTCGAATGCTCGAGGCAGTTCCAATTAGTGGTAGATTGCCACATATCGTGGTGTGGCACGTTTTCGTTTCCCGGACATGGTCAAAAATTTATAAATTCTAGGATAAAATTTGTACATGTTACCCAATGTGGAAGATTTATTAATTTATCATGTGTTGCCTCTTCCATCCTTGTGCATGTGGTCTCCACGTTTGAGTCTATCTATACTTAACTTACCAAAGCCATCGCTGGTTTATCCTCGAGCAAAGTCATCCCCAGTTTGGGACAAACACACATATGGTGTCGCTGGAGTTTTATATCCTATATTGGTTTGGTGGAAATATGTGGCACATTATTAAACTTTTTCAATGCATTTATCTCCAAAAGTTACAAGAGAAAACTTATGGAATAGTGTTTCTCCATACTATCGGATTTTATGCATCAAATTTTCAAATAAATCGATGATCATCAACATCACAGACAGCTAGTCAATATTTTCAATCAAGAATGTTTGCTCACCACAGTCCCCAGTAGTGCTTCCAATCTACATGTCTGTTACACTCATATCAATGTATGCGGTACAAAAATATTACGAAAGGAGACATAATGGTGTATCTACCCTACATACATGCATACATATAGGCTTTGGCCATTGTTTCCAATTTCGATATCATCTGAAAGAGTTTTAATGCACTTTTACAATATACCTATATCCTTTCTGTTGTTTAACGGGGAAAGGAATAACCTCTGTTTCGGATTCCGGCTACATCATCATGTGAGTATAATTTATTCGATCATCGATAAGAGAAGCCTGTCCAAAATGTCTCATAAAAATTGCACTTTAATTACTCTATCGACAGTATCTTTTTTTAAAAATCTTATTAGATGGATTGCAAGTGTCCTTATTTTCAACCTGGAGTGGATCTCTGTATAAAATGTTAGTTGGCGTGGTTGTGGCTATATAAAGCTTGATATTCAATTTTTGAAAACGAGAAGAGGTTAAACATAGATTGTTGGACTCAAGAATTTTTACGGCAAGTAGGTGTACTAAGCATGGAGGATTTTAAGCTCATATTATCTTAAAATTTAAACAAAAAAAAGTGGGTATAAGATATCATCGAAATTTTGTATTCTTTTGAAAAGCCTATTAATGCCATTATGTATGGAATAGTAACATCGTCCTCATGTCGACCACGGTTTCTCTGGGTGGTGCGCATTCGAAATGTCAAATTTTCCATGAGTATGGCGCATTAAGCTGGCTGAATTTGACTAATGGCATGGGATAGATAGATTTTTAGATAGATAGATCTCGATGGTCAGTTAGTTCACATCACCTTCATGTGGCACGTACCACCATCCTGTTGGAACCACATCATGCCGTTCGTTAATGTCATTCAAATTAATCTAAAATAAGTTAGTAATCATCGACTTATAGCGCTCGCCGTTGACATGATGGCCTGGCCAACGTCGTTTTTAAAGAAATATTTACGCCGCACTGTGGCGCCTTTTTGCAAAAAAGCTTACTAAATTCAATTTTCGTGTGTGCCTAAAATCCAAAACTAATTTTTTTACTGGAAAAGGAAATAAAGGAAGCTTCAAAAGCCGAAAGAAATTTTAAAATTGGTCAAAGGACTCGGATGATACAGGTAGTCAAAATGTCCTTATTCTTAAAATCAAAGAAAAAATATTTGTTTTACGAAAATTTTCAGAGTTTCGGCTTTAAATTCTAAAAACCTTGTTTAAAAGTTATATTTTTTTATTTGAGCTTGTAAAAAGGACCATTTGTATTACATGATCAATTTTTTTTTAATTGCAAAATTTTAAGATTTTCGAAAAAGCTGTTTTTGGATCAATTTTTTGACTTTGAGTTGGTTATGAAAGCTGGCCTAATCTCAACGGAAATTTAATCTTCGAACATTTCTAAAACATTTAGTAAAAAATTCAGCTGCGTATTTTTGCATATTTGCGGCTTAGAAAGATTTTATTAAAAAAGGATATTTTTTATAGGTATGGTTTTTTTGTATATGGTCATTAAAAATGCAAGTGGTCATAAAAACATTATTTTTATATGTAAAAATGTATTCTTAACTACATATAATAAATATTTAAATCTAGGTAGTTTTTTTTTATGATAAGTAGGTAATTTTCGTGATTTGTAAAAAATCTATTAATTTTTATGACAAATCAAGTACATGTTGTGTAATCCTTTTTATTTAATGCAATAAGAATGCAAGGTACCCATAAATATTATCATAACAAAAGAAATTTTTTTCGATAAAAAGAATACAAAAGAAGAATTCATAGCGGGCGTAAAAAATAAATATAACCTTTTAGATGACTGGTCACTTGATGGAAAAGCTAAATTCGATAACAAGTTGATATCATTTTATAAAAACGCTAAGTCAAAATGGGATGCAGCCTGTAGATCGAAACTAGTATTTTTAAAGAAAAATTAATTTTGGTTGTCAAATGTTCTTTGCATTGATTTTGAAAGGACAGATAAAACAGATAATTTAAAAAGTACATCAAATTATTCTAGAGGAACGCCAAGGAAATCTATAACGGAGTTACGGAGTGCTTGTCTTTTACCAAGAAACAGAAATTGATCAATGCTACTGACATCATCACTGAAAATTATTATAAAGAATGTATAAGGATCATAAGAAGCAGAAGGCCGATATATAACCAAGGCAAAGGCAGAATCAGTAGCAAGTCGACTAAGACTAAGGATTCGCATTCCTCAAGGAGATCCTATCAAGTATGAAAGTGCAAACGCCTTAGCCTTGTTTATGGATCTGGGACTAACAAAATAAAAGTATGGCATTTTAAGAAGAAACATCTGCAAGAGTCAGCCTTCAAGACACCTTGAATCACCCAACAAGAAGAATTTTGGAAACCAAGAGTGAACAGGAATTAATTGAACTTCCAAAAAGTCTGACGTTACAAAGCAAGTGGGCTGTGATGGATTATCTGGACAAAGTGCCTATAAACAAAAAATAGTAACACATGATGGTGAAACAATAACGGATGCAAACATGTTTATGGCTTCAATTGTTCCCCTGAGACTTAAGTGTCCAAATAGTGAATATTGGAAAAACCCTCGCCCATCATCAGTTCATTTCTGCCGACAAATAATGTTCCAGCATGCAAGGGAAACTGCAGATCTTATAAGGAGCACAGTGAATGACATCAAAAGCCATATCGCTGATCTACAACCTTTGCATTATAAGACTAATGACGATGTAGTTATTGTTGTAAAGCATGAATTATTTTTAACGATAATTGACGGAAAAGTGTTGAATGAAATCACTGAAACAAAGTCGACACGGTAATGTCCCAGTTGCAAAAGAACGCGAAAAAAAACTTCAACAATGAGGACCAGCCAACAAATGACGAGCACAACTACGAATATGGAATATGTCCATTCCATGCCAGAATCAGATGCATGAAATTCATTTTGAAACTTGCATATACACCCAAAAAAGACGGAGAAAATATTGATGAAAGTATTGGAACTTAGGAGGCAGACAAAATAAGGAAGCAAGATATCCAAAGGAAATTTCGCGATGAAATGGCCGAACTCGATGTGGATAAACCAAAACCAGGATTTGGAAACACTAACGATGGAATTACATCGAGAAGCCATACATCGAGATGTAACAGCTCGTATAACTAGAGTTAATAGGGAGGTGATAAGAAGGCTTCAAGTTATACTTAACGTTTTAAACTGCAGACGGTTGACGGTTCAAAGTTTGGAGTTTATGCAATGGAAATAACAAATTTGCTGAAATAAAAGTATCCTGACACCAAAATTTCAATCGTGATGGCAGTTTCAAGCTATCAAAAACTTGGGATCCCATAATTAATTCCACAAGGTCGATCCAATTGCCACTGCACACCAACATGGATACAGTCAGCATAGTTTGCTCCCAACTTGCAAGCCAGCAACAACAACAACAGCAAGAGACAGAACCTTCGACGCAAGGTTACAACCTGCGTAGCCAAAATCGCTCGTAACATCTCTTTGGCAGTTTCCCGGTGACCACGCTCGATGTAATTCGTAGCGAAACGTTCGGGGTGAGTACAGCATTGAACTCGCTAAATATAAACAGCCAAATTAAAAAACGCGGAATAGCGAAGGGTTAGCCTTATTCCATGGATTAAGTGCAAAATGTTGCTAATAAAACAAAATTTCTGCTATGTGACGTTTACTATGCTAAGCCACCGAAGTAGATGGTTAAGCGAAGGAATAAGCAGCCAGACTATTTTTTTTATTGGTGTTGGTATCAGAAGATTTACCTTTTCAATAACATTTTTTTTTCTATGCACAATGATTACGCTATGTTCTGAAGAATATAAAGCAAAAGGTTATTTATAAATGGTTTAGTTTATTTTTATGAGCTTACTTTGTCTTTTGTGCTCCAACTCTTGCTTCTTTTTCTTGTTTAATTAATTAAATTTACCATAATACCTACTAATAATTTAGATAGAGATAAACAAGAAAATTCTTAGGTGTGTTTGGTTACTTGAAATTTTAAGATGTCAAAACCCATACAGAAAAAACCCAAGCTTCCGAAATTTGGTACAAATTCCAAGATACTTAACAGGCCTCCCACGGTAAACGTCACTTTACTTTTCCACGAATATACATTTTTTTTTAATGAGAAATTTTAACCCGTGGCTTAACTCTTATTCCGTGGTTTAGTTAAATCGTGGAATAAAGGTAGAATAAGCGTTTTTTATTTTTAACGCAGCTAATCCTAAAAACTTAAAAATGTCTAATCCCGGAAAGCTCCTTACAATTACACCTACTCTTCATAAAATTTTGGCTCATGGCCAAAGTATAATCGAGTATCAGTCATTACCAATCGGAGAACTGTCAGAAGAATAATTGCGAAACGCAATTATATGGAGTTGAGCTCACTTGAACTTTTAACTTGAATTATAAATATTCAGTCACTCCACTTAAACAGAAGAATTTTCTTTTCAAATTTTCTTCATATTTTATTATTACAAAATGGTTTTTTTTTTTGTTCCTCTACTGATTCACTTGAACTAGTTTTTAAATACTCTGCAATTACTGCAAACATTAACATTTGAGTTTTATTTTAAAGGAAAATAATACTTTTACTTTTTTGGATACAAATATTTTTTTCACATGAAATTTCCTTTAAAGCATTTTATAAAATTTTATAATTTAGCACTGAACATACTATTTCTATACCATGACTTAAAGTTTTCCACTGAAGTAGAATATATATGTAGGAAACTAGTAATTGGCAACACCTACCTCCTTACTTTCCTGGAAGTTAACGAAGAAGCCACTGAACCGATTTAGTTCCTCAATCACAAATAATAGTTGGCAGCATCGAGGATTGGAGACGATGTCGATAGAGGAGAACTAGACAGAGTTCTCTTTGATTGCCAACCACCGATCCAACAACATCTTCCAACTAACTTACTTAACTAATTTTTATATCTAACTTAAACTACGAACTTAAAATTTAAACTTAATTTTGAATTGAATTGTCATTTAACTTTACTTAATTTTACTTAAATTAATAAATTGTTACTATTTAAATTACATTAAACTCTAGCCAAGTAACAATTTTAGCTCTTCAAATGCTTTAACAGCGTTTTTAGAGCAAATCTTAAAGCTCTTTGATTTCAAAAGAAGCTCCAGATGCGCTTCTAAAGCAAGTGTAAAGCATGCTTACAGCGAATTCATTGAGTTTGAGAGCTAATTTTTGCTCGAAGCCAGCTCTTTGTCAGTGGCTAGTATGGCTTTGAAGCTCTTTGGTTCATGATTCAGATATCTTTAAAGCAACATTTTTGACAGTACTTTGTTTGTATTAGTTTAGATAATACAAATGATAAATTAAAATAATTTTATGGAGATGTATTTCATGTGTGTGATAGTAGCAATCGAAAAGGTCATGTGATGTCGTGGAAATTAATTAAATATTCGCAGAGAAAATGTCGTAGTGAGAAATAAAATTAATATTTGTGAGTGCCATGTAAGTGATTTCTTAGTGCGCGTTTAGTTTTATCACAATTGTACTGAAGGTACCTCGAAAAATAACAACGCGCCTTCGAAATTATTTATTTTACGCTGTGAAATATTTAAAAAAGTTTACCTAAACAATGTAAAAAATTTATAAATAAATTAAATAAATCATGAAATTAAATATTTTTGTTTTCATTGCAATATTTTATTGTGTTTTTGTTGAAAGGAAAGATTTTGCATTCGTTTAAATAAATAAAAAAAATTATTCAATGATTTTTTTTTTCGTCGCCATAGTTTTTATTATGAACATAGTTTATCTTCAACCGAGCTCTTCTAGAGCTAGTTTCCACAAAATGAGAGTTTTGCGTTCAGTACTTAAAAAGTAGGGTGTTCGGAGATTGAAAGTCATTGGCTAATTCTAATTTCTGGAAAAAAAATTCTTGCTTATTTAAATTCTATTCAACATTGAAGTGCATTATGATTTCTTAGCACGTAAGCAAGTACTTTTGCGACTCAGCCATAGATTTAATATTATTTAAAAAAATTTTTTTAGTAAATTGTTTAATTGATTTTAATAAAAAAAAAGTGAATTTAGCATCTAATTTGATATTTGTGGTGCATACTCGGTATTCCCCAGAAAGTGAAAGGAATACATTTATTTTCTAGTTTTGGTTTAATTTTCCCGTTGAAGTCATGGCTAATATATTTTATTGTGGAACACCCTAATATTGAGTAGTAGTATTTTATTTGAGAGAGGTATAGTATTGAGCTCTATAGTCGATTTGCTGTAGCTCTATCGAGTCTTCACATTTCCCAATACTCAGAGATAGATTTTATAATGCTCAGAGAGATTTCAGGCGCATGCGCTAGTGTTAACTTCACAAGAGTTTTTGTGAAAGTATTATAGACCAAGAGCTAGCGACCGATTTACTCACCTCATTTTAGCAAGGCTAAAACTTTGGTCATAGAAAAATTGAGACCCGACAATTATAAAAATGCCCGTCTTACACTCCGGTACCCTCCATGGGCCTTAAGTTTAAGGCTTGAAATTGTAAAAAAAAGTGCCCATTCACCTCATTTTAGCAAGGCTCATCTTTTAATATATCGTTCATTGATTCAATATATACACGAAAATAACAATGTAAGACGTTTTAGCCCTCCATGACATGCTGTAAGACGCTCGTGTATATGTAAAAAAAATGACCCCATTCACCTCATTTTAGCAAGGCTGGTATTTACACATAATTAAGATGACATATAAACAAACACACATTTCAAGTGTAAGACGTTTTTTCGGTCAATAACCCTCCGTAAGACGCTGAAAACTAAATTTCGTTTAAGTCAAGATAGCCCAGTAAAAATAGATTTTTTCAAGGAAAAAAATTGTAACAGGCTGATTTTTGGTATACACGTTGAGATTGGCGTTACTTATAACCTGTTAAAAGTCCTCAAACATCCAATGCCCGCTAGTCCCGTTAGGGGGGTCAAAGGTCACGAAAATGGGTTTTTGCTAAATATATCGAAAACGGTAAGTTTTAGAAGAAAAAATTTTTCTACAAACATGTAGCTGAGGTAATTTCCGACAAAAAACATATTCGTCAAATTGTTCTTAGCATTAACCGTTACAAAGTTACAGTACTTCAAAGACTCACAGTATTTCAAAAGAATGCTTTTTCTTCCACACCACCAGAATGGTCGAGCGCCTTGTGCGTTTTTTTATTGTGGTATCCTCAGGAGGCCTTTTCCACATCGTTGGATTTATGAATGTGTGGTTTTAAATTAATTTTTCATTAAAATAATATAAAAATCTGCATTGTATGATTTTTTACAGCCAGTTGAAGATGACATTGATTATAACAATGTGATATACATACATCATGGATGGAGGATTTTTGCTGCATCGTGTTGCTTGGAGCCGGTTTGCAATAACTACATTAGTTATGTTCAAAAACGTTCTGGAAAAAAAGTTATGGTTGTTTTTGATGGTTACAAGGATCACTGAGCATCGTCGTCGGTGTAGATCAGCTCCATTATCAGTGGATATTTTATTTGATGCATCAATGATGGTTCCACCTTCTCAACAACAATTTCTTGTAAATGCAAACAACAAAAGTAGTTTAATTGCTATGATTTCGGAGAAATTTGAGGCAGATAATATTTCTACGAGGCTGGACGATGCCGATGTTTTGATTATCGAAACAGATAAAGAGCAATCCAAAACGCGCACTGCTATTGTTGTTGGCGAAGATGTTGACTTGCTGGCGATACTGATAGCAAGAGCTCTTCCTGACAAGAAAATTTATTTCAAAAAACCTGGCAATGGTTTAGCTGAAACAAAGGTATATTCGTCGCAAAGCTTACTCATATACCCAAAATGTCAAGTCAAAATTCTATGTTTGCATTCATTTTCAAGATTCAACTTCGGCTTTATACCTACATTAAAGCCAAAATTTATAGGTGATTCAAACATTACGGAAACTTTTGTTTCGCTAGAACACCGTCGTAATGTCTCCTGTCTCTCACTGTTCTATCGTTTTTTCTACCAACAATGCTCAGATGAAATAGCCAGTTGCATTCCCCCTCTGAAGCAATTTCGTCGTAATACTCGTCAAGCTATGAATGCTCATCAGTTTACCCTTTAGCCAAACTTCGGACGTACTGTGAAATATAGAGGTTCTTTCTTTAGCCGTACTACTCGGATGTGGAATGCTTTGCCAAACTCGATTTTTCCCCTTCATTGTGATGTACAAGCATTTTAGATCAACGTGCATCGGCATCTCCTATTACACCCTCTCCACTTTTCCTAAATGCTCACGCTGTGTTACATCATAACATTATAAGGGTATTCATAATCCCTTGAGTGTGTGCAAATTATAAAAAAAAGCCAAACTAAAATTCTTCAAACTATTTAAAAAAAGTGAATATCTAATGAAATATGGAGAAATATTTTGCCAAACCCAATTGTTCTCATAATATTATTTCCGAAAACGGCTTAAATATACCTACTCCTTGCATTTTACAAAGCACCAGCAGAAGTGGATTCCATCGATACTCTAAGCTCTAAGGTATTCAACATTTATCAGATTGACAATGCTAAATAAAGCTGTGCAATTATATTCCCTTCCTCCAACTTTTGGTGCTGTTAATAACATTTATATATACGGTATACCTTCAAGTTCAAACTTGGCTTGGGCACAAAGGTATGAAGCCAGAAGACAGGGGTTGGACATTAACAAATAATATTTTGGACCCTATAACAACTTTGCTTCAACCAGCTCCACATGTAGCCCAGGAAAATTAGACTTTCACTTCGAAAAAATTGCGACAAAGCTGATTTTTGGTGGAGTGGCTTATAATGACGTTTTAAGCATTTCCTGAAAAGTACCCTAAATTTGGCCCGGGGCTAAATTTTTTAGGGGGGGTGAAAGGGGTTGAAGTTTAGTTTTTTGGGAATTGCTCCTAAACTATCAGTTTTATTGAAAAAATGTTAAGATAAAAATTAAAGCTGATGTTATTCTACACAAAAAATATTAACATACTTTTTTTCGTAGAACCAATAGTTTCAGAGAAAAACGTTAGAGAACTTCATGGAGCAGTGAGTTAAGTCCAAAAAATTTATAAAATTTTTGCTTATCGCTGGGAAAATTTTGTTTTGTGATTTATGTTTAAGTACAACTGCTTATTGTAAAATCAAGTTTTTGGGGTGGTAGGGGAAAGGGAATGGCCGCCATCTTGAAAACAAGGTTGATTTTGTTTTTATTTAATAACTCGTTGAAATTGCGGTTTTCAAAAAAATTACCAAAAGACAGATTTTAGACGATTAAATTATCTAAAAAATGAGCCATTAAACAGCTCTGTATGTTTATTAATCTCAAAGTTACATCGGATCAAAGGTCACCTATGTCTCATAGATGGTGGGGATTAAATGACGTTTTTAAAGGTTTTTCGCTTATTTGTGAGTTTTTTTGATGATGTCTAGAAAATATTTTGCACTGCTCTTGATTGTCTGTAAAATGAGTCTTCTATTCTGACCAAAAAAATTCACAATTAAGCGAAAAACCTTAAAAAAACGTCATTTCATCCCCACCATGTATGAGGCATAGGTGACCTTTGATCCGCTGTAACTTTGAGATTAATAAACATACAGAGCTGTTTAATGGCTCATTTTTTAGATAATTTAATCGTCTAAAATCTGTCTTCTGGTCATTTTTTTGAAAAACGCAATTTCAACGAGTTATTAAATAAAAACAAAATCAACCTTGTTTTCAAGATGGCGGCCATTCCCTTTCCCCTACCACCCCAAAAACTTGATTTTACAATAAGCAGTTGTACTTAAACATAAATCACAAAACAAAATTTTCCCAGCGATAAGCAAAAATTTTATAAATTTTTTGGACTTAACTCACTGCTCCATGAAGTTCTCTAATGTTTTTCTCTGAAACTATTGGTTCTACGAAACAAAATATGTTAACATTTTTTGTGTAAAATAACATCAGCTTTAATTTTTATCTTAACATTTTTTCAATAAAACCGATAGTTTAGGAGCAATTCCCAAAAAACTGAACTTCAACCCCTTTCACCCCCCCTAAAAAATTTAGCCCCGGGCCAAATTTAGGGTACTTTTCAGGAAATGCTTCAGACGTCATAATAAGCCACTCCACCAAAAATCAGCTTTGTCGCAATTTTTTCGAAGTTTGGCCATTTTTTTGTCTAATTTTCCTGGGCTAATGAATTCCTTTGTACAATATTTTGTAACTACCGTAAAAGTTGTGGTTGTCGAAAAGCATGACTACATTGCTCTCTTGATTGTGGTCAATGTCATGGACAGTCATGTACAAACTCTATCAAAATTTATGTACAAGAAGAAGAATTGAATGATGACATGGAACAAATACATTCAATGCCACAAGGAAACACGGATCACCAAATATTAAATGACGATTAAATAAATTTAGTTCAAATTTTTTTAATGAAAAATGAATTTTAATACACACCTCCGCTAAGCAAACATCGTGGAATAGGCCTCCTGAGGATACCACAGTAAAAAAAAACGCACAAAGCGTTCGACAGTTCTGGTGGTGTGGAAGAAAAAGCATTCTTTTGAAATACTGTGAGTCTTTGAAGTACTGTAACTTTGTAACGGTTAATGCTAAGAACAATTTGACGAATATGTTTTTTGTCGGAAATTACCTCAGCTACATGTTTGTAGAAAAATTTTTTCTTCTAAAACTTACCGTTTTCGATATATTTAGCAAAAACCCATTTTCGTGACCTTTGACCCCCCTAACAGGACTAGCGGGCATTGGATGTTTGAGGACTTTTAACAGGTTATAAGTAACGCCAATCTCAACGTGTATACCAAAAATCAGCCTGCTACAATTTTTTTCCTTGAAAAAATCTATTTTTACTGGGCTATCTTGACTTAAACGAAATTTAGTTTTCAGCGTCTTACGGAGGGTTATTGACCGAAAAAACGTCTTACACTTGAAATGTGTGTTTGTTTATATGTCATCTTAATTATGTGTAAATACCAGCCTTGCTAAAATGAGGTGAATGGGGTCATTTTTTTTACATATACACGAGCGTCTTACAGCATGTCATGGAGGGCTTAAACGTCTTACATTGTTATTTTCGTGTATATATTGAATCAATGAACGATATATTAAAAGATGAGCCTTGCTAAAATGAGGTGAATGGGCACTTTTTTTTACAACTTCAAGCCTTAAACTTAAGGCCTCATGGAGGGTACCGGAGTGTAAGACGGGCATTTTTATAATTGTCGGGTCTCAATTTTTCTATGACCAAAGTTTTAGCCTTGCTAAAATGAGGTGAGTAAATCGGTCGCTAGCTCTCCGTCTATTAGTAATTAAACTCTACAGCTGTTTTTTGTGTAGCTTTTGAAGTGCTATTTTTTGACATTCCTATAAAGTCATGCGTTAGTATTTTGAACATGAAATTAAGCAGCTCTACAATGCTTCTTTATGTGCTGATATCAATAGTTAGCTCGTTTAAAAAACGTTGAACGTTTTAAAGAGCTATTTTTAAATTGTGAGTCGTTATAAAATTAATAGAGCTAAAAGTGTTCTGAAACTTCGATTATAGAACATAATTTTAAAATGAAATGTAGGGAGCTTGCAATAATCTATTTAAGAGCTTAAGCTTCGGATTTCACTGCGTACAAGCTGATAAAGAACAGTTTTGCTTCTATTAGCTCCAACGATGTTACTTGGGTACATAAATATTTGCACTCTAATGTGCAGGAAAATAATGCAAAAAGGCTTCTAATACACATGCAGAAGTATTTAGAAATGTATTGTTTGTTTACTTTTATGCACCACTGTGAGTTTGTTTGGCTTTAAGACACCCTGTTTTTGCTTCAGTTATTTACTAATGACATTAGTTTAGGTTAAACATTAAGTGCATTCCCTATTGGGAGAAAGTTGTATTTCAGCAGAAGATGCTGAAACACCCTATAAATATATTTTTTTTAATTTGCAAACTTTATAGCCTTGATGGAAATCGCGTTCAAGTAGAAAAAAAATTATCGCGATATCTTTATTCGTTTAAGAGCTAAGATTTTCGCAACCAAAAAAGTCAATTGGTACCACTGTGCGCCACCAGCACCACACAGTGGTGCGTTTGTTGAATTTCGGCGACAAAATTAATTTCCCACACCAATCGTAAATACAAATCAATGAAAGTTGGTACAATTAATGATTTGGGGATGCTGAATTCAATGGTACTGTCTATTTTTTCCTACTTTTAACATGGGCTACACAATTAAGGTAAGAACATGGTCCCAAATTTTAAAATTAAAAAAAAGTAACGTTGAAGTCAGGAACTGGGTCAAGTTGATTTTTGAAATATCCTTATCCTTGATTAGTTGACCATACATTTTCTTAGCAGGTCCCCAGCCGTCAATATTGTCAATTTTTTTTTTCAGACTCAATCAAATTAGGCCTAAAAACAATTTCGAATACAAAAAATTTAAAAAACCAGCACTAAGTTCTTATCTCTTGGGAACATTTCTCAACATTTTGGACTATCTTCCTTAAACTTTGTAAATTTTATTCCTGACTTCGACAGTAATTTTCTTAAAAGTTTGAAATTTGGGACCACGTTCTGACCTGAATTGTGAAGCGCCTGTTTGAAGTAGAAATAAATAGGCAGTACCTACTTTTGAATTCAACTTCCCCAAATCATTAAGTGTACCAAATTTCAGTAATTTGTATTAACAATTGGCGTTGGAAATGATTTTTGTCGCCGAAATTCAACAAACGGACCACTGTGCGCCATCCCAAAATTCACACCGAACAGTGACTTTTTCGGGATGCATTGGATGCTCCTGAATCTCACATGGATTGGTATCATCCCATCAATTTCGACAATTTTGTTTGTTGAAATATAATAATCGCTGAAGAAGATTAAAATGGGCGAATGGGTGAATCGCTAGGAATGCTGTCACAGAACACCCATTTTGATAAAACAATTTAATTATTTGCACGTGTGTTGTTGATGGCTATATCCACCCATGGTGATTTGGCAAAACAGACTTAATAAATGACAACCAATTTGACAGATATGGAGCTTCAACAAAATGGCCGCTATCAGTTTTCAAAGTTCGGAATGCCCTATTGGAAGACCCTTTAGAAAAACATTGATTTGTGAGGAGAGAAAAATGTTGAAAAGCATGAAATTCGTTATTATAAATATTTCTCCAAATTGTTTGAAAAAAAAAAAAAAAATATATATTTATGAAAAGCAACACAATTTTAATCATTGGAGCGGTTTCATAAAACGTTATTTTCTTATACATAAGTAGGTGCCTGCATACCTTAAATTCTTAAAATTTTTAGTATTTTTAAACTAACTTTTCGGCTACCGATCCTCTGCCTTAGATATTGCGGTCTTCCATCGGTTGCGGTCCCTCGCACACTCCCTTCAGTGACCAAGAACAAGCGCTCTTAATTCGTTGGTCTTTTCCAGGATTTGCTTCTATGTGAAGATTTGGTCTATCGTTGATCTCCCCGGCCTGAAGCCACACTGGTACGTGCCGATCAAAGTGTTGCAGAAAGATCTTAGACGCTCAAATAGTACATTGGATAAGATCTTGTAGGCAACATTAAGCGGGGTTATGCCTCTGTAGTTTTTGCAGGACATAGGATCGATTTTTTTGTGGATTGAGCACATGGAGCTATTTGACCAATCGTCGCGTCGGGCATATTTTCTTCCTCCCACACTTGGTTGACTAGCTGGTGCATGTATCTTGTAAGAACATCTCCTCCATACTTGAAGAGTTCCGCAGATTGGCCATCTGAGCCGACGGATTTCTTGTTCTTAGGCTTGTGGATGGCTTTCTTAACCTCTTCAGTACTGTCGCTGGGACTGAAATCTCATTGACTGGTCTCATACTTCTTTGTTCTCCTGTCACTTTCTCTACAAAATGCCCATTACTTACAATACCCACAATTTTGCCAAACACATCTATCCAAGGATGGAGATTCCTTATGAAAACCGTGGCCCTGAGTAATAGATCCGAGTCTAGCTAAAGTCGACTATAACAAAAACATCCGTAGAAATAACACATAAATTTCACTTCTAAATGTTTCGATTAGATCATTATATACTTAGCTTGAGGTGCTTCTAAGCATTTAGTTGTGAAATTTGTGTTTTATTTCTACGGATGTCCTTGTTAAAGTCGACTCTAGGCTTGATTTGGATCAATTACTCAGGGCCATGTTTTAATACGACAAAACAAACTTTAAACATGATTCCTAAAAAAAATAAAACTTATACAATTTATGTAAATACCTTAAGCGATCCCCACCACATTTATTTTTGAACTTTAAAGCCGTCCCAACCTCCCAAAACTTTAATCTCAAAATAATTCCAGTTCGAATTCCATATAATATGCATACCTTCCAACACCAATCTTCTCTTCCTTGATTTGACATTCATTACGATGCCACCCATTGCTGCCCCATTCACTCTATTAAATCAATTTATCTTATCCTCTTAGATTGATTTTTATTATTTGGGATTGGGACATACTTAAAAGGCAATACTAATAAAATATTCTGTGTGCTTTCAAGTGAACAAGAAAAACGCCAGACAAAAAATTATTCCTTCCATATCCTCTGCAGAAACTCCAAGCTTTCTAGCTCCCTGATTGCGTCTTTTAGTTCTTAGCTACCATATACCTACATAGTACATACATTTTTTTTTCATCGAAAGTTGAATGAATAGCTTTTGACTGGCGACGACAAAGTCTTACATTTGTGTCTATAGTGGGGAGGGGGATAAAGCCGAGGCGGTATGAAATTTTTGTGTATATAAGAGGGATGTACTAGGTTCGTTTAGTATGGTTTGCCTTATTATGGAGATGTATGCCCCAATAATGTTCGAAGGGAAATGAAAATAGAAAAACAGATAGTGCCTTTTGGTGGGGGGAGAAATTTGCAATTTGGACGTTTTCCAATATATTTTTGTATCCAAAAAATATTTTCGCTCATTGATTCTTGTATTTGATGATTTTTTTTTTATTTTTGTTAGTGACTGAGTATAAATTATTTAACTTTTAATTTTTTTTTGTCCAACAAAAGTTATTGGTTATTTCTTCTGAACTAATCCATATTTATATCAGTTAAGATGTCCTGCCAAAAGTTTGTACAACCATATAGGATATGGCAAAGAGATATTAATGTCTGAAGGTGCAGATTTTTAGAATCCTCCTCTTGAAAATTTGGAGTTCTTCATCGCTGACTGTGAGATCGTGAACCAGACTGGGTAGCATGATTTGCTTGTACACAAGTTTCTTCGTCTATTGGCTTAGTCCTGATCTTCTCCCCATCAAGGAGTGTGGTCAGTGGAATGCCCAGTTTGCTTTTCTGAGTACAGGTTTTGAGTGCGGGTTGAATCTTAGCAACTCGTTGAAGTTGTTCCCCAGGCATTTGAGGTTCCTGTAGTACCTCGTGGCATAATGGTTAGTGCGTTAGACTATCATGCGCAAGCTGAAGGTCTGGGTTCAACTTTCAGCCGTTGCCACATAAAAACAGAAAAGTTCTTTCCGTGGTACTTCCTATTGTGAAGAACTGACAAGTCCTCCAAGAGTTTTCTTGTCATTTATAATTTGACGTTGTTTTTGGCAGCAGTGGTGAATCCATCTAGAAACTTCAAAACCAGAACAAATTGAGCGATTTTTACAGTCACGGGGTCTCGTGAAGCTGACAAGCCCCATTTCTGTTAGAAACCAAACACACAGACGCATATACAGAAATCAAGAAACATCCCAAATTTGCCCGCTTAATTCTATTTTTCGGGGAGTTGAGCAAATTTAAAGCTGACCAACTTATGATTTGAGTTGACTTTCTGAAGATGGAATTTTCGCTGTGCTCCCTCTGGTCCTTTGCACATGATGCTGGTGGCGGGCTTGTTGAGAGATTGAGAGAGACGTGGTCTGCAAAAGTCCTGGCGATATCTTGCGACGCCAAGGTTAAATTTTTTCACAGCATTCGCTCGTCATTGTGGCTTGATGGGTATCCACATTCGTACTTCAGCTACCACCAAGGTAGTGGTCCGAGTCTATGTTGGCACGTCAGAACTTCAGACTTTCAGTAGGATACTGGAAGCATGTCTGGTGTCTATCGCAACTAAATCAATCTGGGTTACGGTTCGTTGATCTGGAGACCACCAGGTCCCTTTGTGTATATTGAGGTGTGGGAATCAAATGCTTGCTATGATGACATTTTGCACCTTCGCAAAGTCAATTAGCCAGAGTCCGTTACTGGGAGTGTTGACGTGCAGGCTGTGTCCTCCAACAATCGAACTAAAGATGCCCTCCTCCGATATTGACGTTAAAGTTGCCAAGAAAATAATCTTGACGACGTACTTGGGGCATCTATCATGCTTATTCTCGAGGAAATCGTAGAATTCTTTCCTTGGTTGAGTCATCTTTTCTTCCGTTGGGACACAGGTACAGATCAACGTGATGTTTTGAACTTTGATTTTTTAATGCAGATTGTAACCAGGTACTCGCTTGCATTTCTGAAGTCTAAGACATCTTGCTGAAGGGTTCCCCTTACCACAAAACCACAACTTAAAAGCTACTGGCCCTGATGCTCCTTGCAGTACTCGCCGAAGTACGATTTCGTCCTTTGTATGCCCTCTCCATCCACTCGCACTTCCTGAACGGCTGTAATGTCAGCCTCTAGCCTATACAGGCTCTCCACTATTTGTTTGGCTGCACGTGGACTGTTTAAGGTCCGGACACTCCACGTGCAGATCCGAAATTCATTGTCCTTGTTTCGTTTTCTGGGGTCGTCAACATTAAAACCATCCATATTCAATTTGTTTTTCCGCTGTAGCGAAGGTACCCCGACGAACAGCCCCAAACCTGGAGGACCATACCCTTATTATAACTCCAAGGTTGGGGTAAACGGATTAACCGCTCTTTATAGGCCTGAGCTACGAACATGTCGAAGTAGCCCATATACGGTGTTCACTAAGTCATCATAATCATCGTGTCCTGTAACCCCGGTAGGAGCATAAGGCGTCTCAAGTACACAGTAGTTCACTAAGTAGTTCAACATAACTGAAACTGAAGACGCCACCGTTGATTCAATATGGGGAATTCTTCCGCTGCTGCTTGGACAAAGGAGTAGAAGTGTCTTAGTGGTAACACTCCCCCCCCCCCCCCTCTTCTGTTGGCTCCAACCTAAAACCGTCCACATGGATTGGAACTCCGTCTTCAGTTAAAGGTATTAGGCACCCGATGTTTACCACAGGGAGTTGAAAGTAGGAGTTGATAGATAGAGGAAAAAAAAGCTTGTCGACGCTTAAATCCTCTTGAATGCACCGTGTCTAACATTCGAACACCACTTTTTAGGTGCTATCCATAAAAAAAGGGTAGAATAGTATTAATTCAGTACAATATCACTAATGTATGCTAATAAGACTTTGGATATTTAAAAAATAAGAAAAAAGAAGTAAATTCTTCATAAAAGGCGAATCAAATAAGAACTAAAAAAGGTAAGAAAAACAAAAAGGTTTTTGATATTTTTTTCATTTTTTTTTTTTATTTTCTTAAAAAGTAATAGACATTTGGGCATATAGAGGTTCTCTGTTTTTGACCAAAAGTTGATAAGAGCATTGAGTTTTGAAAACTCACTTACGAAAATTTTTGGAAAAATCGAAAACTGTTTGCTTAAACAACTTTATATTTAAAAAATGAAATAATGACTTTATTTGAAGGTGAATTTCAAAAAAAATTGCCTCTCCTTGATATATATGTGAGTGAAGAGACCCCCGCTCGCCATACGATTTTGTTTTGTCTAGACCCAACCTACACGCTCTAGCTTTTTATCACTCCTTATGTGAATCACTTTTTATTTATATTTATATGCAGATACATATGTAAATACATATGCATAAATAAATGATATTTAACATTCATTTTAAGATCTTGTATGATAAACGTTTTATTTTGCGAATTAATAATATGGTTCACTGTGGCGTATGTGGAATATTTTGTTTTCAAAAGAATAATTATATGAGAAAAAAAATAGACCGAAAGCATATAGTAGATTTTTGCTGTGTATGATAGCATAACAAGAAGTATGGGTATTGACATATCTTAGAACTTATTCAAGAAATCAAGGTCTTGCTGTCCATAACCGGGGCTTAGGTTTAAAGAATATGAATGCAACTTCGATAGCATTCATATAAGACAAAATTGGTTTGCACCTCTCCCTAGATAATGCTCTTCTGATCATAGATCATGGAATCTCTGAGAACACCCCTCCTTCAGATCACATATCATGGAGTCCAAGATTATTTGAATGTATAGTTCGCCCTGCGATCAGAGACTGTTTTGAAATCTCATTTTTCACATTGAATTGTGAGTTTTTCAAACGGTCTAACAGTTTGAACTATATACGGGTGAATATTTCAAAACATTAATATTTTTCACTCCAAATTGGACCCTCGCTCAAAACAACCTATTTTGCTAGAATAACAATTATATTTCTTAATAACTTTATAACAACCAAGGGTTCATAGTTTTTGTTTAAATCTAACGTTTTTTTTAAGTTAGGGAAATGACACTTGTATCAGGGGAATGACAGACAATTTTATTAAATAATTTTGAATGAACAACAACAACTTGTGTGTGTTACCACCAAGTATATAGGCTGGAGTTATAGCTATTTCACGAGAGCCACCTCGATCATCAGACTCCTTTAGTGGTGCTTAGTCTGGTAATGCTCGTATTAATTGAAAAACTCCTTACCGTCAGCTGGGAGTGAACCATGACCCTTGCAATTCAGAGGCCAATGCACTACACGGGGAAAAAAGAAAGAAACCAACTGGAACAACAGCAAGCTTGTGTGTGTTGAAAATGCTACTCGCTGTTACAATTGATAAACAACGAAACCTGAATTTAGATAGAGCACAACATGTGGCTTCAGTGGCGCGTTGTGTAGTGCATCGGCCTCTGCATTGCAAGGTTCATGGTTCGCTCCCAGATGACGGCAAAGAGTTTTTCAATTAATACGAGCATAACCAGACTAAGCACCACTAAAGGAGTCTGATGATCGAGGTGGCTCTCGTGAAATAGCTATAACCCCAGTCTATATACTTGGTGGTAACACACACAAGTTGTTGTTGTTTATTCAAAATTATTCAATATAAATTGATGTATAACTTGCAGCATGCACTGCACACAAAACCCAACTTAACATGCATATAAAGTTAGCAGGACACTTTTGGAAATTCAAGTTAAAAACTATCCTATCAATAGTTGCTACTTAATTGCGAAGTAGTTACGCAAAAAAAAAATTAGTTGCTTTTTTGGTTTAAGAAAAAATGGGTGTCCTGCTAACTTCATATGAACTAAGCAGCACAAGAAATGCTAAGTTTTCGATTTTAATTTCAAATTTAATTTATTTATTAATTTACTAGCTGTTACCCAACCGCTTTGCTGGGCTTCCGCAACTACCTTGTTCCTATCATAAATATCCTTAGTTAAAAATTCATTAAATTTCTAATCAAAATCTTTAGCTTTAGCAGTACCATGTGGCCCACTTTGGGGGTTCAAAGGAACTCACTCCTTGGGTCCTCTATCTCCCTTAAGCAACTCTGCTTCTTTGCATTACATATTGTGACATTTGATTTCAAATGATTTTAACTTATGTTCAATTCCTTTCAACCAAAAATCGATTCTGTTTAGAAAAAAATCGATTTGTTTAGAAGAAAAAATCAAGTATCCAAAGTTGATTGATGATATGAAGCGCACGTCCGCCGAAACGTGTTCCTCGATTGATGTGTTTTTCTGATGGACTTTGAAATTTTGTTTTTTAAACTTAAATGGAGCACAACAATTTTTGTTTATTTCTGCTACTATTCCCGAAAACATATTTGTTTTTAATCGTATTAAATGACACGTAAATCTGAATGCACTTTTGAGTATTTGTATTCCCATTAATTTGTTTACTTTTTGCCTCAAAATTTACATTATGTCAATGGCCAACGCACACAATCACATAATAAAATTGATTTTTTTTATTAATTCTTTTCAACACAAAAAAGAAATCGTTCTCCAATGGTTGAAAGGAATTCGACTTTAATCTTGTGGTCATCTGTATCACCCACACAACTCCGTTTCTCCGCTTGAATATGTCCAGTTCCTAAAGAGGCGCCTATACAATATAGTAGGGTCGCTTAGCAAGAAAATCTGTTTTTGTCGGACAAAAGCACCAAATTTTTTTTAGGTACTACTTAGGTCCATAGCTTGAGATTAAGGGTAGGACCCATCTCGGCGGTCAGCCATCTTGGATTTTATAGCCGCCATTTTGAAATTCAGGTATATTATTAATATCTCGGCTTCTATATCACTTAGGATCCCAAACTTGGTGTCTAGGTACACATTTTTGGGGTCAGGGAATACAACCACAAACTTTTCAAATGTTAAAGTTAGCAAATATACGAAGGGGACATGGGGGTCATGCGTGCTCCATTGCTCCAAGACAATCATATATTATATTTAGGGTCGGATAATATATACACAAGTTGAAAATGTATCTGACTAAACTTATTCAAGGAGGGAAATGGGAGGTCATGACACCCCCCCCCCTTCAGAGCCCAGGAAAAGGTGTAAATAAAAAACAAACTTCATTTAAACACACAGAAGTGCAAAAACTGACACCTACGGCTATCCCAAATTATTTCATAACCGTAATGTTACCTTTTTTACGGCTAGCCCAAATTATTTCATAACCGTAATGTTACCTTTTATGGGAGCATGATAATATTATTCGCGAAGACTGTATGTTTTGTCGTATCGAGTTTTTCTGAAAGAAAAGTGAATAAATTAAATGCAAATACAAAATGCAGATTTTCATCATCTTGGACTCCATTCAACATGAAAACAGAAATAGAAAAAATCTTAAAATATCATATAAATGATCATAAATCAAATTTAAAATTTAATTTCTTTGTCAGCTGTTTTAAGCAATATCTAGGTTTTGGTTAGTTGTCTAAATGCGACCATTTACGCAAGATTTTTCTAAGTCCCCTATTACACGATAGTTCTTTGCCTCTGACTCTTTTCGAACATAATGAAGAATGGCTGTAGTAGGTGTATGGTTCGTCCTGTTGACACGGACGTGGTGGTAATCCTCATTGGCAAGTTCCATCACCTGATGAACTTGTGCACAAATTTAAAGATTTCTGTTGCCTTTGGTACGGACAGATCATTTAATTATATAGACATCAATGCTATTAACTAGAAACTGGGCGTAGAAAAATCCTTGGCCTCCCCGTATTTCACAGTTTTACGGGTTGCGATACAACATCTTCATTTTTTGGACGAGGCAAGAAATCTACGTGGGAGGCATGGAATTGTTAACATGAGGTGACGCATACCTTAACATGCATAGCATTACATCCCTACACAGAGCTTGATGGTGAACATTTAAATGGCTAGAACGCTTCACGGTAATATTATATGATAAATACAGTAATTCGGACAGTGTAAATGATGTCAGCAAGGAGCTGTTTTGTCAGAAGACTAGGACAATGGAGAAACTTCCACCAACAAAAGATGCACTACTTCAACACTCAAAGCGGGCTGTATATATCAGGCAGGAGTATGATGTACCAGTGAACACATTCAACAGTGAGCTCCTAGTCTGGAAGGCTGGGACTGGACTCAGAAAGAAGAAAGTGGATCATGGGTTCCTATATGAAACACTTTACCTATAGCTTCAAAGACATGTACTGAATTGGTGAAATGTAATTGTAAGAGTCAAAAAGGATACACTGGTAGATATGCTTGCAAAGCTGCTCGTTGGAATTGTACTGATCTTTGTAAATGTCAATGCTTGAAGACGACATAAGCAATCCATATATGTAGGTAGATAAATGCAATTCAACATCTTTCATATGTGATTTCTCTTGTATTTAAATTTTATATATTAATATGTATGTACATGTAATAAATAAATAAATAAATTGGGTGGCGCAACAGCTCGTGGAGAACCAGGGCCTAGTGACTTGCAACTCACAACCATTCCTGTGTGCGTGTAGTTGGCAGGAATAGAGGGGACCTACAGGTTTTTGCCGAGTCCGAACGGCTAAATGAGAAGCACTTTTTCATGACAAGTATACTCTTGGAGGATTTGTCAGTTCCTCGCAAGAGGCAGAACCTCGGATAAAACATTTCTGTTTTTAGGTGGCACAGCTGGGAATCGAACCCACACCTTCGGCATGAGAGTCCTACGCACTAACCATCATGCTACGAGGTACTACATGTACATGTATGTATGTACATACATGTACATATATCTTGTTTCATTTTCAACCTTATATCTTAGAATTTAATATTTTTGTCACTCGATTTAATAATTTAATAGTTTGTTATTAATATATACTTATACAACCTAACTTAAATGTATTCGCATTTAACTTATTCGTTTTTCTTTCAGAAAAACTCGAAACGACAAAAAACACAGTCTTCGCGAATAATATTACCATGGTGTCATAAAAAGTAACACTACGGTTATGAAATAATTTGGGCTAGCCGTACGTCGAGTCAGTTTTTGCACTTCTGTGTGTTTAAATGCAGTTTGTAACACGAGCTAGTGTCAGTAATGTAATACGGGAAATGCCCCAAGTTGGGTGCCAATGTAATACGGGGTAGCACGGGGTTGTTGTCGTGTCGGTAGTTATCGTAGGTTAGTCAAATACTGTAGGAAAGAACTAATTCATTAAAACGCCGCTTTGCTTTTCTCTCCACCACGCGCATGCTGTCCGAGAACCGCAGTGCACGTAGAGTGGGCAGCTAAGCAAATGATTTAATAGAGCAATGAAAAGAACCAGTTTTATTTGTTTTCATTAAAATCATCTGTGACAAACTTTATTAAAAAAAATTAAAACTAAAACTAAATTACAGAGGTGGTAACTCTGGTCTTTATTTACATTATTTAAATAATAATTATAACTCTATTTAATTTTATTAACAAAATTTACATCTGGCAACTCTGTTTTATAAAACATATCAAAAGGATATGTATGTATAGGTGGCTTCATATTTATAATGGCTTTCTAAGTGGACGGTCGTGGACCCTCGCACGTTGGCACAGCGAGCCACCATAAATATCGGCTTACGCCTAGATAGAGAGGAAAGAAATACACATACTTCGGCTGTTCATGCAATTTCCCCGTGGACGGTCATGGACCTTCGCACAGAGCGAATGACATGAACAACACCCATAATGTATATGTGGCTTTATATTTATAATGGCTTTCCGTGTATAAGTGGACGGTCGTGGACCTTCGCACGTTGGCACAGCGAGCCATCATAAATATAGGTTTACGCCTAGATAAAAGAGGAAAGGAATACACATACTTCGGCTGTTCATGCCATTTCCCCGTGGACGGTCATGGACCTTCGCACAGAGCGAATGACATGAACAACACCCATATGTGTTGCTCATGCTCCTGTCGGTACCTTCTAGTGGACGCTCGAAGAACTTCGCATTCGAAGATACCAGAACAGAATGAATAATATGATTAAAGCAAGTCTATTTATATTGTTTGACAGAGAGCTTTCGTTTATGTTTTGAGTGTGCTTTTGAGTTAAATGAATTTGAGTGAAACTTTAAGTTACTCATTTCGTATTTATTTATTTTAGGGTGACCAGGTTATTGTTTTTATATATTCGTTATATATTTTATGAGTAGGTATGTAATATATAATACATAATATATTATAATATTATATAATATTATATAATATAATTAATACAAAATAAAGGAAACATTCGTGTATGTAATTGTAAATAATTAATTAAAGCAATAAAAGAGAAAATAAAAGAATTCATTAAATTATTAAATAGATTATGCTTGAGTGTTTTTTCATAAGTTTCCTTTTACTATATTTTGGTGTTACCATATTACTTTTTTTACATGAATTCAAAAGTTCACAATAAATTGTTTATAATATACATGGTATACAAAATAAAAATAAAATTCATAATAATAGTGTTGATTGTAGATTGATGCTTGTTACAAGTTTGTTTTTTATTTATACTTTTTCCTGGGCTCTGAGGGGGGGGGGGGGGTATCATGACCCCCATTTCCCTCCTTGGATAAGTTTAGTCAGATACATGTTAAACTTGTGTATATATATTATCCGACCCTAAATATAATATATGACTGTCTTGGAGCAAGGGGGTCATGATCCCCATGCCCCCTTCGTATATTTGCAAACTTTAACATTTGAAAAGTATGTGGTTGTATTCCCTGACCCCAAAAATGTATACCTAGACACCAAGTTTGGGATCCTAAGTGATTTAGAAGCCGAGATATTAATAATATACCTAAATTTCAAAATGGCGGCTATAAAATCCAAGATGGCTGACCACCGAGATGGGTCCTACCCTAAATCTCAAGCTATGGACCTAAGTAGTACCTACAAAAAATTTGGTGCTTTTGTCCGGCAAAAACACATCATCTCGAAATTTGACGCTAAGCGACCCCACTAATAGGGATCCTTGATTGAATTTCAGATAATAAAAAGAAAATTTCAAAGATTGATATATTTTTTCAAACTAATTTGATAAATTATTATTTTTCTTATCTAAAATGAAGTTGTTTTAGTACCAAATATTTTGTCTCTATTAGTTTGGTATCTTTAAAAAAAGTATCCTATAGCATATTCCAATGCATAATAGCCCTGGGGTGGAATCGGCTAAGGCGATAGTTGATTGTTGATTATCAAAATAAATGTTTTTGCTCCACGTAAGGTGATTATCAAATTGCCTATCACTTTTTTCTAGGGAATATGGGTGACAGCTATTTAGGTGTCACTTGTTTGATATTTTTGGGAAAAATAAGTTGTGTCAGCTTCAGCTCCACTATACATCCAAAGTTTTGTGAAAAAAAAGAAAAGTTTTCAAAGTTAAAATAAACATAAGCGAATAGTACCTAATGTTTACTTCAATGCACATTTTCTATGTGGCGAAGAACGAGAAATGAAGAAAATTACTACAAAAAAGATCAAATGTTGCTCACAATCAACATAAGGAATAAATCAAATCTGGAACTCACTATACCAATGTACCTACAAGATTTCCTGTGGATATTCATTATTGTTATTTTTAACATATAAATTATACAATTTTAGCGATCACTTTACGCAGAACAAAAAAAAGTTGATAATCAAAATAGACAATCAAAGCATTGACAGTCAACTATCACCTTAGCCGATTCCACCCCTGTACTCAAAGTTTCATTCCGAACTATTCAGCCATTTGAGCGTGATTGTCTAACAAACATCCAAACAAACAAACTTTCACATTTATAATATTAGGCGCCAAATATAGCTGTCATTGAAACTCATCATCGAAAATTTTAATGATTGATTTTGAGACGTTTAAAAAGTAAAATCATTTATTACTTTGATGGAAAAATAAAGCTAGAGACTTAATTGATATTTCCAGCCAAAAAAATTGTTCAAATAGGCCCAACTTTCCGCATAAAAAGACTTTTCTTATTTCAATGATTGAACTACCTTACCAATGATCATTGACAAAATAAAAGTCAATTTTTGTGGAAAGTTGGGCCTATTTGAACAATTTTTTGGCTATAAATATTGATTAAGTCTCTAGCTTTATTTTTCCATCAAAATAATAAATGATTTTACTTCCTAAACGTCTCGAAATCAATCATTAAAATTTTCAATGATGAGTTTCAATGATAGCTATAACTGGCGCCTTAGTAAGATAAGATAAAAAGTTTTTAACTTTTTTTTATATAAAATTAACTTTAAACTTATTTCATTAACCTCATAATATAAAGTTTTCTTTTTAAAATTCTTTCAAATTTTTGTTCTCTTTTAAATCGTTTGTATGTACATATTTCAACTGTTTTTTTGATATATTGGGTCTTTGAATATCCTCTGAAGAAGACATTCAACCTCTGTTGAAACGTCGGGAAAGTCAATTTTATAACTTAGTTTCATTGCACATCAATTGATCAAAATAGTTAAAGAGTAGTCTCTTGAACATAAGAGCAAGTACGTGTGTGTGTGCATGACTAAGTCATGCATTTAATTTTTATTTGAATTGATTGTTAAGTTAAAATTGTTACACCTCCAACTCTTTCATTAATGATCATAAAATTCCCTTCAAAAAAGACTTATTTCTTTTTATGAACTATAAAACCTTTTAATCCATCATTAGATCTTTTACACCCCTATAACACCTAATTGTGTATATACCAGTCTGCTGTGTGTGACCTTAGTTTTGCATTATCATGGGCATATAATGACACTGTTATTCGGTTTAACTACTCATAAAACACTTGAATATTATAGCTCAATCATGAGACCCTTGACATATCGTATAATCGTGATACTGACAGTCAGACTCTTTATTCAGTATTCGAAAGGAACTTATTTGTTCAGTCACAAGTCACAACAAACACATCCGACATCCTTCTGATGGGTCTGGACCAGCGTTGCCCCCCTACTACAATTGTAGTGTTTTTACTACACTTTTTTTTCAAAAGCACATACTACGCACGCTCCTCCAAACACTACACTTTTTTTACATCAGAAATAGTGTGTTTGTAGCTTTAAATCTTAACCAATACTTTCTGTGTAAGCCCAGAACACAACATCCTCAATTCCAAAATCCACTTCCAGAATGGAATCCACAGTTTGACAGATCATATTGGGTTTCTCTTTATAAAATAAAAATGTATATTTTTGACATTTCTACTTCAGTTACACAATGAACCATTTTGAAATTGGAATGTGAAATAATTTTTAGATTATTCTCGAATGTTTGATGGAGTTGCACAAAATATTGTGCTTATTTAATATTTTATTTTGTGAATCTCTATTGCCAGGAGTATCAAATGAAAAGATAATTTTCAGCTATCAAAAAACCTAAGTAAGAAATAACTTAATGCTGTTTGGATTCATGTACATACATATATGTATAAGTTATTTATTAATCCTTAAATGTATATTTTTGGTTTGTAAAAATGTAAATAGTTTATTTCTTTTTAAATAAGGATATTTTATGCGATGTGTATGCATTATAGTTTATTATACCTATGTACATATTTTAAAATGAATAAAAGGATTACAAAATTTGTAAAATTATTTTTTTCTTTTTTACTACGTTTTTACTACGCTTTTTTTTCCTAAACACTACACTTTCAATCAGTTGGGGGGGCAACACTGGTCTGGACCAAAATAAATTCCAGAGTCATAAAACAAGTAGTTAAAAAAAATTTTTCTTTAGCGCCTTAACAAAGCAGACTATTTTGTGACCTTTATTAGGATCTGATGGTTGCTTGTTGAGAAATACACATTCACAAGCTCTAACTCTAGAAATACAGATAATAAAAAAAATCGGGTAAAACACAAAGTGGAACGGTTAAAGGAATCGTAAAAATTCGTAACGTTATATGCTCGTATCCAACCCCTCTGTGTTCACATAAATGGCACTCAAATTTTATGCGACCATTACTCGCGTCGTAAAATCCGATCAACAGTTGGTTGGTTGGTTTTGGTTGCTTACTGGTTTGTGTTATTACAATATACTACATGGTCTGATTTTTTTCCATTTTTTTATGACAAATCAGGATTTTCGAGTAATTACTGGAAATTGTTTTTTTTTTTTTCTTTATTGTTCCGGAGATTACTTTTGGTAGGTGAAAATTGAATGAAGTCCTTTATAGGGTTGATCTGGGAGTATTAATGAATAAAAGCTGCTTGCTGTTGCGGTGATAAGATTTCATGGTTTGTTAATTTTATTTTCAGAACGATTTTTTCGTGAATGTTAAGTTGGGAAATTTACAATTGTTTTATGGAAATATATAATTGAAATATGTTTACGTAGAAAAATACTTTTTGTATATCGTAAGGGAAATTTTAATTTCAATTCTGCAATCAAGACTACATCGAGTGAGCTCCTGCTCCCAGCTTGGGAAAGATAAATTTTTCTTGAAGAGTGGAAAAAGGGAAGGATTGTCAAGTTACCAAAGAAAGGAGACCTTACGCAGTGCGAAAACTGCTGCCTGTTGTAGCCAAAGTGGTAACAAAAATCGTCTTGGAGCGAATAAAAGATCTTCTCGAAGACATGCTTGATGCAGTTTCACACACTGAATCTTCCTATGTAGAACAAATCAACACCTTGCGGACCATAATCCGACGGTGCTTTGAATACCGATCACCATCACTTCACCTGCTGTTCATCGACTTCGAAAAGGTGTCTGACAGTGTCATTGGAGAATTCATATGGCTTGCTTTGCGCAAAAGGGGCATCCTGGAAAAATTGATTGATATTATTAAGGCTTCATATGAAGGATCCGAATTTCACGTTCTGCAAAGAGGAAGGTTATCAGAGAAGTTTAAAATCCCGAGTAGGCTTTAACAGGGTTGTATACTGTCACCAATAATCAGCCCCGTTTCTATGGGGGGGGGGAAACCGGGGCCTGTGCCCCGGGCGGCAGCTTACAGAGGCGCCAAATCCATGTGACTGAAAAATTGAGAATTGCGACGCTTAATAAAATTAAATGAATTAAGATGCGGCAATGGAATATCAAATTTTATTTCTTCGTCAACCTTGAGCAGTTTTTTTATTATTATTTCTGCACCTCACACCACGCTGCCGCACCGCCATGCCGTACAAATCGTAGTCTTGCTTGAAGAATTACTTGCTGGATACTGACAACTTTATTGCACTGTATTTTAGATCTTTTTTAGTTCACAAAACACCTAAATACAAAATGTAGGAAATCAGGTGCTCTACAAAAAACTGTTTGCTAAAAAAATTTCGTTCAGAACGGAAAGTGAGATAAGTGCTAAGAACCATTTTTACAGTTTTCGACAACAATTTTTCATGATATCGATAATTTTTGGTAACAAAAATTGAAAAGATATTCTAACCTACAAAATCGAATTAGAAATTTTACTTTCCGAGAAGATTGGATTTACCTTTTTCAGCACCCTTTTTCAAAATGGCGGAACCAGCCAATCTAAAATTACTTGTGTTTTGACGTTGCTTAGCTAGCTCTCGTACCATTAAGGTTTGAAATTGTGTGTGTCAATTTCATTGAAATCGTTCAAGGAACAACGAAGTTATAATTTGTTCGCATTTTTATGAAAAATCCAGTTGTGAAATATTTTTTTCTGTTTTTCTGTTACAATTCTGCTATCACCTGAGTAAATTTAATTGCAAGCTCTCAAGAAAGAATGGAGTTGTAAAATGATGACATATTTTAGAAACATCCAATTTTGAAGATATTTTTTTCTGCTATAGCTCTGTCAATTTCATTGAAATCGCTCAAGGAACAACGAAGGATTTAAAAACTTTTTTTCGGAACTTTGTGATTCGATACTTTATCTTGCATAACTCTGGCTTTTCGAAATTGTGTCCTGTGGTAAAACAACATTTTTCTTTCTTATTTGAACAGTTTGTGAATAGATCTTTAGTAGTTCTCCCATGATAAATTCGGGAACGAACTATACTTTACAGATCCTTGCAGATTTGATTCAAATGAAAACGAATTTTATGATCCAAAAAATAAGATTCGTGATCGAATCAAAAATAAAATTCTTTTGAATTGTTCACGAGAGAACTACTCCTATTTTATCGTTCTACCTACGAACCTTGGTTGTGTATTGTCTTTGTTTAGGCATTGTAAATTTTCTTATCTATAATAATAAGTTGCTGAATAGGTATGGGCTGCACATCCATTAAAAAGTTTTATTCTCCCAGTGACAAAAAATCCAACCAAGCGGATATGTGTTTTTTTATGAAAAACGGCAGGGAACCAAAATCAAGTTTTGCCTCGGTTCGGAAAAATCGTAGATCCGGGGCTGCCAATAATGTTCCTGTTGGTAATAAGTGGTGTGCTGCATGCGGACTGCAAATGGAGGCATTCAGTGGAATCTGCAATCACACCTCATACATCTGAACTACACCGACGACTCTCTCATAGGATCTGGATCTCCATCAAATGACAACAACCGTGGAGAGAGAAGCTGAAATCGTTGGGCTCAAGATCAATACGGCAAAAACAAAAAGGATCAGCCTTGAAACTTCCTCATCTACTCAAATAGACATTTTTGGACAACGAGTAGAGAAGATGGAGAGTTTCCAATATATTGAGAGTAACTAAAACTTTTGTCGAATGCCTTCCAACCATTCATTTCTTTTTTTGTTTAATGGAATTTGTTATAAGGTTAATTTTTGATCTGATTGTGTGTCTGTGTACTGTTGTCAGCAATTTTCTCATAACTGTTAAACTGTATATTTCACAATTATTTTTTTAGTAAAATGTAAGAACACAAAAGGTTGGATTCTTAGTTATTCTTGGAAACAATCTAATTCATTATTTAGTAAAAACCATACTTTTTGCAACTCTATCCTCAAAAGAAAACTGTTTCTGGAGGAAAATTGTTTCGGATTATTTTTTGATGAGCTGTGTGTATTTTTAACTCGAATTTTCGGGTTTTGTTTCTAAGAATACGGACAGATAGTGTTTTATTGAATACCAAAAAACAAATGCTATCAATTAGTAGTAAGGTAACCACTTTATATGATTGAATTCATATATTTTAAATTTATTTATACCTGGAAAAAGGCCCAGGGAGGGGGGGGGGTTCATGACCTCCACAATCCTCACCCTTGTATTCACTAATGGTGACACTTCCGGTATCAGTGGCTTCAGATTAAAAATGTATCTACTAGTTAAAACCGTAGGAGGAGACTGAACGGTTTGATGTTGCTGAACATCCATAGAGATTGATTAAGAGGAGGTTGTAAATATAATGGCGAAAGTACCAAGGCGCATAGATTTTATTTTATAAGATATTGAACCTAGCTACCAATTTTTTTTTTTTTTGCATATTACCATAGACTAGCTAATATTAATAGTTAGTCTACGATATTACCCAAAAAACATTGATAGTACAAAAAATAAAATGCACGACTGGGTTGCACGTACTTGCTCTTATGTTCAAGACACTGCCAGTTGAAGAAAATTGTATAAACAAACATGGAAATTATGAGAGAAAAATGTAGAGAAGCATGAAATACGACATTTAAATTATCTAAAACAACTCTTTTGACAGTTTGAGGTGAAAAGAAAGTATGCCATCTTAATTCATGATGGAATATAATTGTATGGGAAAAAAATTTTTAAAATCGTTGGAGCGGTTTTTTTTAAATTAATTTTTTATATATAAAATTCTTGAAACATTTTTAAGAACAAATTTTGGTATGCAGATTTAAACCATATATTAATGTGTATATAAAAACAAAATTTGAAAAAAAATTGTCAACCCGATTTTGAGATATCGAAGTTTCAAAACAAAAGTTTGAAACTTTTTTTAAAAATCCAAAACTTTTTTTTTGAAAATTTTGATACGCAATATTATTTCATCTTATCTGAATTTTGTATATAAGAAAACTGATCTAAATCCGTTTAGCCGATAACGAGAAAACTCAAAATAAAAAAATACGTTCTATTACAGGTACTATTAATAGTTGCTAAGTGTAAAATTTTATAATTCTTGATAGTAGATCGTACTAATTTTAGTATATGAAAAAAGTTTAATCAAAATCGTAGGAGTCGTTTTCAAGCAAAAAAATATTTTCCTCTGCGGTTTTTTTCACTTTTGTATGGAAGGTACCGTTATTTTTTCATAAATGTAAAATTTTTTCTACAAATATTTTAGAGAGTACTAAAAAAGTCTTAAATATCGAATTTCAAAAAAATCTATGATGTCGGTTTCGAAATATTTGATTTTCCAAACAAAATTTTAAAATATTTTTTAAAAATCCAAAAAATATTTTTTCCAAAATGTTGGTATACAAATCTACTAACATTTTTTGGAAGCTTCTGTATAAAAAAAATAATTGAAATCGGTCATACCATTTTGAAGAAAATCAAAAATTAAAAAAATGGTTCCTTGGGAGGTACCATTAATAACCATTTTTGAAAAATGGTTTTCCACCCAAAGAAAGCCTTTACTAATATAAATATATTATTTTTTTTTAAGAAAAGTTGTCGAGCCGTTTTTGAAAAAATACGATTATGTAAATTTGCCAAAAAAAAATGTATGGCAGGTACAGTTATTTTTGGTTCTAAGAAAAAAATGAAAAAAAGTGTGAGCATAATCACCAAAAACCACTATGTATCAAGTTTGAAGAAAATCGATCGAGCCGTTTAGGCTGTAGACGAACAGACAGACAGACAGACAGAATTGTGCCACCCACTTTGTTGGTGTTCTCTATCATCGTAATATCATGTTTGATTGTTATCTCAAATTTCTTTTTTTGCATGAATCCACGAATATAGTACCTATAATCGCAAGTAAAAAGGTATTTGGTACCTGCCAACTACATATTTACTTAACTTCCCATTGAAGTTATTGAAATTGATCCGATTTGTCGAAGCGAACATTTTGACATTATCTTCACTTTTTGATTTCCCTAGAGTCTGGAATCCATCATTTTTAGAGACTTGTCTGTGTATCAACGTACGTTAGTACGTTCGTACGTTCATACGTTCGTGCGTATATTCCTTTCTTAGAAATTAGTTTTATTACGGGCAGAAAAGACTTTCAAAAAAATTTAATGAGTGTTTTTTTTTACTATAGCGATGAGATGAAATTGAAATTTTTTTTAGTTCAAGAAATAACGGTACTTCCCATACAACCGTTAAGAAAAAGCTTATTTGTATCAAAAATGGCTCCAACAATTATTGTATTATTGTAGCTATAATGTACATTTTGGTAAAAAAAAAAAATTTACAAAAACTGTTATTAATAGTACCTGGCATATAACGGGTTTTTTTTTAATTTCAAGTTTCTCATTAACAACTTAACCGATTTCAATCAACATTTTTAAGAAAAAGCTCCTTTAAAGTGTCAATAATATTGCATATCAATATTTTGAAAAAAAGTAAATTTTAGATTAAAAAAAAAATTTTTGTTGAAAATTCAATATTTCGAAAATGGGTTAATGAATTTTTTTTGAAACAAGGTTTATAAATGTATATTAATGAATACTTAAAATTGGCATAGCATGTTTTTTTAATCTAAGCAAAATTTTATATATAAAAATTAGTTTTTGAAAAAGACGCTCAAACGAATTAAAAGTTTTTTTTTGTATATACATAATCATATTTTTGTATCAAACGGCATAAGCACTTGTTTTTTAGCTCGAAGCTATCTTATGAGTTTTTTTGTGCAATCAAAAAAAACGACTTAAATGCTTTTCTTCAATTTTTATTTTTTTATATCTACTTTTATATTTAAAAGTTCTTAAGTTCCAAGCAACGTGCGATCCAGTCGTGCATTTTATTTTTATTGAAACCTCATTCATAAAATCATAATTCTTTCGGTGTCCAAAATGTGTATTTTCAGCAAGTGTAGATCCAGACTTTTTTTCCAGGGAGAGTCACGTTCTTCAAAATTCATTGCGCTCAAAAAATATATTTTTTGTATCGCAAATATAGTTAATTTTCGGTCTTGATTTTCAATGTCACCCACGACTTTTGGCACCCTATTTGTGAGATATTCTCAAAAAAATTGTACAATCTGAAAAGCCGAGCCATACAAAATAGGTACCGAAAATCAAAATCTTCAATAATTAAGTCTCCCATTTTTACTTGCGATATAGGTACTATAGGGCAAGTTTTGGATTCGTGCAAAAAAAAAATTTCGAGATAACAATCAAACATGACAATACGATGATAGAGAAGACGAAAAAAGTGGGTGGCACAATTCTGTCTGTCTGTCTGTCTGTCTGTCTGTCTGTCTGTCTGTCTGTCCGTACCTCAACCTACAGCTTAAACCACTGAAGCGATTTTCTTCAAATTTTGAACTTAAGGTTTTTTTGTAACTCTCCAGAGGGGAAATTGAAATTTTTTTTTTAGCTCAAAAAATAACGGTACTTGCCGTACAACCGTTAAGGAAAAGCTTATTTATCTCAAAAACGGCTCCAACGATTTTGATAAAAAAAAATCAGTGTATTATTGTAGACATGGTGTACTTTTTGGTAAGAAAAAAAATTACCAAAAACATTTATTAACGGTACCTGCCATATAACGGTTTTTTTGATTTTCGGTTTTCTCATTAACCACTCATCCGATTCCAATAATTTTTTTTGTGCAAAAGCTTTGTTAAAATATAAATAATACTGTATACCAAAATTTTGGAAAAAATTAATTTTGGATTTTTAAAAAAAGATTCAAAATTTTTTTTTGAAAATTCAATATTTCAAAAACGGGTTGATTAATTGTTTTGAAATTTCAGTTTTAAATGTATATTAATATATACTCAAAATTGGCATACCAAATTTTTTTTTGAAAAATGTTACAAAAATTTTATATATAAAAAATTAATTTTTAAGAAAACGGCTCCAACGATTTTAAATTTTTTTTTTGCATATATTCATATTTTTTCAAGTAATCAGATGGAATACTTTTTTTGAGCTCTAAGTTATTTATCAGTCTGTTTATACAATTAAAAGAACGATTTAAATGCTTTTTATACTTTTTCTATAATAACTTGAATATTTTTTAAAGTTCTTAAGCCCCACACAACTTGAACATAAGAGCAAGTACGTGCGATCCAGTCGTGCATTTTATTTTTTAATAATCTTAAAATTAAAAAACCCAATTTTTGACCGTTTCTCATTTACACTTCGCAAATAAAATGCCGCAAATAAACCAAAATCTCGCAGATTAAAATCTCCAATATCAAAATATCACAATTCCAGTAACATTCACTCCTAGTTTCGAACTGAAATAAAAATTAAACTTAAATTAAGTAGAATCTTCAACATTAAGAATCTTACGCAAGATGTTAATTTTCAAAATTTTGATTAAATTTAAAGCCTCTAGATCGTGATAAAAGGTTATTTTTTACCACTTTTGTGGTAGAATTTTCCAATACAACACATTTTTATCCTCAAATCTTTGACAAAAATAACATTCTTAGTTTAAATATGTAAAGAAGAGGGAGTAAATTGAGCAAAATAAAACACAACTCATATAACATACACATACTATTTGTTTTCATAATTCGTGTTTCCTAACTAAAAATTAATTATTCTAAAAAATGTTTAGCTTGATTTTGTGAAATTCTTCATTTGTTCGTTATAATAGAACTTGTTGGTTGTAACGTGCCTAAGGCACCCGTTAAAAATTAATAAATATATTGATATCAAACGCTTTTATTCAATGTACGAAATGTTTAATACAAAATCATTTCTTTTAATATATATTGGTTGGTATCTGGGGTTGTTTCCGCAACTTTATATATTAAAAATTGCCAAGAAATAGACAAGGTCCTACCATTTTACATAGGAAAAGTATCCTTCCATAAAGTGCCAACACCAAACATTTTCCGGAAGGTGAGTCTACTCTACACCTACCATTTAAGATATACCTAAACTGTATGTTACAGAAAAGTGACAGCACTTCCATTATCTAACTCGAAGGTGTGTGTACTCAACACCTATCTTTTAAGACATGAAACTCTATTTTCCCATCAAAGCGCATGTGCGTTTACTCATAATCTATAATTCAGATATTTATCTTCTAAGACATCGCAGTTGCGATTCCGCAACTTCATCTATCTTTTAAGACATGAACCGTTATTTTCCCAACACGCGGTTGGTATCTTGAGGCATTTTCGCGACTTTTTGTCATGTTCAAAATATTAATAACTAACAAAAAATGTAAATTCCACCATTTAGCATACAAAAAAAACTTGTTTCCCCAAAAAGTCGCAACATTGACAATTTACTCGAAGATGCGCCTACTTAATAAATATCTTTTAAGAAAGCAACCGTTATTTTTACAACATACTGTAAGCGTCAAAAAAAAGTGTACGCAGCTGTGAATTGCGTTTTTGTAACTCTGTTGAAGAAAATAGATTCTATCTTTTACGAAAATACTTATCTTATTTTTTAAAGCGGTTAATCATCAATGAATTGGCTTATAAAACTTAACAAAAAATAATATAATAAAAATTCAATAAAAAAAATAAAAAAACAAACTTCATTTTTATGGCGTCAAAAGAAAGTGTTCACTATTCAATTAAAGCGAAAAACTTAAAACTAATACTTCGTCTGCTTCCCTTTCGCCCTTAGGACAGCTTGTATGCATCTGGGGATTGACTCTACTAGCTTCACTGTCAATTCAGCTGGGATTTTTTGCAACTCTTCAAACAAAATTGAATTTTTTGCCTTTTTGCTAAATAATTTCCTCTTTTGGATCTGTTTGTACAAATAATCTCACAAATGCTTAGAAATACCATGGAGAAACATTCCTTGACCAATTTCGATGTATGTTGAGGTCGTTGTCTTGTTGGAAGACCCATGAATCAGTTAACCCCAGTTTTGCAACACTAAACGGCAAATTGTCCTTTAAAATATTAAGGCAATCTTCAGTCCTCATTGTGTTTATCAATAAAGACAAGGTTTCTACCTCCAAAAGACTTCATTCATCCCTAGACCATTACCAAACCTCCTCCGTGCTTTTTGCAAGAAACCCGTTTAATTCAGTGTTTTTCAGTTGCCATATTTAAGGTGGCTATCTTGAGCCAAAATTAGCAATTTTGCTCTTGTCCACTAACAAGATCATTTCCTAGAATGATGAACAGTAATTTTTATATTTTTTGACATAAGGAAGTTTTCACTTTCAATTTTTTTCGGAAAGGTATGGCTATACGGCAATGTTTCTGAGATGGTTCGTTAATGGTCTGGGGATTTCTGAGAAGGTTCGGTAATAGTCTGGGGCTATATAGCGTCATCTGGAGTTGGAACCCTTGTATTTATTGACAGTACGATGGGGACTGAAGATTGCCTTAATATTTTAAGAGACAATTTTCCGTTTAGTGTTGCAAAACTGGGGTTAACTGATTCATGGGTCTTCCAACAAGACAACAACCTCAAGCATACATCGAAATTGGTCAAGGAATGTTTCTCCATGGTATTTCTAAGCATTTGGGAGATTATTTGTACAAACAGATCCAAAAGAGGAAATTATTCTGCAAAAAGGCACAAAATTCAATTTTGTTTGAAGAGTTGCAAGAAATCTCAGCTGAATTGACAGTGAAGCTAGTAGAGTCAATCCCCAGATGCATAGAAGCTGTCCTGAGGGCGAAAGGGAAGCAGACGAAGTATTAGTTTTAAGTTTTCGCTTTAATTGAATAGTGTGCACTTTCTTTTGACGCCATAAAAATGAGGTATGTTTTGTTATTTTTTTGTTGAGATTTTACTATATTATTTTTTGTTAAGTTTTATAAGCCAATTCATTGAAGATTAACCGCTTGAAAAAATAAGATTAGTATTTTCGTAAAAAATCGAATCTATTTTCTTCAACAGAGTTACAAAAACGCAGTTCACAGCTGTACACTCTTTTTTGACGCTCACAGTATGCGTTTGGCATCTTGGGGCATTTCCGAAATTCTGTTAAAAACTAACTAACAAAAAGTGGTAGTCTCATCTTTTGACATAAAAAAAAATATTTTCCCGAAAAGAGGTGACATTGATATTTGAGCCGATGATGGTGCGTCTATTCAACATCTATCTTTTGAGACATCGGCTATTATTTTCTTAATACTCGTTTGCAACCTGGAAGCGTTTTCGAAACTTTTTTCATATTCAAAATATTTTCCAGCCTTACAGAATCATTCAGTGAGTCAGTCAGCGAATCAGTGATCATCGTATACAGGGTGTCCTGTAAATAATGGATAACCTTGCAACTGGTTATTACAGGCCTTATGACCTTTCCAGAAAAAAATATAAAAAAATATTTTCCCAGTGGTTACTTTGTTATGATGTTTTTTCCAAAAGTTGTTAACAAGTACTTCTTTCCTCAAATAGGTGAACGCTACGACCATGGATGAACAATTTTTACTATTTTTATATTTTTGTAATATTTTAGAATAACTGTTGTAATAGATGGGTGGTAAAATTTAACAGTAGTTATTGCATTTTTTTATTATAATTTTTTTGAATATTTTTTTCAGTACAAAAATTTATTTTCGAAAAAGTTTGACCACCTCTAATAAATTAAAATTGTATGAGAACATGAGTGGCCAATTGCTTAAAAAAGTTGTCTATTTAATGCACTTTTCAAAATGGTATAACACATGCTTGTGTATTAACGAAATAACCAAGAAAATTTGTCAATCTTCTAATAGAGCTGCTTTTAACATTTTGGAAAAATGTCTAACAAAATGTTACAACAACCTCCAAATTTGGGTTGGACAAAGATTTTCTCTTTTGATGTGTAAAGGGGTTCAGTGCAAGTATAAAACTCGATTTTAGGTGTTGAAAGCCAAACCATTTGGCCACCATATTGGAAAACGAGTTCTAAAATGTTTTCCATGGCAACTTAAATTTTATTAATCTAAGAAAAAAAAAAAAATTGGTACAAATTTGTAGCAAATTCAATTCTCTTCAATTTATGTTAACATACTTTTTACCCTAAAGTTATAAATAAAAAAGTTATAATCAAAATTTAAACATTGAAAAAATTCATATGTTTTTGATTATAACTTTAGGGTAAAAAGTATGTTAACATAAATTGAAGAGAATTAAATTTGCTACAAAATTGTATAGTTTTTTTCTAAGACTAATAAAATTTAAGTTGCCATGGAAAACTTTGCAGAACTCGTTTTTCAATATGGTGGCCAAATGGTGGGTCTTTCAACACCTTAAATAGAGTTTTATACTTGCACTGAACCCCTTTACACATCAAAAGAGAAAATTTTTGTCCAACCCAAATTTGAAGGTTGTTGTAACATTTTGTTAGACATTTTGCCAAAATGTTAAAAGCAGCTCTATTAGATGATTGACAAATTTTCTTGGTTATTTCGTCAATACACAAGCATGTGTTATACCATTTTGAAAGTGCATTAAATAGACAACTTTTTTAAGCAATTGGCCACTCATGTTCTCATACAATTTTAATTTATTAGAGGTGGTCAAACTTTTTCGAAAATACATTTTTGTACTGAAAAAAATATTTTAAAAAATTATAATAAAAAAAATGCAATAACTACTGTTAAATTTTACCACCCATCTATTGCAACAGTTATTCTAGAATATTACAAAAATATAAAAATAGTTAAAATTTTTCATCCATGGTCGTAGCGTTCACGTATTTGAGGAAAGTAGTACTTGTTAACAACTTTTGGAAAAAACATCATAACAACTGGGAAAATATTTTTTTATATTTTTTTCTGGAAAGGTCTAAGGCCTGCAATAACCAGTTGCAAGGTTATCCATTATTTACAGGACACCCTGCATATATGTAAAATTTAATAATAACACCTAATGGGCTTCCAAAAAGTGTTCGAAACATCGATCATTCGTCATATCGGTATTCATTATACTGCTGTATATGTTTTAATGATTTTTAAAAGTTTTTTTCAAGGCCACTCAAGGTTTCCAAGGATTTTTTATAATAGTTGTTTCTGGCACCTTATTTACGGGTATTCACAAAAAAACCATATTCCTAACATCCAAAATGCCACTGAATTATTAGAGGTCAAGAAAATCATCCTGTGATATGGAGATTTTTTTTTTTAAATTCATAACAGAAATCTATGCCTTACAAATTACTAAAACAAGCTTTTTATGACCATTTAGTGACCTTTGAAATGGCACACATATGGGGTTAAGAGATTCCATAGCCCCATAGACCACTTAAACGTATGTCAATAATCGATTTAATTTTTGGTTTAAGAGATTTTGTAAAATAGAACATTTTTTATGTAATTTTGTGTTCAGCAATTTTGAAAAAATCATTAAACCAATTTCAAAATCATTTTAACGTTAAAATTAAAGCTAACATAAAGTTGAATTCTTGTATTATTGTTTAAAACAAATTTATTAATTTATTATTTAGTAAACAATACTGAACAAAACTGCATTTTTTGCAACTATGTATATCCCTGAAAGAATTTTTTTTAATTCACTTTAAATAGAATGATTCTAGTTACGTTACTACACGGATTTTTGGCATTGTTTCCTTAAATACGCACAAATGTAGACAAATGTTGTCTATATGAAACCATTTTTTAATGATGGAATTCAAATATATTTTTAATTTATTTATACTTGAAAAAAAACCCAGGGGGGTCGGGGAGTACCCCCATGACTCGCCACCCCCCCCCCCCCTATATCCACCAATGATTTCCAGTCCTGTGCCACAAGACAGAAGTGGTCAAAACTATTTGATTCAGTCAAAAACTAGGTATCAAGTATCCTCCAAAATAAGAGACGTCATTTTTACAGTTTTTGATATTTCAATAACAGATTTTGAGTCATCAAGTTACACTAGGCTAAACAAATAAACAAACAAAATTGGAGATCCAACACCATTATAATACATTTACATATAATATTACATCGATATTGCAGCTTTTGAATATAGTGGCGGCCAGTCGACCGACGGCACGGCGGCGTGGCGGCATTAAGATCCGCGACCAAAAGGAATCTTACAAAACCGCTTTGAACCACATAATAAATCTCGGATAAATCTCAAAATTTATTTATAAGCACACACTTGCATATACTATATAGATGTAGCTATGCAAAGAGATGGATGCGATTGCAGATTATCATCATAAGTGTATTGAGGTATACTCGTTCATACTATTTGTATGATACAACTATTATTATCCATCACACTCACAAATACATGTGTGATGAAGTGGAAAACTTCTCTAGTGTACATACATATGTATATATAAACATAATACATATGTACATTCAAAAATATGTTAACAGAGCTGTTCATAATTTTTGTTTCTAAATTTAAAGATTTTCACTCGCATTAATAAACGAAAACATAATTATGAATTATATTTAATTAGGAGGCGGACTTTTCAATGTCACCAAACGCACCAGATCAGACATTGGCTGGGAGATCTACAAATCCAGTCAAAGAAAATTCAAAGCTGAAACACAGCGAGCGAAACGCAGCTCCTGGAGAACCTTCTGCAATGAGATAGAAAACACCAATGAATCAACTAGACTAACTCTCTCCAAACACCCAATAACCTTGGTTTTCTTAAAGGAACCAAGTAGTCGCTGGACAGAATCATGCAACGAAACTCTGAAATTCTTAGTTAATGATCACTTTCCCGGGTATAACCCAAGTAATAACCCAGGAAACTGAGATCTATATGGAGCACAGAACACCGTCGGATATTTTAACGGAAGACAAGATTAAATTGGCAGTAAATTCAGAGATTCCCATCCACTATTAGTGAACAAATGGAGTACGAATTGTCAAAGGTCAACACCTGGACAAAGAACTGTGACCTAATGGTCAATTCATTGAAAACAGAACTGGTTCTTTAAACTAACAGATAGGAAATACCAATGCTTAGAGTACCTTCAATTGAAGGGACCACCACTCAAAATTCGGATCAGGCCAGATATGTACCTGTGTGTGATCTTTGATAAGAAACTGAGCTGGAGTTTCAACACTAAAGAAAGAGCAAAAAAGACTCTGGTCACATTCTATTCCTGCAACAGCATTTCTTTTAAATCCTGGGGACCCAACCCAAAAATGTTCAGGTGGATGCACACGGCAATAGTTAGACCGATACACACTTACGGTAATTTAGTTTGGTGGAATGCGTCTGGGATAGTGACAAACCTGAAAGCCTTGACAAAGCTCAAAGATTAGCATGCGTAGGTATAACGCCACGTTGAAAACCATCCCCAGAGCGGGACTGGAGGCAATTCTCAACTTGAGACCCCTTGATCTATTCGTGCAAGAATCAGCAGCATACAGTGTCTTGCGGCTTGGGTAGTACATCGTGGTATGGTGGTGAGTGCATTGGACTGTCATGCTGAAGGTCTGGGCTCGATTTCCAGCCGCTGCTACCTAAAAACAGAAATGTTTTTCCCGAGGAATTAACAAATCCTCGAAGAGTCATGAATAGTGCCTCTCATCTAGACGTTCGGACTAGGCAAAAATTTGTAGGTCCCCTCCATTCCTGCCAACAACACGCACACAGGAATGGTTGAGAGTTGTAAATCACTAGGCCCTGGTTCTCCACGAGCTGTTGCACCTTTATGTGTTTTTCGGCTAAGCTAGACTAACTGCTGGAAACAAAGCACAACGGTCCATACTCAGAATCTGCAGAAATATGTGGAAATTAATGTTTGCACAGACTACACAACCCCCATTTAAACTTCAACTGACCCTTCACTACCTCTTATCCTAATAAAGAGGAGTTAGTAAACAACCAACCTTTCAGCAACCTTTCAGTAATTAATCTATTATTTTCACTGATGGTTTTAAGATGATCACTGGAGTTAGTGCAGGAATTTTCTAGGAAACTCTGGGACTAGCTAGCTCCTTCAGACTTCCTAACTTGTGCAGCATCTTCCAAGCTGAGGTCCTTACAGTGACAAATGCAACTACGCAGATATCAATGATGGTGATACCTCGAGCTGATTATTATCACCCTCTTTATTGATAGCCAATCAGCAATAAAAGCAATTTCTGCCATCGAGATACATTTGAAGTTTGTAACTTACTGTCGCGAAGAGCTCAGGGTTCTTGGCATGCAGCATAACATTAGACTCTGCTAAGTTCCTGGTCACAGTAATTTAGGTACACAGAAATGAGAGAGCTGATGAGCTCTCAAGAACGGGATCGTCACTTGATTCAAGTCAAGCCGAACAACATATTAAAGTACCAACCTGGTGGCATCAAACAGGATATTGGTTTCAAAATATTAGAAAAAACCAATGAGAGATGGAAACTGCTTGAAAAATGCGGCACAACTAGAAAGTTATGGCCAAATTTCAATAGGTAGAAGACAGACAAAATTATGCAAATTAAGAAGAAACGTCTTCTCCTTTGTCAGCTAGCACAATCACCGCACACAACCTACTCAGATACCACAAAAAGAAAATCAGGATCAGTACTGACGACCTTTGCAGAGGGTGCAGCGATGAAGAAGCACATGAGTATACCTTACATTTCCTTTGTCATTGCCCAGAACTCTGTCATTTAAGAAAAAACACCTAGGAAATCAATTCCATGACTTTAGAAGAACTTTCTAGAACTTCGGCTAAGAGCTTTCTGAACTTCATCAACGCCTCTAAATGGTCTGACTGCCAGTTGGACACATAATAGGTTTTTTCATTTAGTAAAAGACAACATCTTAGGATGTCACAACGGATCTATACATAGATCTAAGTGTGACGGTAACAAGATCAACTGTCAGCCCCTCTTCCTAACCTAACTTAACCTAACCTAGTGAGTTAAGTGTGAAACCTTATGAATAGACACTACTTTAAATTAATTTATTTACCCCCCAAAGTAGGGATATAAACTCGTAACTAAGGCATAGTTTGCAGTTTCCATGCGAAAAAAAAAATAAATTTTCAAAACGATTTTCCACCTATTTGTGCGCTAAATTGAATAATATTCAAGGTGAAAAACGTTTGCCTTGCCATCTATAACCCTTAATTAATAAACTAAAGGCCTAAAAATGGAAAATAATTGTTTTTGGATGCAAAAACCATTTGCATGCAAATAATCCCTTGAGGTGAATATATTTTTTTTTTTCAAGTGTAAGCCGACCATCTAAAATAAAAATATTTGATTCCCCACACTTTTTTTCGCAAGCCAAAAATTGCCGGTCCATTGTTTTGCATGACATTCCGTGACAGCAATGGTTTTTTTTGCATGAAACTATTATCCAATTATGAGCAAAATTAATTTTGCATTTTACCTCAATTATTTTTGACATGCAAAAATATTTGCATAGATTTTTTTTGCGCACGGGAAATGTAAACTAGACTTAAGCCAAAAACTAGAGACAAAAGAAAATAGATTATATTATCCTAGTTGGAACGGTTATTTTTGATAAGAAAAAAACTGAAAATATCAGTTTGAGGGGGAAGGGGAAAAAGTGTAGCTATATTCATCTATAAGGTTTGGCGAAAGCTGACGCAGGTATTAAGGCTGTTACTTAAGTGAAGCACAAAATTTCGGGTTTGATCGTGATCTGGGGCAAAGGCATACGCAGGATTGCGATGAGGGGGCAAACTCATTCTCAGCTTTGAAATCTAGCTTTAATATGCATGAAGACAAATTCTCTAATATATGGCTCATATTTTTATTTGGGGGCAGGTGCCCTTCCCTAGAGAGCATAATTTTCCATATAGTATCTATGTATATAATTATCGCAAGTAAAAAGAAGTTGATAGCACTTTGATATGTTGGAAAACAGGTAGTAAGGCTTTTGGTTTAGAGCATTCTTAAAATAAGTCCCTGAAACCATCCATAGCTCTCAAAGATTAAATTAAAAATTATAAGATCGACAAGAAAAAACACTTTTCACAGCACTGTTGGTAAATATTTTTTTTATAAGATTCGCGCGATTTCTTTTTTTTTGCGATTTTTGTTTGTTGCATTTGTCTAGCAAAACATTTATTGTGCAGAAAATGCCGACATATGTCTTAGCGGCGCGTCGTTTGAAAATAGTTCGTCTTTCGCAATAATTTATCATTTTTGTTTTCCTTGTGTTTTTTTTTTTTTTATTTAGATATTTATTTTTATTTTAAGTTTTGGATTTGCCAGATAACATCGAAGTATAGTACAGAGCGGAGGCGCAGCAAAGAGAGATGGACCATCCAATGTGGGCAGATGGGGGTTTTATATTCTCAAAAGAAGAATAAAAAAAAAATTGTTGTCTCATATGAAAGTCAATCGGCCTGGAAAGAATCTCAAAGAAGGCTGCAAGGGCAAGGGACGACCAATGGAGAATAGATTTGTATTCTCTTCCAAGTGATATACTTGGAAATTTATGTGTCCACTGTTTAATTTCTTCATTTTTTTTTTTATTTCCAAATTTAATCTTTTTGTTTTTATGAATCATTTTTATATATTTTTGTGGTGTAGTTGTAAGTATACCTATCTATAGGTATACCTTGGAATGGATTGGATTATAGTTTTGGCAACGCACTTTGCGTTATGACTTATTTATATCACAGCATTGATATATTGCACTAAAACATCACACATTCATTATTCTACGAACAGTATGTTAAGCAGATGTGGTTATTCAATAATGAAATATTTTTAAGGAATGGCTTTTCCATATGAATAGAGATGAATATAAAAAACGAAAAAAAATTAAGTCATCCTGATCAGTTTCATCGGCCATATTGGAAACACATGGAAATTGAGTTGAATGTTGTTATTGTGGATTCAATTTAAATTGAATAAATTATACATTTTGTTGAAGAACTCAATCATTTTTCCACTCCATATATAATTATTGTGTTATTGTTGTCGAGAAGTTGTTATGACGATTGATATATGTTTTATGTGTGTGCATCCATATGTCTTTATTGAAATTCGGTACATTTTTGAGAGACACGCAAATACCTACCCTCCCATATTTTCCTTTCTACACATCATAAGATGAAATATAATGGTAGATTTTAAATTTATCTTTTATGATTCAAAAGACATTAGGGGTTGTTATTCAATACACACATAATCAAGTGGTATTGATAATAATACAGAGGGGAGATCTTTCAGTATCTACTTCTACACATTCATTTCTTTAATATCAACAATTTTTTTTTTAATAACAAAAGTGGTGTGTAAAAATTAGATAGTATCTGTGGCCCCAAAAAGAAAAACAGCATCATAAATGTGTCAGTTATAGCTATCACTGAAACTCACCACTGAAAATTTTGTTCGTCCATTTTGAAGTATTTTTTTTGCAGTTAAGTTCGCTTAATGGCGGGAATTTAGATGGCTAAGATAGGAAAAGAATAATTCAGTTCGTTGTTCTACAAAAACACCTTACACGAGAATGAGCCATTCAAGTCCATAAACTTGAAGAAAAATTCAACATAATAGATATTCCCTATGGAAAAAGCCCAAGAGTTTCTTTTTCTAAGACACAAAAATTTAAGTTTTGCTACAAATGTAGCCACTTGAAAAAATTTCGGGGCAGTTTCTTTCCTAATTTATCGATATAAGGAAAATTAGATTTTTTTAAATTTTTCTCTATGGGTCTAAAGTTGAGAATATATATATTCGACTTAGATTTGTATTAACTTCCCATTGGAAGTTATTGTAATTGGTCCGATTTGTCGAATCGAAAATTTTAACATATCTTCACGTTTCGAGCTCCTTAGAATCCAGAATCAGTAGCGTAGCAGCCGCGGTATCAGCCGTATCAATGATGCGGGGCCCCCGAGATAAAGAGGTCCCCAGATACTACGGACTCGATTAGTGTAAGGCTGGCCAAACACGACAGAGTCAACTATCCGAAACTAAGAAAAACCAAAGAAAATGCAATCAAGAAATGAGTTCAAGTAAAAGCACTCAAACACTGCCGTTATCTCCGTTTAACGGAGTTCTACGAATCTAATTTTTTGAATTCATATTTTAATCAATAATTTCTATCATCTCTCAAAATTTCAGCTTTCTAGTCCCACCCCTTAAAAAGATAAAAATAAAATACTACACAAATTCAAATAACCATTGCATACTTTTCAAACTAAAACGACTTTTTTTTTATCGGAAGGAATGAGTTACAAGAGTGTTGGTTTAATTTTATTTATCCCCTAAAGCGTGTGGACAGATGTTCCACATAAATAGATGAGTTACCTTGAAAAACTTATATTTTCGGAATTCGAACATTTTTAAAACAGCAATATCTCGTAACTGAGCACTCGTATCAAAAAAGTTATGATGATACTTCTTGTTGGAAATATGACTATCTTGACAATTATCATAAATTATTTTTCGACAACTTCGTCATTTAAGAGAAAAGACGTAAAAAACATTATTTTTGAATTTTGACCAATTTTAGAAATAGTAATATGATTTAAATGATCAATTCTTCAACAAATATGAAAATGTTTTCTTATAGAGAGTCATATAATCTGTAAATTGTGTACAAAATTTTTTGAAAAAATTTGTTGTTTTAAAGTTGTAGGCGAAAAACCCATTTTGAACTTTTCACCTACCTTTTTGAAGTACAAATATCTTCTAACTGATCACTCCTATGAAAAAAATTGAACAAAATTTTTTATAGACAATATAATAACTCATAAAGTAGGTATAAATTTATCTTTGACAACTTCGTCATTTGAGAGAAAAAAGCAAAAAACCAGATTTTTTAACTTTTGACGATGTTTTTAATGTAGTGATATCTTTGGAACTATCACTCGTAGAAATAAAAATTTATATTTTCTTGTAGAGAATTTAATAGTTAAAAATAAAAAGAATTTAATAGTGTAAGAACTTCGTATGAAGTTGGTTTCAATAGTAATCACCGTTCATGTGTTACAGGCGAAAAACAGACATTTTCGTGCATTATAACGTTGTTTTTAAATGGCGAAATCTCCTTAACGATCAGTCGGAGAAAAAAAAGTGCGTTAACATTTCTTATAGAAAATTATACTATCTACAAGATTTGTATGAAGTACTTTTTGATAGCATTTACCGTTTAAAAGTTATAAGCCAATTTTTTGGACATTTGACCTTGAATAACTTCTAACGCGCACACGATTTGTCAATGGACTTTTGGGTGAGTATTCCTTATACCAGCATATCAAAACCTTCACTTGGATTTATTCCGCAGTGAAAGTATATTTTGCCTGGGCTATCTAATACAACAAAGAGAGACATAAATAACTATTGCAACAAGGCGATAACTCGTCACGTGAGTTCATATTTGTCCTACGGACCATTTTGGCTGAAAATGAGTTATATATGCCATGGTATATTTTAGACCAAGCCCTTTTGATTGGTGCAATCTAAATTTTTTCTATCTCTTTTATTTACCGAGATAGAAATTGCACTTTTGGCCTACAGACCACTATTTTTTGATGATTTTTATATTTATTATTGTTCGTTAAACACTTTTAGTATGCAGTAGGATAATTTCTATACTGGCTTTCGAATTTACTAAAGATTTGTGCTTATGTGTCCTATATCCAATGAAATTGAAAAAATATATAGGAAAATTTTAAGATAAGCAAGAATCAAGGGGCAGAAGTTTATTTTGCATACAAAACAACAACAATCTCTGTGACGACGACGCACGTGCCATAGAGGCTAGCAAATTTTTTGATGAGCAGTCAAAATAACATTAACAAAGCAGATAAACCGATAAACTTAAGCAGGTTCAACAACTAGCGTTGACACCACATGGGCCTTTCGTTCTCGTCCAACAAATGCCATAAGCGTTTTTCTGTACATTTCTCCGTTTAATTTTCAAATTAAGTAAACCTATCTATTTTATTGCAGGGGGTTAAGACCAATAGAATGAAACCACTAAACTACTGATCCCCACTGAAATGTTTCCGAGTTCCAAAGACTAATTTATTTACCTCTACAATGCGCTCAGTAAGGATCTTTAAAAGGAGAGATTGGAGACAACTATTTTTACCGATGGCTCAAAGATGGTGTGTGATATTGGTTCAGGAATTAATCTTTTCTGAGTCTCCTAATAACCCTAGGTCTTTCAAGCTACCCGGCTTTTCTAGTGTATTAAAAGCTGAACTACTAGCAGTTTGAGAAGCATGCAAAACAAGACCAACACCATCAGAATCAAAATACGCCTATCTTATCAGACATTTTCTAAATTCATCCAGCAATGCCGAGATAAGCTCGTAAGTCTGAATGTGTATCACAATAAATTCACTCTTATCTGGGTATCAGATCACAGTGCCATTGGGGGAAATGAAAGGTAGGACGAACTTGTCAGACATGAATCAGCCAGACATAACTCACTTTCTATCAGAAAGTGTCACCATTCTGTTTAAAGTTCTGAAGGGCATGTTTTTTCTACGGAAATCTTTCACCAACTTGAGTATACCTATCCAGCAAAATTTGGGCCACCTATAATATCCCGAGAAATTGATCTGATATGGAGACCCAGGCAACACATGGCCATCAGGGTCATTGCAACTTGTACTGAACATTGGTCAGTTGGAGAACATCAGGTAAAGTTGGATATCACTCACATATACTAAATGTCGTACTCGTAGGTATCTATGGGAAAAAGAAAAAAAAGAAAGCAGTCATGATTCTCCTTTGTAAAAGTCCTACTATGTCCATAATTAAAATTAAAGAAAATGCTTTTTTTGAGAACTTTTACCAATTTTATGAACTGAAGATCAAAGAATTTATCTCTCTTAACGAACAATAGTTGTTTCAGAATCGTGCTCTCCGTCAATTTCCTTAGACCAGAGGTTCCCAAACTTATTTTCCTCGTAAACCAATTTCAAGATTAACCTGGTTTCGATAGACCCCCTGCTGCAACATTTTTACCATACTCCCAAAACTCAACATAAAATGCGAAGAAATATACATTGAAATGGCATTTTAAGATTTATGAGGTTTGACAGAAAGCCGATGATATGCAAGTTCTTACAAGTAACAGTCGCTGATCTTCTTAAAATATACTTTTTTAAAAAAATTAAGGGAGATTTAAAAAAAAGCTAATTAATGCTTAATAAACAGGCTATATGATCCATATGCCAGCCTAACTGAAAACAAATATTGAAGCCTGCGGACCAAAGCAAAAGCGAAAAATTAATAAAATTATTTTTAGAATATTAAATTTTAGCAACATTTTAGAAAATATAATCTTATTTCTTTAAAGTTCAAAACCCTTCTTTTTAAAGTCGCAATACGACCATTATTCACTGAAAAATCATCTCTTCCCTTAATTTTTTGTGTCCGTGAAGTTAGCATATCAAGTTTTTTTTTTTGAGTTTTTGTCGCATGCACCTGAGTTCTATAGTTCCTGATAGTTTTCCAAAATAGTTCTGTTCGATTTCACAAAAAAAAATCGATTTTTCAAAATGGGATGCTAACTTCACGCAGCATATCAATTTTCGAAATATAATGAAAATATATTTTTTTTGGTGGAGAAACCCACCCCTAAAAGTTCCTCATTCCTAAAAAAAAATAGTTCTGCTACCTTCACGCCTAGAAAAAATAAAAGTCGTTAGTAAAATGTTATTTGCAGAACTGAAACTTGTACTGAAAAAACACTGAATTTCAAATAAATTTAAAAGTTTAAAATTATGAAGTATCTTAATGGATAAATATAATGTGTATTTAATAAATTCCGATGAAATCCTGTTTCTAACACATTTCTAACAAAAATTATGATTTTTTTCATAATTAGATCGATTTTTCACGAATTTTGGTAAACGACCTTGATATGCTGGCAGTTTTTTGGGAGTTCCAGCTCACTTACTGACCTAAAGACCAGCCAAAAAACTACGCTTTTCCGATATAAAAACCATTACGTTCGGACCGGCAATACTTGAGGTAGATCGTAACTTGAATACAATTCTTGTTTTTCCACTTCTTAAACTCAACTTTATAATAGAGTGATTCGATCCTTGAGTTGAACCAAACGTTGTATATTACGACCAATAATGAAATCAGTGATGAATTAATAGCTGAGCTTGAAGGTCAGATTTGTTGAGGTAGAAGTCCACGAAGAGGATTTGGGGGTTGAATTTATTGAAAATGCTTTGGAACGTTTGCCTGATATTGAATGTGATGAAGAGAGTTTGGAGCAAGACATTTTGGCTCAAATTTTGGCTGAGGTTGGTGTGAGTTAAAATCTTGATTCCAACAGTTCTGAAATGCTTGAAGTGGTCAAAGATGAAGAAGAAGTGAGTTGTGTGTTTATTTTTGTGTTGGGAATTATGATAAATATTAATATTTATTAGGTGCATGAAAATCTTCTCACGAGAAAACGTGGTCGAAAGGCAAAAACTTGGACTTGGTCAAACCCACTTGGGAAGATAATTGTTCCTTCAAGTCCAAGACGTATTTCAACAGCGGCGAAAGAGATGGTATTTTCAAAGAATATTGGGTATTGAGAGATATACCTAAACAAGCAGAGGGAGCTCATCAATAACATTATTCAAGAAATAAAGCCACAATACGTGTACACAAGGGAAGGTTCGAGTCGAAAAAATAGCCTTTTCTATAATTTTTTGAAAGAAATTCTCATTTGCGTGTGTAAAAAGTTTTTAATAGGTTAGGTTAGGTAGAAGGGCTGACGTTAAATATTTCCGCTGAAGCAATCGAGACAGCTTAATTAAAATTTGTGGGTAAGGTCATTTAACCTGACCTTCGAGGTACACATACAAAGCATCTTTCAATATCTGCAGAGCTTCGGCAAGGTATTAAAGACCACATCAACAGCTTCGGGCGTATAGAATCATACTATCTTTCGAGAGCAAACAAAGTGCGAGTACATAGATGGCAGCTTGAATGTGAGCTTAATATTCAGAATGTACAAAGAGGCATGTATAAGAGATGGAATACAGTTTGCAAAGCAACATGTTTACAAACAAATCTTTAATTGCAGTTTCAACATTGGTTTTTTTAAACCTTAGAAAGACCAATGTATTCAATGTTTTCAGTTTGAAAATTCAACTGAACTTCAGAAAACAAGTTTGCAAGAACAACAAAACGAAAAAGAGCTATCCTGACTGGAAAAGGAAGCAGACAAAAAAAGTGCGAATTAAGCAACAACATTAAAGTCGTTTGCATGGACTCGCAGGCCGTTATACCAGTATCAGTAAACAAAATGTTATTCTCACAAGAAATATCAACAATAAACATATATAATTTCATAGCGCATGATCATATCCTATCTCATTAATATGAAAATGCATATCAGCACATTTTACCATCAGTAACTTATGTGGCCAAACCATCTAAAGAATTCCAATAGATTTCTTGTGTCAGCAATTTAGTAAGACAAAGGGAATCAAACGATCTTCAGTCGAAGAGTTGCTGAGTTATCATATCGTCCCCTGATTGCAAGAACTAGGTAACTCAATTTTCAATTTTAAAAATATCTCGGCAAAAACGGTATTATTTAGTACAGTTTTCAAGATTTTTCCTCAAATTTTTTTCTGTTATGGACAAATATAGAATATTTCTGAAGTGTAAGAAACTTAAAAATTAAACTTTCCATCGTCCTCTTGTAGTTACACTGAGAAAACTGAACTATGGAGTTATTTAAATAGATGCATGTTTGATTATATGTTTAACTTATACAATTAGAATTCGGTTTAAACCTAATTCTAATCTGTTTGAATGTGAAAATACTATTATTTTAAAGTAAAGTGTGTTTAAGTCAAACTGATTCATGTTTGAATATTTCATTAGAACCTGCAAATATTTTTTATATGATATTCAAACTAGTTTGACTTTGATTTTTGAAATGTCTGTTTAATTATTTTTCTCTCTTGAGAGTATTTAACATAAAATGAATATGAACGAGGTTGTTTTAAATATGAACCCACTGAAAATGTTAACAAGAAAACGAGATCGAACAAAATCATAAATTTAAACTCAGATCAGTTTGAATTGAACTTAAACGAAGAAAAATTTAGTTTAAGTTAACCTTGTGATGATGTCATTGTTATTCGTTTCGAGAAGATGGAAAACCAAAACCCAAAATAAAATTTTTGGAACACTTGCAATCTTTAAAGGAGGTTTTTGGTAAGTTTCTTTTTTTTTAGATGTTGATATGAAAATTAATTCATATTTTTCCCTTTTTTCTCCAGAAAAAGAAGAATTTCCTTTTCAATAAATGTAGTGGTACAGCTACAGTGGTGGACACAAATTAAGCACACTAGTAGCAACAAACGCTTATTTTCAATTTATTCTTTATTTTCTACAAGCATCGGTTAGTTTTCATATCGTCAATTACAACCTTAACTTCGCTCAAAAAATCCATTGCTTTAAGTATTAAGCTTTTTCCTGGCTTTAGAAAAAGCAACTGTTTTAGGTTGTTCAAGCTGTTTCTAAGCTGGACACGAACTTAGCACATTTCTAATTTCCCCAGTTTATATTAATAACTTGTGATTTTTTTTTTAATATTGATATTGAGTTTGAAGTAGTTAAATATTAGCAAGTTACCATTATGTAAATAAAGTAATAAAAACTTTAATTGTAAAGTCCAAGAGCCAAATGCTGTGGGACAACAAACAAATCTCATTACCCTGGTAAAATCAAATATTCGGACGGTATCCAAAATTTCTGAGTTATTAGAATGCTCTAAGAAAATGGTGTACAAGGGTTTTTGTAATTTTGGAATGATTCAAACCATTGGACAAGTTCATCGAGACTAAAAACAACTCACAGAAAACACCAAGTAATTTATCACCTTTCGACTAAACTTCAATTTTAGCACTCCAATGCCACCCAATGCAGACTAATGTCAAAATATTACATCATCACAATTCTTCAAGACTTGAAATATGATGCTTGAATGTAAATTATTTGCGTGGATGCATTGCTTACCAAAAACCACTCATGTCAAAAAATCTCGAGGAGCAGATTTGTACTTGCAAAATACTCCCTGATAAAAATAGCAATTATTTGTGGACAAGAGTGCTTTGAAGCTTTGAAATTAAGTTTGAACGATTCAGATTTAATGGTAAATAATATGTTTGCAACAAACAAAATATGAACCATGACCCAAAATACGTAATTTAAATTATGGTAATGTTGTAGTGGAATTGTAATAGTCTGAACTCATTCTTCTAGGCATTGTAGTGGTTTCATACCAAAAACTTAAACAAAAATGGACAAGCACCTCCACACAGGTATTGCTGTGGATAGTATAATGTCATTTTCAGATGACAATTAGCCAGTTTTGTGGTATTTCATGCACTTTTAACAACTCAAAGTACATTTGAAACTAGTGCAGAGTTGGTGAGATGTCATTTAAGTACTACTTTTGAGATAGCTTGTGAAATTTTTTGGTCGAAAACCTATTTTATGATTTTGAAAACCACAATTGAAAACAAAAAAACCCATAAATGTATCTGAATTATGGTAGAAAATTGATAGTCCTAGTGTGCATTGTGAAAGTAACAGCAGGTGGCTTTGGTAGAAAGTTCATCACAAAGAATCACTTCTGCTCTAAAACTAAAAGGTTCACCACAAATATAATTGAACTATTTGTAATATTCAAAACGATAATCAACATTAATCCACCGATAAATGTGCTAAATTTGTGTCCAAGTAATAAGTCAATGTTCCAGTCTGTTTTGTTATCTGCTCTTCCAGGGGTAACATTAGATAAGATTTCACTCGGTTGAAATATACTTCTATGTGTACATAATCAAATAAAATAAATTTACAAAAATTCATTAAGCAGCAACTGAAAAATAAGAGGTTTTCATTTTCTTCGTACATGTGCTAAATTTGTGTCCACTACTGTATTTGGGATAATCTTAAGCCAAGTGATGATCACAAATTACACCTTTCTGCAATTGTGAAATGCTGTCCTTTAAGGCTCACTTGGGTGTTTGAAGTTTTAAGCCAAACATTTGTCAAAAGTAAGTACATACATATCACATTAAGAGCTTATCCTTCTTTAACTTTTAGCAAAAAAGGCTAACCATGTAATTTCACATATAGGTGCTCCAAAGATGCCCGTTCCACATCAATCAACTGGAATACAAAAATACAATTTAGAAGCTTAATTTCACTACTTTAAGTGGTTTTATTTTCAACAATAAATTTAATATGTTTTTGCTTAGCATGTTCGATTAAAGATTTTAAAATTTTCATAGACTTTTTACTGTTTTCTTGTGTGTTTTGGTCAGATAAATGGAGTAAAAATAAAAAAATAAGTTCGGGTAAGTATTTGCATCTTTTTACATATTTAAAACAAAAAACATAGTTAATTTAAACACGAGAATGTTCAAAAAAAGTAATATGATTCTATTTGAAATAACATTGAATGAAGTTAATTAAAACAAAGAGAAATATGTTTAAATCAAATAGAAAGCATATTTAATTTAAACAAAAACTCGTTTAAATCCAGTCTACGATGAATAAATACGTTTATGTTAAATTCAAACAGAAATCGGTTCCATGCCAAACCGTATGTGTTTGAGTTTGATTCAAACATGAATATATTCAATATTTTTCTCAGTGTAGGCATCTATGAACGTTGCTATCTCCTAAATTTATAAAATTGAGTTACCTAGTTCTTGCTATGAGTGGACGATATAATAAGTATAAAAAGGGTTTCCATCGATCATATAGAGTTAGTGCTCATTCCAAGCTCTAGCTGAAGATTTTCCTCCACCAGTGGTAAGGGATCTGAAGTCCTTAAATAAATAATATTTTAAATAAATTCTTGAAGTGTATAATTTAGTTTTTGTGTTCTTTTATGAGGATACAAAGTATTTTTTTTTTTAGTAAATAAAGAAGCGGAAACGAAGTTACGTCGCCTTGCGTGACCTGAGAAACCTTACGTCTTGATTATAAGTTATCTAAGGCTGGTCAACTTCTAGGATGAGTTGACCTTTTCTGACCAATTACTGACTATATGACAATATTTTTTCCAAATTTCGTTAATATGGGATGCCAAAGGTCCAGAGCCAAATTATAAGAGAACAAATGTTTAAAAGCATGAAATACGATATTATAACAAATAAGTTCTTAAATATTTTGATGTTAAAAAAGAGAAAATCATCTGAGTTTTTAATTAAATAAAAAATCCTTGGAGTGGTTTTTTTAAAAAAAAATTTCTTATACATACCTATATCAAATTCTTAAAACGCTTTTAAGGAAACATTTTGATACACAAATCTTAAACATTTATTTATGTGAATATAAAACTAGAATCAAAAAATTTTTAACCCGTTTTCGAGATATCGAAATTTCCAAAAAATAAATTGAACGTCTTTTAAAAATTCTAAAAAGTTTTGTTTGAAAATTTTGATATGCATCAATATTATTAAATCATATTTGAAATTTGTATATGAAAAATTTATCTTACTCCGTTCAGCTGATTATGAGAACATTCAAAATAAACGTTCTGTGCGAGGTACAAATAGTATTTGCAGAGTGTAAAATTTTATAATTCTTGTTAGTAGATCGCACTAATTTTAGAATACTTACATAACAAGTTTTATAAAAATCAGGACAAAAAAAAAATCGATCAAAATTTATGTAAAGTAAAATGTTTATATTATTTAAAATAAAGCACATGGTTCCTTGAGAGGTACCATAAATAACCATTTTTTGGAAAATGTTTTCCTATCCAAAGTTAGCCTCTACTATAACAAATTTATTGAATTTTGTTTAAGAAAAGTTGTAGAGCCGTTTTTGAGAATTATCAAAATTTGTTTGTTTTGATTGCTAAAGTAAATTGTGTGGCAGGTACCTACCGTTATTTTCGGTTCTAATAAAAATGGAAACAACGTGTGGGCAGAATTAGCAAATACCACTATATGGTAAATAGATTTTAGAAAAGTAATCTAGCCGTTTAGACTGTAGCCCAACAGACAAAATTTCGCGTTCAATCCTTTTACGAATGCATAGGGTTGGGGTCAGAATCCTGAAAACCAAGATGCCGAAAACCCAAACTCCCGAAAATCCAAAATCCCGACAACCCAAAAAATATGTGCAAGATCTCAGGGAATTTTCTCATAAGACAAGAAAGTTACAGATTTTTGAGACGCAAAACGTCACTTGGGCCCATAGTGTGTCGGCCAGGTTGACTGTAAAATAATGAACAAAAAATTTCACAAGATTTTTGTTTCATTTATTTGGAACAAATTAAGAGGCGCATCACTTAAAGCAAACAATGTCCTTTTTAAGGATCTCCCGTTATGTACCTATATATGTAGGTTTATAATGTAGGGGAGACTGGGGACAAAAGTGACATTTTTACTTTTGGGGTTCCTCCTCTAGGGTTTGTTGGAATAACAGAAAACAAAAAATGTCATCTTATGGATGGGTTATTTATGTAGGAATTGATGAAGAAAATTTTGAGGTGGTCAGAGACTTTGTCTACCTAGGATCCGCTATAAACTCAGCGAACGATACTATTGCTGAGATCAAACGAAGAATTACTCTTGCCAATCGCTGTTTGTTTGGGCTAAGAAGGCAATTGAGAAGCAAAGCCCTCTCTCGAGCAACTAAACTGTTCCTGTATAAGACGCATATATCATCCCGGTCCTGATGTATTAGTCTAGTCAAATGGTGTTCAAAAGGGACTTGAAGTGGAAAGTTCTGGTGTAATTATTTTTAGTGGCCCCCTTTATGTTTTTGGGGTCGCTGAACACGAATCTGAAGTTGTCCAACAAAATTTTTCACGGCAAATATGAGAATTCGTCAAAAAACGTCGAAAATTTCGACATTTTTTGTCTTTTTTCCTTATTGCTCAAAAATTATTTTGCTTTTGCAAAAAGCGCTTATGCAAAAATAAAGACAATAAGATTACCTACAATCTACGCTTATAGTTATCATTTTTTTGTACGACTTATGGTTTCTGTGGAAACAGTCGTTGAAAAACAGCAAAAAATCCGTCATTTTAAAAAAATCCATAAACGATTTTTGTTTGTATTGTTTTCTTCATTACATGAAAAGTAGGCCATGAGTTATTATGTTATTGGCATTTTCTAATTGTAGTTGTCTAAAAGTATTATATAAACAGTCAAAATGTCCATTCAAAAGTGTTTTATTTGTGACAAAGATTGGAGTATGGTTATGGTGCAGTGAAGATGATCTTATGAAGCGCATCCAACTTGACAAGGATTGCTCAACGAATCAGCCTAAAGCGCCAATGACAGTCCAACCCGAAGCCGGAAATACAGCCAAAACGACCAAACCACTCGCCTCAACGCCAACACCAGTGCCGGACCAAACCAACGCAGAAAAGACAGCCAAACCACTAGCTTCAACATCAGCAGCCGTCAAACCAACCCAAGTGCAGCCACCAAAAACAAAAAAAGACACCACGACCACGAATCCAGTAAAGGGGCCAGGAATGCCACCAATCTTCTGCTTTTCCGCGAACGTAGCTGAAATTAGAAGACACTGCAAGGCCAACAACCTAAGCATCACCTTCAAAAACAGAAATACAAAGACGACCATCATTATTGCTGGAGACAGGGCATCGTTTGAGGCAGTTAAAAAATTCCTGCAGACAACAAAGATACAGTATAACTCGTTTACGCCAAGAGAAGATAGAAAGAATCTTCTATTACTGAAAGGAATTCACCACACCTACGCTGCCATCGAAGTGGAGGATGAGCTAAGAATCGAAGGACTCCCAGTCGTCAAGGTGACACACTTCAAGGCCAAAAAGGCAATGGGGAAAACCTACAACAACTTCGTCGTGGAACTGGCAAAAACCTGTGACATCAGTGAAGTTTACACGAAGACGCTGATAATGAACCAGAGGGTCCACTGGGAGAAACTGAAATCCAACGACATTGTGCAGTGCCAAAACTGTCAGCGCTTCGGACACGTTGCCAGCAACTGCGGACGCCAGTACGTATGCGTCAAGTGTAAAGAAGAGCACGAGCCCGGACAATGCCAACGGAAGGAAAACACCGGATTGGATGTATGGTGTGCCAATTGCCAAAAGGAAGGTCACCCAGCCAGCTTCAAAGGTTGCCCAACCCTGAAAGCAAGACTCACCGAAAGGAACAGATTGGCTGCAGAAAAAAAGGCACAGCAGGAATTTGCTGCTAAATCAGCATGCGTGGTAACCCGCCCGGCAGTCAGCTTTGCAGCAATGGTGAAAGGTGGACCATCACAGAAACTAGCAAACTCCAGGAACCAACAGCAACAACAGAAAGTGCCTCCAGCAAAAGTGATCACACCCCGGACAACAACACTTAGGAGTGGACCAATGAAGCCAACATCAGCCCCACCAACAAACCTGAACACCGAAGTCCAAAGGATTTTTGGATCCGACTTACTAACAGTCATGGGAAAAGCTCGGAGTGCAGTTCCACCAAACTATGCTCAGCTTAGCGAAGGCGAGAAGTCCGTGGCACTGCCCAACTAACAAAATTGCTTCGCATTTCAGACATTATAGTGTTATTTGTTTCTATAGCACGCCTATTACCCTCTGACGTGAAGTAAATACCTTATTGGAGTAATACTGCTTCCTTGACTATTTTTTGGTGCAAATTTTATGAGGTTGATAGAAGCGATATACCAATGTTTCTATAATCTCTCTTTATTGCTTTTATGAAATGACGACGGAGCTTTTGTTCTGTAGTCATCCTATAAAATTATTATACGACCTCTATGTTAGTTTCTGTTACTTGCTAAGTTCAGGCACAAACCATTTCTGCTGTACTAATAAAAACACAAACCACTTCTGGTATACTAAAGAGTATAGACACAAACTAGCAGTGTGGAGAAAGTGAATACGTTTTTTTTCATCGTAATTATATTCTTCCATGGCCGAGCGGTTAGCGTGGTGGACTTTCAGTGCGAGAGGACCATGGTTCGAATCTCACAGAAACTTTGTAATTTTTATAACTTAGATAATATCTAATAAATTCTAAGATTGTATTTCAGAAAAAACTTTCAAATAAAATATCAGAAAATTAATAAAATAAAATAAAAATATAAACAAATAAATATAAATCAATTGTGAAATATTTTTTTATTTATTTTTCCACCTTCTTCTATAAGACCTCTAAATTGAGTCCAGTAAGTGCTTTCCGGGGCAACTGAATTTAGTCCATAAGGGTCCAATAGGAGCATAAGAAGTGCGCCCTTTCAATTCTATGGACTATTATATAATGCTTATATGATTGCAAGAGATGATTATGGGAAGTTTCTTTGGATGATTATAGGGGCAAAATTGTTAGTTGGGTGGCCACCTTCCTGTTCCAAATATGCAACTAAAGAAGTTCCGCATCCTGACGTACAATGTCAATTCATTGTACAGCCTAGAGAAGAGGACGACATTCAGCCTGTGGATGAAGAACAACAATCCGGACATCGCTCTCATCAGTGAGACCAACGTCACCAAACGCAACAACATCGACATGGCCGGCTTCAAAACCTATCGAAGGGACAAGGATGAGGGCCGTAGAGGGACAGCAATCTACGTTAAGAAGAAGATTTCCCCCAACACCACTGAAACCATCATCACAGGTCTCACAACCAGCGAAGCCACTGCCGTCACCATTGAACTTGGAAGAGATGAAACCCTCACCATCATCAGTGTGTATTTCAAGTGCAAATCCAGCATGAGAAATATTCACAATGACCTCAGAACTTTCAACGGTGTCCTCGAAAGAAGCACATATGGACTCATCGGCGGTGATTTTAACGCCAGGCATCACCTGTGGCTGGATACAACGATCTCACCCGAGGGCAAGGCGATTGCTGACTGGCTGGACGCCAACAACGACCAACACTCCTTGGTGGTTGTTTCACAACAAAAACCAACCTATCCCAGAACACCATCGACACTTGATTTTTTTATTTCTACCTCTAATTTTTCTTGTATACTTCCAGAATTCAGGAACTACACCTGTTCTACAATACCCGGGGACTCGGACCATGAAGCTGTTCAGCTAAACATCAAACTCCAACAACCCATCTTCCTGACGACAGAACCAACTGAGCACTTCATCAACTATAAGAGACTTGATGTGGATAGATTTCAACGAGACTTAGAAGCCACCATAACTCTGCCACCCCAAAACAGGAACCTGCAGAACACAGAAATTGACGCAGCCATCAACTGTCTGGAAACGGCTGTTTCTAGTGCACTGGATATCCAAAAAGAGCCCAAGACATCAAGGGACAGATACCAGCACCTTCCTGAGTATATCCAGAATCTCTACACTCATCGACAACAGTTAAGGAAACGTCTTCAAAGGATCCACCAGCGCGAACTGAACACAACAAGCAGCAACTACCAGACAGTATGGAGCGAACTAAAGTGTGTCAACATTATGTTGCGGAACTCTATCCAACACCATAACAATAACCAATTCAACAAGAGACTGCAAGCCATCAAACCTGGACCTGACGCCTTCAAAAACATTAACAAACTGATTGGGAAAACACCATCGATGCCTGAAACCATTATCACCAACAATGGAGAAATGACAACGACACAGGACAAAGCTGAGGCATTTGCTGAATATTTTGAAGGAAACTTCACCCCCAACCCATCCACTGACCCAGTCTTTCTTGATGAAGTGAAGGATTCCATCCAACTAACCCTGGAACCTAACATGGAGAGAGCAATATTCAGCGACACCAATCCAGCGAGTGACCCGGTTGACAGCCCAAACCTTAGCAACCAAGAAGAAATAGTTGAAATAATCAAATCAAAGTCAACAGGACCAGATGGAATATCCAACTTCATCATAAAGAGGCTACCAGAGACAGTTTTGATCCTTCTTACCATCATCCTGAATAACTGTGTCAACAACAACTACTTCCCCCAAAAATGGAAAACAGCGAAGATCGTGGCGATCCCGAAGAAAGGTGTCAGGAACATGATATCTAACTATAGGCCAATATCCCTCCTCAGCAACCTAAGCAAGCTCTTAGAAGAGCTGATACTAAGGAAACTGAAGAAGTTTTGCAACGACAACAACGTTATTCCTGATATGCAGTTTGGCTTTAGGGAGAAGCACTCAACACTACACCCACTCCAGAAGTTCCAGCATGACATCACCATAGCCCTCAACAGTCATCGTGTCACCGTCGGATGCTTTCTGGATGTCGAGAAAGCATTCGATAGCGTCTGGATAGATGCTCTAATGCACAAACTACATCTGCTACGTTTACCTCCGTCACTAATAAAAATTCTTTTTTCTTTTCTTTCTTCCAGGAACTTCTTTGTGCAATTGGGGAACTGCTCATCAACTGTGAAGAACATCAAAGCCGGAGTCGCACCAGGTTCTAAGCTTGGCCCCTTCCTCTACAGCCTGATGACATCAGACCAACCCGTCCCAACTGGCTGTGAAAACCTGCTGTTTGCAGATGACTCACTCACATACGCTACCTCAATGTCACCACTCGTCGCAGTCCGGATAGTAGAGGCTCACATCCACAGACTGTTCGAATTCTACAAGAAATGGGGCATCAAGATCAACTCAGCAAAATCGGAGCTTGTTTGCTTCAGGAGACCCCGTGACGGCAGAAGTCGCTCAGCAGCCACTTGCAGAAACTTAGTTCTGAAACTTCCTGATGGTTCCACCATTGCCGCAAAAAGGAATACCAAATACCTGGGGATCAACTTCAACGAGTTGCTAAAGTTCAATCCACACTCAAAAAGTGTACTCAGAAAAGCGAACTGGGCATTCCACCGACTACACCCTTTGATGAGGAGAAGATCAGGACTGAGCCAACAGACGAAGATACTTATTTACAAGCAACTCCTGCGACCAGTAATCAGCTACTGTTTTCCAGTCTGGTTCACAATTACAAAATCAGCGATGAAAGATCTCCAAGTCTTCGAGAGGAAGATGCTAAGAATCTGCACCGGGCTCCACTTTGACCGGCAGCGAAGAAAGCATTACAGGAACGAGGATCTTTACAGAGATGCAAAGATTATACCGCTGGACAAATACCTAGCAAATTCGGCGAAAAAGCTAGTGCAGAACACCGTCAATCACCCCAATCAACTAATGAGAAGGATGGCCACCCAGCAACGACATCCCGAGCCGAGGTACCTCAGTGTAATGGAGACCCTGGATGCCAATATTTTCACCGACAACGACGAAGCAGCCGTTTCCTTTTACGCTGACACAGGGTCAGCCTACAGCCGTGGCTAAACGCCAACCCTTTCCACCAAACCACATCCAAACCACCAAGGGACAACCGGGACGGAACACCCCGAGAGCATCAAAGTCAACCGACTTTTAACTTTAAGTTGACATGTATAATATATACTTATATTTCCTATTAAATCTAAGCCAATGTATAACAATAGGCCCCCTATGTGCCATAAGATTTATATTCTTCAATGTATTTAATAGTCGTAAGTTAACTCAAATTGTATATAAATGCTCAATAAAAAATCGTTAAATCGTTAATGATCTTATGGACTGCAAGGGTAAGGCCGATTCTAACATTTGGTTCGATTGTCTGGTGGCCCGCACTTAACAAGGCATATAACATCGACAAACTCAAAAAGGTTCAAAGAACAGCTAGTTTTGGTACCACATGTCTTGCCCATCGGATGCCTTAAGCGTTTTCTGCACCTCCTACCATTAAATATCTCAACATTAAATATCTAGTATCCTGCAGTGCCTTAAGACTTAAAGAATCAAATTCTTGAGTAGCTAAACCTTATGGTCACAGCAATATCACAAATTTGATTCCCACTGATATATTTTCGACTCCCACTGACTACTGTGCTCCTACGATGAGCCTCAGTAAAGATTTTAAAGTCTTATTCCCATCCAGAGGGGACTGGGATGATGACGCCGTGATGAGAGACTTAGACACAATTATCTATACTGATGGCTCAAAGATGGAGTGCGGTGTTGGTTCAGGAGTCTTCTCTGAGTCTTACAACATCTCTAAGTCATTTCGGCTACCGAATTTTGCTAATGTATTTCATGCTGAAATACTGACAATTAGGGAGGCATCATGCAAGATACCAAACCAAAATAGTAATACAGCCATCCTTACAGACAGTCAGGCGTCTGTGAAAGCCACTGATGAGCTCGCAAGTCTAAATATTAACCTCAAGGTCACTCTTATCTGGTTTCCTGGTCAAAGTGGCATGAGGGAAATGAACGGGCAGATGAACTAGCCAGGCAAGGATCAGCCCTTCACATCTTACTTTCGGAAAGAGTCAACATTCCCCTTGGAGTTGTGAAGGGCAATATATTGTCAATTTTCCTTAGGGAACCCAATCTTAGGTGGAGCAGTTTAACCAACTGCAAAATATCCAGAATAACCTGGGCTGCCTTTAATAAGTCCCGAACAAATATCTCATGTGTAGACCCAAGCGGGACATAGCCAGGGTCGTAGCAACCTGCACTGGACACTGGTCAATTGGAGAACATGCGGCGAGGCTGGGTATTTCTTACAATACTCACTGTCACAGCTGTGGAGACCAGCAAGAAAAGGAAACAGTCCTTCATTTTCTCTGTAAATGTTAAGGTCTAGCCAGAATGAGAGGCACAATCGTTTGGAATGGCTTTTTTGAGGACCTAATCGAATTTTCCGAAATGAAGATCAAAGACTCTTTTCTAAACGCCACAAAATGGATCTGAGATGAAAATCGGTTGCGTTCTGCATCATGTTCCCCCCCAGATCCAAAGACCGTGAGTAATAGGAACCCGGGTTTCTGCGGGGCTTCATGATGCTCAATGGCAATGATGATCACACGGTCGGATCAATCGCGCTTCGTTGCTATTTTACAACCTACCGAGCTCGGCATAATGTTGCAAGCTCGGGCGAGATGCGATCCAATTGAGTGAGTGTCCTATGACCCAACTCCTGTCTCTTGTACTGACTCACAAGGTACCTCAACCATACTTCACAGCGTCCTATTTCAAAGCAAGGAACGCTTTTCTGGTTTATTGGGGAAGATGATCTCCAACCCGCACTGGAGGAAATCTCACATCCAACCCAGGAACGGGACACCTGAGGACTAAGCCCCTCAGAGAATAAACCCGCAAATCCTCACTTTAGACTGTTTTCATACACAGGTCAAACGAGTTATGGTATCAAAACGGCGCAATCCAGTGCTGATTGGGCAAAGAGCGAGTGTTACGCTCTTGTCACCATTTCTACCTACCGTTTACCATCTATATAGCTTTTTTGGTAGGTTGTATGCACTTTCACTGATTTCTTACCTGCCAAAGAAGCTCCCTTTCTGCCTTTTCTCTTCTTGTTGGCTTGAAGGAGCGTTTCAATTGCTTTTTCATTCACCACTTTCACTGCACTATACTCCAATCTTTGTCACAAATAAAACACTTTTGAATGGACATTTTGACTGTTTGGAAAACTGAAACTTAGACAGTAAATCACTGCAATATAATACTTTTAGACAACTACAATTAGAAAATGCCAATAACATAATAGCTCATGGCCTACTTTTCATGTAATGAAGAAAACAATACAAACAAAAATCGTTTATGGATTTTTTTTAAATGACGGATTTTTGGCTGTTTTTCAACGACTGTTTCCACAGAAACCATAAGTCGTACAGAAAAATGATATAAGCGTAGATTGTATCTTATTGTCTTTATTTTTGCATAAGCGCTTTTTGCAAAAGAAAAATAATTTTTGAGCAATAAGGAAAAAAGACAAAAAATTTCGAAATTTTTGACGTTTTTTGACGAATTCTCATATTTTCCGTGAAAAATTTTGTTGGGCAGCTTCAGATTCGTGTTCAGCGACCCCAAAAACATAAAGAAAGCCACTAAAAATAATTACACCAGAACTTTCCACTTCAAACTACCATTTGACCGGACTATATGGTGCAGAGGCATGGACACTGTTAACGGTGGATGGGAACGCGTTAGGCTGTTTTGAGAGGAAAATTCTCCGGGTGATTTTTGTTCCCGTCTGCATAGATGGGGAATGGAGAAGAAGATACAACAACAACAGAAGATACAACCGTGGGACAGCGCAGTAGAGGTGGACAGCGTAAAAGGTGGCGCACGCAAGTGGAAGAGGACCTCAACCAACTTGGCATGCGAAACTGGAGACACCTAGCTAGAAACCGAGCCGGCTGGAAGAAGCTTGTTGGTTGAGGCCCTGGTCCACCCTGGACTGTAGCGCCACCTTAAGTAAGTAAGTAAGTAAGATGAAGAAAAGTTTATTTTAAATGACGGATTCTCAAAGCTATAATAATTTTCCCTAGACTATTCCCTTGTTACTTTCGTCCTACATGTACAGGTCAAAACCAAATATGTTGCCGATATTTCAAAAAATTTTGGAACGAATCGTAAGTGAACAACTCACTGATTATGTCGAAGATAATAGACTGCTGGCTAAGGAGCAATCAGGGTTTCGAAATGATCACTCATGTAAAACAGCAAGGAACTATCTGATAAATGGATGGAAAAGAGATATCGACCAAGGGAAAGGAATAATAGCAGTTTTAGTGTGTTACTTTGGTCCACATGCCTTCCTTTTTCGAGAAAAACTAAATAATTACCTCAGACTATTATTTTTTTTAAGTGATGAACATGCATAAGGAAACAACACATTCAAAAATGCTTGGAAAGAAACTTGCTTTAAAATATTGAGATTTAAACTTTTATTTACTTAAAAAACCTACGTCGTTCGAACCAATTTCAAATGAGGGACTTTTTTTTTATTTTTCAATAAGGCATAGGCATGTGCCCATCTCACGACCGATCGACAACAATTGGCTTGGGAAGAGAAGAGTTGAAAAGTTCTTTTCAAAATTGCATTCAAGAAAATATCCCGACACATTAATTAAGGGCGTGAATGGCCCTGCTACTTTCATGTCGTGTTACTTTTGTCCCCGGTGTCCCCTACCTAAATCAATGTTTTTGTAGTTTTTCTTTTACTATACTCATATTTTGAGCCATATATTTTATTTAATTCTATTATGAGACCTTTCACCAATTTCATAATAATATGACAATAATCACATTGTTTGGATGAAATGATAAAATACAACAGTACTTACTGGCTCTGCATCATTATGAGCATTTTATTTGTATTTCCTATGTAGTTGAGCTTGCTTGGTAGACCCACAAATAACTTTAAAAAAAACTATGAGAAAAGTTTTCTCCATGGATATGTTCGATGTTGGAAAATGTCTATCCTGTTTACCAGTCTTATTTCCTTTGCTATATTAAAATTGCGCATAAATATTTATAAACAACACACATACATAGTTCCTTCGTATGTCCTCCTATACCAGATAGAGGACTCTATAGAGCAAAAAGAACCAAACGAATTTGTGTACATATATATGCATAGTTGTGTACTTGAAACTAATCGTTAATATATACAATAGTTGTTTCCGATATGTGCTCACTCGACTGTACGTACAAGCAATCGTACAAATAATACACGAGTCAAGAAAAATAAAACACAAATCTACATTCGTGTCTATTTCTTTATCCTTGGAGTATAAAATTCAGTAGCATTGAAAAGGATGCTACATATACCTACGTTACTTTTGTTGTTGTTGGTTGCTGTTGCTGATGCAGTAAAAACACAACCGACATCCAATTGAGTGTCTATGTTGTTTGTACAAAAAGGCATCCGAAGATAAACAGCATCCAAACATTATTTTGTCAATCGAATTCCAATTCATTTTTCATTCACAGTTCACTGAACATCTCTAAAATTTATGTAATAAAATAATTCTTCGTTTGTTATCATATTAAGTGTGTGTTGTACATATATGTGTTGTCCTATAAAAGGACTACACTAGTAGTACTACAGGAAGAAGAATGAAGGGGAATATCATGGATTAAGGAAAGAATGCCAACAATAAAATACAAATTGAGAAAAAAATTCCCTCATTCGCCATTCGGGGATTTCTGAATTGTGATTCAATTTTCTTTTTAATAATTCTTAGTCAATACAAAAGAAAACAAACTTGGTGATGTACAACTTCCCATACGCAGGGTCTTTCAACATTTTTACTTGCGATATAGGTACTATAAGGCAAGTTTTGGAATCGTGCAAAAAAAAAATTTTGAGATAACAATCAAACATGATATTACGATGATAGAGAACAATTCTGTCAGTCTGTCTGTCTGTCTGTTCGTCTACAGCCTAAACGGTTCCATCGATTTTCTTCAAACTTGGTACATAGTGGTTTTTAGTGATTTGGTATGCCCACACATTTTTTTCATACAATTTTTTTTAGCAATTTTACATAATCGTATTTTTCTCAAAAACGGCTCGACAACTTTTCTTAAAAAAAATCAAAAAATTTATTTTAGTAAAGGCTTTATTTGGGTGGAAACCATTTTTCAAAAATGGTTATTAATGGTACCTCCCAAAGAACCATTTTTTCATTTTTGATTTTCTTCAAAACGATACGATTGATTTCACTTATTTTTTTTATACGGAAGGTTCCAAAAAATAAAAATAGTTTTGTGTACCTACCAAAATTTTTGAAAAACTATTTTTTGAATTTTTAAAAAATGTTTAAAATTTTTTTTTGGAAAATCAATACATATTTAAGACTTTTTGAGTACTCTCTTAAATATTTTAAGAAAAAGTTTTACATTTATGAAAAAATAACGGTACCTTCCATACAAAACTTAAAAAACCGCAAAGGAAAGTATTTTTTTTGCTTAAAAACGACTCCTACGATTTTGATTAAACTTTTTTCATATACTAAAATTAGTACGATCTACTATCAAGAATTATAAAATTTTACACTTAGCAACTATTTATAGTACCTGTCATAGAACGTATTTTTTTATTTTGAGTTTTCTCGTTATCGGCTCAACGGATTTAGACGAGTTTTTTTTATTTACAAATTTCAGATAAGATCAAATAATATTGCATATCAAAATTTTCCAAAAAAAAGTTTTTGGATTTTTAAAAAAAGTTTCAATTTTTTTTTGGAAAATTCGATATCTCAAAAACGGGTTGACAATTTTTTTTTCAAATTTTGTTCTTATATACACATAAATATATACTTTATTTTTGCATACCAAAATTTGTTCTTAAAAATGTTTTAAGAATTTTATATATAAAAAATTATTTTTTTTAAAAAAAGGCTCCAACGATTTTAAATTTTTTTTTCTTATACAATCATATTCAATCAAGAATTAAGATGGCATTCTCTTTTTTCACCTCAAACTGTCAAAGGAGATGTTTTAGCTAATTTAAGTATCGTATTTCATGCTTCTCTACATTTTTCTCCCATAATTTCCATGTTTTTATATACAATTTTTTTAAGCCCGCAGTGTCTTGAACATAAGAGCAAGTACGTGCGATCCAGTCGTGCATTTTATTATAATTATCAACATTGAACTTTCATTGCGATCACTTTTGATTAGGACGTATTGGAATAGTGGAAATTCACATGTGCGTGAATGAAGTTAAGGATTTGGTTTTAAGAGGGTACCCAATTTTGGTGAGCAAGGAGCACAAAATTCATTACTTATGCTTTAAATGACCCCAACATATGTCGAAACTATGTCACCACCCTTAACGACACAGCCTCGTCATTAAATGGAATCCAGAATTCAACAATTGATGAGATGTGGGGTGAAATTAAAAGTGTTTTTATGGAGGCTGGATCCGAAACTGTACCCAAGCGAACGAGACGTAGAGACTCTTGGATATCCCAAGACACCTGGGATAAGATCGAACTTCGCAAATCGTTGAAAATCCAAATAAATGCCGAAGCTGATGTTCAACGAAAGGCTGACTTGCGAAGAGAGTACCGCATTGCACATAAGATGGTCTACCGCTGTGTGAGACGTGACAAGAGGGTGAAGTTGGATGGACTCGCAGATAATGCGGAAAGCGCTGCCAGAAGAGGAGATATCCGGGAATTGTACCAAATAGCCAAAGATGTTATCGGGAAAAAAAGCAACACCAATCATCCTGTAATGGATGTGGATGGCACACTTTTGGTATCAATTGAGGATCAGCTTCGTAGATGGAAGGACCATTTTTGTGCCCTGCTAAATGAGGATTCAGTTGAGCAGAGTGCTGAAGTGCCCCAACTAAACGAGATGCGCAGGTCCTATAGGGGTATTGACATCGAACCCCCGTCAGAATCGGAAATTCGTACATCAATAAATCTCCTCAAAAACAACAAGGCAGCTGGACTGGACGGAATACCTGCTGAATTCCTGAAAGCCGATCCCGTAGCAGCGGCTAGTATTTTACATCCGCTGATACAAAACATTTGGGAAAACGAAAGCTATCCCAGGGACTGGAAGGATGGTGTGATTGTTAAGTTGCCAAAGAAAGGTGACTTAAAGAATTGCAACAATTGGCGTGGTATCACCGTTTTGTCCGTTTTCCCAAAACTAATGGCAACAATCATACTCGAGCGAATAAAGGATAGAATCGAGTCTACACTCAAGAGGCATCAAGCTGGCTTCCGCAGTGGTCGATCGTGTGTCGACCATATCAACACCCTGCGTATCGTCCTCGAGCAGTCGATGGAATATCAATCACCGCTTTACCTCATGTTCGTGGATTTTGAAAAGGCCTTTGATCGAGTTAACCGAGAATGTATATGGAGATCGTTGCTTGGTAGAGGAATTCCACCAAAAATTGTTGCCATTATTAAAGAGTCCTACAACAACGCGAGGTGTTTTGTTTTGCACAATGGGCAGCTATCCGACTCCTTCGTAGTGCAACAGGGTGTGAGACAAGGGGATGTTCTATCGCCAATTCTCTTCCTGCTGGCGATGGACGACGTATTGACGGCCAGTGTTGGTACAGCTGAGCGACAGGGCATTCAATGGAGACCGTTCGAAAGGCTCAGTCATTTAGACTATGCCGATGACATATGTCTACTGGCAAATAACATCAGTGGGCTGAACGGGATGTGCCAAGCACTGCAAGTGAAGGGAGAGTCGAGTGGTCTAAGAATTAACAGCAAAAAGACAAAAATAATGCTCACAGGCCGCTCCACACAGCAGCGTATTATTTTACAGGAGACGCCAGTTGAAGTAGTGGAACAATTTAACTACCTTGGCAGTATTGTTTCTGCAAACGGTGGTACGGATCTGGACGTTAAAAGTAGAATAAATAAAGCTCGTGCTGCCTTCGGTACTCTGTCCCCAATTTGGAAATCCAGTCAAATCTCCTTACACACTAAGTTGAGATTCTTCGAATCCAATGTCAAATCCGTGCTGTTATATGCTTGTGAAACCTGGAAAGTCACGTCTACCATTTCGAAGAAATTGCAGGCTTTTGTGAATCGCTGTCTTCGCCACATCCTAAAGATTCGCTGGCCACAAATAATATCAAATGAGGAATTGTGGCGCAGGACAAGTCAAGAGCGGCTGGACGTCGACATAAGAAAGCGTAAATGGCGTTGGATTGGTCACACACTGAGGAAACCAAACGATGAAATTGCAAAGCAGTCCTTTGAATGGAATCCTCAGGGTGCACGGCGGGTTGGAAGACCAAGAACAACATGGAAATCAACTGTCTTAGCGGAAGCAGAATCCCAGAGAAAGACGTGGCCACAGCTTAAGTACCTTGCAGCAGACCGTGAAGGATGGAGACGTTTTGTTGACGCCCTATGCCCCAGCCGGGGATACAGGACACGATGAGATGAGACCCAATTTTTTAGTGTGAAGTTAGCACCGCCATTTTTGATTTTCAAAAAAAAATCCGCTGTACTGTGCTCAACTTGTGCTGGCATGTGCCGTAAATATTTTTGAAAAATTCGCAAAGGAGAATGGGCAAATTTGTATGAAACATGGGCGTGAGCGGCCAAGAATGGTTTTGTTATTTTTGGTTGTGTTTTAGTCCTATAATCACCGTGCAGAAATTTTTTCATTGTGGTGGACTTCAAAACCGAAAAAAATGCATTTTTAATAAAGTTTTGCTTAGTTTCTGGCTTCTGACCAATTCAAAAAATAGAAAAAGAAAGTGGAACAAGAAATCTAGACAGTCTCAAGAATATTTTGTACATAAAAATGGCCATATAACATTATTAATAAGAACATTTACCATAAAACTATAACATTACAATCCTCACAATATTAAAAAATCCTGAGTAAAATATTATGTTTAAAAAAATTACAAAGTTGTTGAAATACGTACTGGGTCTGTTTAAACCCGTATTGCGTCCTTGGGATATTCTGAAACCCCGTTAAACACACTACTACAGTGTCAGTAGACGTTATGAAGTTAGAATAAAGCCTTACACCCACTTAAAATATAATCACTATGCAATATTGCTCAATGCAATTGCATTATATAAACATTGAAATATCTTCTTTTCTAAATGAAATGCAATGTAACGTCCATACAAAAAGTTGTTCCTGAATAGCATACCTTTCATTTGACACTAATCTCATTAATGGCCGCTAACGCCCAAAAATGCCCATTCTCCTTTGCTAATTTTACGAATGAAATTTTTGCGAAATTTCTCAATTTCTTAGATAAAAAGTTGTGCTGCATTGTGCTCAAAAAATGATACTATTAACCAAAAAGAAAAAAAAACAAAAATTCGTATAATTGCATCTATAATGGCCAAAACTAAACTATGCGATAGGCTGTAGCGTGAAGTTAGCACCGCCATTTTCGATTTTCAAAAAAAAAAGTTGTGCCGTAAATATTTTAAAAAAAATTGCAAATTTGCCTATTTAAAAATTTATCATTTGTTTTCTATTTTTAAATCAAAAACTCTGCTTACTTAGCGCAGCAAAAATTTATTTTGGGCGAAAATATGTAAATATGCACCAGCACATGGGAACGCAAATTGGGCACAAATAGCTTCGCAAAACTGTTTTTGGTAGTAAAAGTTACAAATATGCAAATTTTTTTGTTTTCTCTCCGGAATATCTCAGTACAAATAGTGCAGAAAACAGCGCAACTTTAAGTTTTTGCAAAATTGCAAAATTTGAAAAATTTTCATAGGTAAAATTGGCAAATTTGAGAATTTTTCAAAAATATATACGGCACAAGCAGAGCACAATACATAACAACTTTTTTTTTGTTGAAAATTCCAAATGGCGGTGCTAACTTCACGCTTCGCAAAACTGCTTTTTGGCCGTAAAAGCTACAAATATGCGAATTTTCTTGTTTTCTCTTCGGAATATGGCAGTACAAATAGCACAAAAAGCAGTACAACTTTAATTTTTTACAAAATTGTAAAATTTGAGAAATTTTCATCCGTAAAATTTGCAAATTTACAAATTTTTTAAAAATCACAAGGCAGCACAAGTTGAGCACAATAAAGCACAACTTTTTTTTTGAAAATCAAAAATGACGGTGCTAACTTCACTTTGCAGCCCTTCGCAAAGTTTAGTTTTGGCCATAATAAATGCAATCATGCGAATTTTTGTTTCTTTATTTTTGGTTCTTAGTATCATTTTTTGATCACAATACAGAACAACTTTTTTTTGAAGAAATTTTGAAATTTCGCAAAAATTTCATTCGTAAAATTTGCAAATTTGCGAATTTTTCAAAAAATTTTACGGCACAAGCCAGCACAAGTTGAGCGTAATATAGAACAACTTTTTTTTGTTGAAAATCGCAAATGGCGGTGCTATCTTCACGTTTCGCAAAACTGTTTTTTGGCCTTAAAAATTACAAATATACGATTTTTTTTATCTTTTCGGAATATGGCAGCACAAACTGAGCGCAAAATAGCACAACTTTCACTTTCTAGTAATTACGAAATTTCGCAAAAATTTCATTCGTAAAATTTGCAATTTGGCGATTTGTTTTTAATATTTTCGACACATGCCAGCACAGTACAGCACATTTTTTTTTTTTTCGAAAATCCAAAATGGCGGTGCTAACTTCACGTTAAAAAAATGGGTACCCTCTAAAAACCAAACCCTTAGTACGATTTTTTTTAAACACGGCACATAGCAGCACAAGGTGGGCACTTTACAGCACAACCAGTTTTTTTTTGAAAATCCAAAATGGGGATGCTAACTTCACGCACACAAAATTCACTTCAAAAATGGTGAAAACATCGCAGAAATGTATCATGAAGTACCTACTGCTTTTGTCCGATATCAAGCGCTATCTTATCCTGCGGTAAGTGATGCTAAAACTTCAAAATTACTTTAATTGGATTGTTTTTTGGAGTTAGCTACCTATGTTTAAGATAAATACTACACCAGTTGAATATCTGATAAACTTTTTGATTATCTTGAATTGGTGTTTTTAGGGAAGCGTATAAGAATGGTCGACAGAAAAAAATGTTGACTGGGCAAATAAAAATTTCATCGACATTCGATTGAAACTTTCCATTCACGCTAATGTTTCATTAAATTTTCTTCAAATTATTTTTCAAAATGTTTTGTCTTTTGAGTTGAAACTTTAACCGATATTTTATTTGGGAATTATCAAGAGAATATTATTATTTTTATTTGATTTTTATCGCAATTTAAATATATTCAACAACAATTCTTTCCCTCAGACAGATAGCAGAATACGAACTTTAGCTCTGTTAATGTAAACATTATGGAAATCATTAACAGAGTTATCCGAGAGTGGCTCGTTGATCGACAGTGGCAAAGTGAATGATGTTCACATGTAAGCGGCGGCGGCCGGCGCTGCATCGATATTTTCAAAATCGACCTTATAAGAGTCGACATTTTGATCAGTCGGTATTTTTACCAATCGATTTTTCGGAAGTCGATATTATGGCGGTAAATTTTTTTTGATGGACATTTTAAAAATCGGCATATCGTACCCAACCCGTGTTTTTTTTTTGTAACAATATAAGAGGGCTGTTCGATGAGTCAGTGACTTTTCATGAAGGAAGCGCTCGGATCTCATAAATAATTTTTTTTTGCCAAAATATTTGTTATTTTTTAGCCCTAGGCAAAAAAATTCAAATAGATTCAACCTCTTTAAGGCACTTGCGATTTTCTGTTGCCGCGAATAAGAAAAACGGTCGCAACTCAATACAATTTCTTGGTCACATGTGGATGTGCGTTCCTTCACATTGTGATACATGTGTTCTATGTCTTGCGACTAAATAATCGTGTGACTAAACATACAAGTGCGTTCCTTGGCTAACCGTCCCAAAAAAAATCAGTTTTGAAACTCTGAAAAATACGCAATTTCGTTTTTTTTTTTGGAGCACGTTATCACGTTTCAAGAAGTACAGTGATTCAATTCATTTTACCTTTTTTCATGTAATCGATTATCCAGGGGTAACGAGGACTTAAGAAACGCTGACAAAAATTTCCTTCAACTAAAGTTTGAAGTTTCCAAGGGAAGGTATCACCGTTTTGTCTGTTTTCCCAATACGAATGGCAACTACTATCATTCTTGAGCGGATAAAGGATAGAATCGAGTCTGCACTCAAGAGGCATCACGCTGGCTTCCGCAGTGGTCGATCGTTTGTCGACTATCAATAACCTGCGTATTGTCCTTAAACAGTCTATGGAATTTCAATCACCGATTTACCTCATGTTTGTGGATTTTGAGAGGCTTTTGATCGATTTAACTGAGAATGTATATGGAGATCATTGCTTGGTGGAGGAACTCCCACAAAAAGTGTTTCCATTATTAGGGAGTCCTACAACAACGCAAGGTGTTTTGTTTTACACAAGAGGATGTTCTATCGCCAATTCTTTTCCTGCTGGCGATGGACGATGTATTGACGGCCAGTGTTGGTTAGCAATAGGCTATTCAATGGAGAGTGTTTGAAAGGCTCAGTCATTTAGACTATGCCGATGACATTATGTCTACTGGCAAATAACATCAGTGGTCTGAACGGGATGTGCCAAACACTTTCAAGTGGTCTAGGAATAAACAGCAAAAAGACAAAAAAATAATGCTCATAGGCCACTAGCAGCGTATTATTCTACAGAAGAAGCCAGTAGAAGAAGTCGAACAGTTTAACTACCTTCCTTGGCAGTATTGTTGCTGCAAACGGCGCACAGTGGACCGTTTTATACATGCTAGAATGAATGTTTTTATTAATTTATTTTATATAAAACTTACTGACTTCATTGCTTCCGAAAGGCATTTAAGTAAATAAATAAATAAAATAAGTGTTTTTAAGTTATTCAAAATAATATCTTTTATTTATTTCATGAAAAAACACGTTGAAAATCTCCAATATCAAATCAATTTAAGCATGAAATATTCAATGCATATATTAGTTCCTGGAAAAATAACTTAAATTTGCGGATTTTTTGAAAATTTAAGTCTAAATTCTTTCAATTTCCCTTTATTTTTATATACAGGATGTTTCATTTGAGATGTGGCAACAAGGATAAAGCCTTTTAGGTTGGACGAAGACAAGCAAAAATCGTACGGGAGAGGGGGTCTATTTCTCCTCTTTAAGTGGGAGGGGCAGATTTCTAAAAAACATTACTGAAAATAGAAACAAAATATTTAAAAGTCATATTCCTTACTATTCGTGCAGTAGTTACAATTTTCCTATAGCTATTTTTTTAGATATACTGTCATAAATCTCGCTAACGGCTTAGCTAATCAACATAAACTGCAACTTCGCACGAGGAACGATGACGTCAATGTCATATTTCAGATTAAGAGTGGGTCAAAATTCAGATTTAACAATTTTGGTTTCAAAATGTTTGTCTTTCACGGAAAATAATACCTTTCAAAATTCTGCTATGATTCGTTCTTCCTCTTGAAATTCTGCTTTTTAAATATCTTGATTCCAAAATAAACAGCATTTCGACAGTAGAATTTGGCAAAACGAATTTTGACCCTGCAAAATTTCAACCCCATCAGCCCTCCAAAATCAAATAAATCTATTTGTGGACATGCGAAACTCAATTCCAAGAAAAGCCTAAAACCGAACAAAATTAAATCGTGAACCAGTCTTTAAATTAATAAATTTATTAGTTCTGATTTCGGTAAAATTTTTGTCGGTATGACCAAGCCCCCCAAGAAGTGAAGCTGTTATACGCCCCTGAAGGTTACGCTACGGATATCCAGACCATTGCCAAAACAGGGGAATACTGTGAGGAAGTTAGACGTTGGAAGGTTACAGTCGCAAAAAATTACCAGGTCTTTTTCCGCTTGTGCCCCCTTAAATAGTCCTATTGTGCCAACTGCAAGTATCGAGAACAAGTTGAAGAATTGCCAGGAAGCCATCCGAGATGTCACCTCTGAAGTGCTGGGCCTCGCACGACCACCACCACCACCACATGGCTACTAGCAGAAGAGGAGAGTGGAATACAAGTTTCTAAGAAGGAACAAAAAAAAGCATGAGTAGCGCGCGATCGAGGAAATAGAGGGATGCCATTGCAGGAATGAGGTTCGGAAGTTTTACCAAAAAGTAAAAACAACCTCCCAGGGTTACAAGGCCCGAACCGGAACCTGCAGGATGATCCGAGGAACATCGTGGTAGAATTTCAGTCGGTGGTGATATGGACAAATCATTTCTGTAAATGGAATCACTGTGATGACCATTTAGGTCATTCGTCAACAACCTAATAGGTCCATATCAGTGTGTTCTTAGGCCAGGGAAAAGTCCGCCATCGACCAAATATTTGCACCACGGCAGATTTTGGAAAAAAGCCAGAAGTTTTAAATCAATACCCACTACCTTTTCATCGATTTCAAGGCCGCGTATGACAGCATCTATAGAGACAAGCTATATACAGCAATGTCTTGTTTTTTCATCCCTCCCAAGCTCGTCCTCTTGTGTAGGATGACGATGGAGAATGCACGCTGCTCGATCAAGGTCGGCAAAGACCTCACCGACATCTTTGATGTCAAAAAAGGTTTTAGGCAAGGCGACACGCTGTCATTCGACTTCTTCAATATCGTTCTTAAAAAAATAGTGCAACACTTTTCTCTCTTACGTCAACACTAGAGGCACAATCTTTTAAAAGTCCGTCAAATTACTCGCTTACACTGAAGACATTGACATTATCGGACGAACTAAGCGAGATTTCAGTGGTGTTTTCGTAAGTATTGAGAAGGAAGCCAAGAAAGTGGGGTTAGCGGCTCGTGTGTGTGTTGTTGGCAGGAATGGAAGGAACTTACAATTTTATGCCGAGTCCGAACGGCCAGATGAGAAGCACTTATTCATGACATCTAGATATACTCTTGGAGGATTTGTCAGTTCCTCGAAAGAGGCAGTACCTCGGAAAAAAACATTTCTGTTTTATAATAGCAGCGGCGGAAATCAAAACAGAAAAGAATCGGACGATATCGCTTTGAAGAGATAGCTGTCTTTATTATTTTCTATAGATGTGGTAGAGATAGCAATGGTGGAAACGATATCGTGAGATCGTTTTCATTTTACATGATTTTGCCCCAGACTTTCGACATAACAGTCTAACGCACTAACCATTAAACCTATATATATCTACATAAGTATACCGGAAAATGTATAGGTATACCATAATTATTTGTTTTCCACAGATAACAACACATTTTTTATCAAAATATAAAAATGACGAATATTACAAAGGCAACAACAACAACAAAAAAAGAAGAAAAATAGGAAAAACAAAAAAAAAATACTGAAACCAATAAATCTTCCAAGGATATCATTATGGAACAACTTCGATCCACCCACCCATTACTGAAGACGCTTGTAAACATCCCAGAATCGCAGTATATTCTGGAATTTCTATACCAAAAGCATTTCTAGAAAACCAAAGATTGTATGTGTGTTGTGTGTATATAGATGTAGGTATGTATAGTTGGTTTGCATGATAGGGTAGTTCTTATGGGCGACTTTTTGCGAAGCAAAAATAAAATAAAATAAAAGAAAAGAAATCATTTACAGAGAAATAAACAACCACCAACCCTCTGCTTCGCCATCACTATACAAATGTAATTTATGCTCTCATTCATCATTTTTATCGTGAAAATACATTTGCCTCCTTCTATTTGCCTCATACAATTTTCTTATAATTTTTTTTTTTTGTCTTGGTTAGATTTTTTCTACTTCTTATACTATACCTCTACCTACATATACATATACCTACTCTTAATTTAGAGGGTTTCTTTTGAAGCTTGAGCACGGCCCTTATAAGAAAAGTCTTTCAAAAAAAAACATAAAACAAAAAAAAAAAAAAACCCGAAAGATGGATGTTGTAATGAATCGGCCATTTCAAGGGGCATAGCACAAGGAGCCTCATTTTCTCTTCTATACACATGAGAACTACGCAGAGAATCACTTGAACGTAAGGAGGACGCAACCCCTCTTCAATCTGAAACGCGCATCTTCTTTAATCATCCCTCATATAAAATCCTGTGCAAGGACAAAAGTAGTGGCTTCCTTGACTTCTATATCGTTTTTGTCATGCCACCCCACATCAGATTCTTTCTTGAGTCGCGTTGAAAATGTAAGATTGACGAGTCATAAAATTAGTTTTTGCCTTTTGGAATTACCAAACAAGATTGTGAGGGGTGTGTGAGTGTATAAAGGTATAGAATTTATATATTATGGGGTGCGGTTAGAGCAATTGATTAAATTAGATTCTTCACAGATGTGCTCATTCCTGTGGCTCAGCTCTCTGAGTAGCAATAACTTCTGTATGGATGGTTTCTCTGTTCTTTCAAAGGCTTCGAGTCGGGTGGGGGTTGGGGTTCGCCGGGGAAAAGTCCTCACAAATTTCAAATGGCAGCATCAAAGAATGCAGAGAAGAGAAATTAAAAGCCGATTCGTTGAAATGGGTTTATTTGTTGGCTTTCAATTAAAATGCAATAAAAATAATTTTATAAATGGATCATAGAATGAATAAGGATAGGTATAAGGCTATGTTTTAAATGTATTTAACGCATTGCGTGAATCAACTTCAGAAATTGTAATAATTCTTCTTCCTGCTTAAAAATTTGTGAATTCTTTTGTTTGGAGGGATGTTTACATTTAAAAATAGAAACAAAATATAGTCATTATTATCTTTATTATGATTAATGAGTCTGTGAAAACTTAGCTGCAAAATATATTGCTTTACGGAACCAAAACCAAAATAAGCTCTTTTTGACAAAGTTATGTGACTATCCTAGTCCTTACTCTGCTGAAAGATTATTAAACTCGAGTTTTTTAGGTGTTTGTCAAGAAAAAAACTGAATTTTACTCAAGAAAAGCAGCCAATCATCGGGGAGAGTATGATAACTCAGGTGCCAAGAAATGATAACGGTTTTTTGTATAACGTTTAATACAAGAATTTTTTACTATAGGAGGGGGGTCTATCTCACAACGTTTGGGCGGGAGGGGCAATTTCATAAAAGCAGTACCATTAATGTAAAAAAATTATTAAAAAATAACGGTAATACTTACAACTAAGTTTTTTACCTTCTTTTAAAGCCAATACTCTGTTCTATTAACTAGTTTTTGAATCAAGTGAAATAAAGTGAAAAAACGAATTTTAATCTCAAAATGTGCGAAAAAAGCATAAAAAAAGGTTTAAAGTATAATCTCTCAAAACTGTAAAATTATTTATAATTTTTTTTCTGAAATTTGTTGCTCTAATTAATTCTTAATCAAAAACTGGAAACTAGATGCTTCTATGTCTTCTAGTTTTTAAAAAAATCGATAATTACTATAACTAACCCAAACGGGGTGAGATAGACCCCCCCATAGTAAAAAATGTTTGTATTAAACTATTCTATACAAAAAAACTGTTATTATTTCTTGGCACCTGAGTTATCGTACTCGTGCCCAATTATCGCTCCAAGTGGGAGTCCAAACGGGCCTCAACTCATTGGGAACACCCATATGAATAGAGTGGGTGTCAGCCCATCTGATTTATGTATGGGTGTCAAGATGGACAGGTGAAAGAGAGCTCTCCTCACTTCCCTTGTGAATGCCCCAGTCTAGCCAAAACCAGGAAAGCAGCCTTAGGAGAATAGGAACTTCTTCGAAGAATTAGGCGACATCTCTGTCTTGCCACTAAAGAACATCCTGAAGTTCATCCATAATTCCGGACGGTTCAAGGAGGCTCAACACAACTAAGCATCCTCATAATCCCCTCCCTTTCTCCCCCTAACCCACCAACCCATACCCTGGGGAGCGCAATGGATCTACAGAGATCCGAATCAGATTATGTGGCTTGCCGTATAATCACCCCTCTTAACCTAACCTTCATCAAGTCCTGTAACCCCAGTTGGGGCATAGGGCGCCAACAAATCGTTTCCATCCTGCACGGTCTGCAGATAGATATTTTAACTGTGGCCACGTCTTTCTCTGGGAGTCTGCTTCTGCTAGAACTGTTGATTTCCATGTTGTTCTTGGTCTTCCAACCCGCCGTGCACCCTGAGGATTCCATTCAAAGGACTGCTTTGCAATTTCATCGTTTGGTTTCCTCAGTGTGTGACCAATCCATTGCCATTTACGCTTTCTTATGTCAACGTCCAGCCGCTCTTGACTTGTCATGCGCCACAATTCCTCGTTTGATATAATTTGTGGCCAGCGAATTTTTAGAATATGGTGTAGACAACGGTTCACAAAAGCCTGCAATTTCTTTGAGATGGTAGTCGTGACTTTCCAGGTTTCGCAAGCATATAACAGCACGGATTTGACATTGGATTCGAAGAATCTCAACTTTGTGCGCAAGGAGATTTGACATGATTTCCAAATTTGGGAGAGAGAACCGAAGGCTGCGCGAGCTTTATTTATTCTACTTTGAACGTCCAGATCAGTACCACCATTTGCTGAAACAATACTTCCAAGGTAGTTAAATTGTTCAACCTCTTCAACTGGCGTCTCCTGTATTAAAATATGCTGATGTGTGGAGCGGCCTGTGAGCATTATTTTTGTCTTCTTGCTATTTATTTTAAGACCACTAGCCTCTCCTTTTACCTTCAGAGCTTGACACATCCCGTTCAGCCCGCTGATGTTATTTGCCAAGAGACATATATCATCGGCATAGTCTAAGTGGCTAAGCCTTTCAAACGGTTTCCATTGAATGCCCTGCCTCTCTGCTGTTCCAACGCTGGCCGTCAAAACATCGTCAATCGCCAGTAGAAAGAGAATTGGCGATAGAACATCTCCCTGTCTCACACCCTGCCGCACTTCGAAAGAGTCGGATAGCTGCCCATTGTGTAAAACAAAGCATCTTGCTTTGTTATAGGACTCTCTTATAATGGCAACAATTTTTGGGGAGTTCCTCTAACCTTACCTAAGGGATTTTGTCAAAGGGTGGGTTCCTAGGAAAAAAAAAGTCTGAAACGTTGGAACAATTAAAAGCTGTCAAATTTATTTTTCTGATTTTCGAATGAAGTCAACAAAATTACCTCAAATAGTTAGACTGCTAAGCTTACTTACTAGCTTATCTGGCTCCCGATTCATGTTGCGGTCCCTTGCACGCTCTCCCAGTCGTACAAGTCTGCAACAGCTCGGATGAGCTGTTACTTATTTGCACCTTGCACCGCGTATTTTGTAACGTCATGAGGCATAGCTGGATCAGTTTTTTTGGGATCCCGAGTTCCGACATCGCCAATAGAAGCTCTTGGCGACTTATGCTATCATATGCGGCTTTGAAGTCAATGAATGGATGATGGGTCTCCACTTGAAATTCGTTGGTCTTTACCAGGATTTGTCTCAATGTGAAAATTTGGTCTATCGTTGATCTGCCTGACCTGAAGTCAGACTGGTACGTGCCGATCATAGTGTTGCAGAAAGGCTTTAGACGCTCACATTGTACCTTGGATAGGATCTTGTAGGCAACATTAAGCAGAGATATGCCTCTGTAGTTCCTGCAGGACATAGGATCGCCTTTTTTTGTACATTGGCATATGGAGGTATTTGCCCAGTCGTCGGGCATACTTTCCTCCTCCCACACTTGGTTGATGAGCTGGTGCATGCATCCTACCATCTCCTCCATAAGAGTTCCGCAGGTAGGCCATCCAAGGCGGCGGATTTTTTGTTCTTAAGCTTGTGGCTGGCTTTCTTAACCTCTTCAGTACTGGGCGCTGGGAGTGGAACTTCATTGAATGGTCTCATGCTTTTTTGTTCCCTTGTCGCTTCCTCTACATAATGCCTATTAATCAGTTACTGGAAATTATGCCTATAAACACGTCTACAACTGCCTGTGCTTCGGTGACTAGGTTTCCTTCGCTGTTTCGAAGAGCTTGCGTGCCAGTCCTATAACCAGATGCCAGTTGCTTGTTTGTTTTGTAGAACCAGCGGGTGTTGATGGCGGTGCTATACTCTTCGAGATACTTGAGCTGAGAGGCTGGGATGCTCTTTTCTTTCTGCGCAGGATTTTTTCCTCTTTCCTTCTCTTTTCACAGTACTCCTCTCTTGCTGATCTTGTTTTTCGTTGCAGCATTTGCATTTCGTGCATTTTCCGTCTCCTGCTTCAATGCTGCGCATTCATTATCATACCACGGGTTCTTTTTTCTGGGTGGGGATCGGAAGCATAATATGGTGGTCTCGGCTATCTCCTTAATGATGTCGCGATACTGGTTCCACTGCTTGTTGACGCTTGTGGCTGGGTGTACGGCTCTCAGATGTGCTGAGGCATGAAATGTTGAATTTCTGCCTTAAGGCGTTCTTTGTTTTCTTTTCGTTGGACAGTTGGGCTCTGAACTTTGTCACAACAAGAAAGTGCACCTCGGAAAGTTCGCACGTCCAAGATGTTCGATGGGTACCTTGCACCAATTAGCACTTGGTCGATTTGGTTGGCTGTTCGACCATCTGGAGATCGCCAGGTAGCTGTGTGTATCCTTCGCCTGGGGAACGTAGTACAACTAGTAACCGTATTAAGAGCTGCAGCAAAGTCGATTAGTCGGAAGCCGTTATCTGTTGTCGTTTCGTGGAGGCTGTACTTTCCAACTAGTCCGCCAAAGATGTTTCCTTTCCAACTTTAGTATTGAAGTCCCGAGCACGACATTGACATCATACTTCGGACAGGCTCCGTATAGGTTCCATAAAGGAAGTCGTAGAACTCCTCCTTGTTAGACTCCTCAGCTTTATCGGTGGGGGCGTTTGCACATATTAGGCTGATGTTTTGGAAGGTAGCTTTGATGCGGATCACAGCCAGGCAATCTACCAACTTGGAGGTATTGTAAAGACTTGATGTGTAGGAAAATTAGCAGTTCGAGGCCCCAGTTCCTGCAACATCCAACGCACCTATCTTTTATCACCTATAAATTAGTTGTTAATTTATGATAGTTTCAGTGGCTCTAGAATCATTAGCAACCGAAAATCATTTATTATTTCGTATGTCCTACTCAGACAACTTTAAATAGGTATTCAACTTTGGAATACAAATTAAATAACTTTAAATGCTTAAGAAAAAGTATTTCCAAGACATAGCATACCATTGATATGTATATTTTCATTTGAGAACATATGAAAAGAAAATATACCTACTTAACTCAATAAGTCTCAAAGGCCTTTGCAAACGACCTCATATCCAAAAAGATATATACAAAGATACGCGTCCATCCATTTCATATAACCCAAGCCATCCAATTACAATTTCAGATAAGTTCCTTAATTTCCATCTTTTACCCGGTAGCCATTAATATTGAGGCATTTAACTTTTGACAACTCTAATGGGCCCCGCGTACTGAATTAGTGATAAGTGGTTTGTTTGCTTCCATTCAGCATCTCCACTTTTGAATATACGCTGCTTCTGCTGCTGCTGCTGCACCGCACGCAGCCGCCAATCTGAAGTGTTACTTAATATGTGTTCAATGATTTTAAATCATGTTCGGTCATAATTCATTCAAGAGATGGGAGATGGATTATCGACTGGCATAAGCCATCTTCCTGTCTTTATGTACATTATTATTTATAATACATTTTAATTATGTTACGGAAACCATTTTATTTTTTGTGACGGATAAAAGTCGACTTTATCTGAAATTTATAATTATTTGAACTTTAAATGCAAAATAACGAAGTGCAAATCCTCATTTTGAGAAGCATATTATAATAGCACTATTTTTATATAGGTACACTGAGAAAAAAAATTCTCAATAGAATTAAAATAAAATGCACGATTGTGTGGGACTTAAGAACTTAAAAAAATATTCAAGTAATTATAGAAAAAGTATAAAAAGCATTTAAATCGTTCTTTTAATTGTATTAACAGTCTGATAAATAATTTAGAGCTAAAAAAAAGTATGCCATTTGATTACTTAAAAAATATGAATATATGCAAAAAAAAATTTTAAATCATTGGAACCGTTTTCTTAAAAATTAATTTTTTATATATAAAATTGTTGTAACATTTTTCAAAAAACAAAGTTGTATGCCAATTTTGAGTGTATATTAATATACATTTAAAACTGAAATTTCAAAATAATTCATCAACCCATTTTTGAAATATTGAATTTTCAAAAAAAATTTTAATCTTTTTCTTAAAATCCAAAATTTTGGTATGCAGTATTATTTATATTCTAACATAGCTTTTGTGTAAAAATTTTTATTGAAATCGGATGAGCGGTTAATGAGAAAACCAAAAATAAAAAAACCGTTATATGGCAGGTACCGTTAATAAATGTTTTTGGTGATTATTTTTCTTACTAAAAGGTACATCATATCTACAATAATACACTGATTTTTTTTTATCAAAATCGTTGGAGCCGTTTTTGAGGTTAATAAGCTTTTCCTTAACGTTTGTATGGCAAGTACCGTTATTTTTTGAACTAGGAAAAAATTTCAATTTCCCCTCTGGAGAGTTACAAAAAACTTTAAGTTCAAAATTTGAAGGAAATCGCTTCAGTGGTTTAGGCTGAAGGTTGAGGTACGGACAGACAGACAGGATTGTGTTTTCTTTGTTTTTTGGGTGCTTTGCTAACTAGACATAACTTCAAAAGCGGTAAAAACTCTTTATACTAAATGTTTTATGGCTTGATAATTTGCCGTAAGTAAGTCTTAACTAGTTGTGAAAAATTGAATTTAAACTTGCAATGTTTTCTATGTTTTTTTGGGTCCTTTACTAGCTTGATATCAATTTTTCGTCCAATATTTTCTACGTTTTTTGGGTTCCTTGCTAACTAGACATTGAGTTAGCATTGCACCACCTCGAAAGGGGATAAAAACAGCTTAGACTGAATAGTTTATGGCTAAATATTAAATGGCTAATTAGTCATTAATAAGTTTTGGCTAGTTCGAATTTTTCGTTCTATGCTTTCTATGTTTTTTTTTTTTATTGTAAAAACTTCTTAAACTTAACATTTTTACTGCTTAATAATTTGCAATTAGTTAATCGTTAATTAGTTGCTACAAATCAAACTTTTTCGTGGGATGTTTCTATGTTTCTGGTTTGATTTCCCTAAATTCATATGAAAACAGCAAATCGCTCCGGAAAATTTCTTAGAACCTATTATATTGAAATTTAAATTGATTAATAATATAATCAACTATAGCCATTGATTGTATTTATGACAATTTTAACATTGTCATGCAATATTTTCTATGTTTCTTGTTTTAATTCCTTAATTCATAATGAAGTAGTAACATTCAAAAAGAGTTTACAATTGATTATATTGAACTATTTTTTGGTTTATTACGTTTTCAGAGGGTCAAATAATGTAATGTCGTAGAAAAACATAGAAAAACATCACACGAAAAATTTTATTTGTAACAACTAATCAACGATTATTAAATGGCAAATTATTAAGCAGTAAAATGTTAGATCTTAGAAGTTTTTACCATTTTTTGAAAGAAAAACATAGAAAACATAGAACGCAAAATTCGAAATAGCCAAAACTTATTTATTACTAATCAACCATGGAATATTTAGCCATAAACAATTCGGTTTTAAGCAGTTTCTACCCCTTTTCGAGGTGGTGCTATGCTTAGACGATGTCAAGTAAGGAAGGAAACCAAAAAAGAAGTATAAAACATTGAACGACAAATTCGAAGTTGTCACAACTAATTAACGGCAAATTATCCAACTAACTAACACTCGTCAATTTGTTATAATTCCGTATTGTTGTTGTATTTATGCCCTTAAAATAAGGCTAATATTTTGACAACGAGACGTAGGTATCTAATGAGAAAGTTTTGGGGTTAGATTCGAACTAAGGGTTGCAAAAGCTATCCCAGACGAGCACTCCTATTACGATTGTCAATTAATTGATTATTGATAAGTTTGAAATTCGATATTTAGAAATCCAAAAGCTTTGATAATTGAAAATTTTAAAAGAACGGTTGATCAGATTTTTAATAAATTGAGCTAAAACCAATTTTTAAGATTTATCAACTATGAATTTGAAAATGGATAACCGTAACAGGAGCGATAAGCAGGTTCCAGATTAAAAGACCCTGGTTGAAATTTTTTAGGTAAAGATACAAAAGCAAATTTATTTAAAAAGGAAGCAGAAATAATAGAACAAGTAATCTTAAGCTCATGAATAATAGAACTAACTGAAATGAATTCAGAAATAAACTTGACAGTTTTATAAACCTAAGATCTATGCAAACAAATAAACAAATTGATTATGAAGTAGAACAATTTATTGCTGATGTGCAACAAGCTTCAGAAAAAAGTACTCCAACTATTTCGAACTCGAGAGAAAAAGAAATTAAATGTTCTGTCGGAGCTGATATTGCAAAAAGGAAGAGCTCGAAGAATATGGTAAGTTACTAGATTTCCTAGTTATAAGGCAGTTTTCTACCGCCTTAACATCGAACTAAAGAAAAAAATCTGTGGGTTTAAAAACGATTAACTTAAGGGGTTTTCCATTGGTAAACTCAAATTTCAATCAAAAAATTGATTTTTTTTTTCATTGCCAATGGAATGCGATCTCAAATGGATTTTTTTGTGTCAATGTATTTGTGTTATTTCACGTGTATCTCATTGTTCGTAACAATTTGCATCCCTTGGTCCACTTTTCGTAGAGTAATATTACATTCATGAATTTTCCGATTCACTTAAAACAGCTTCCTTTTTCTATTAAAAATTATTTTCTTCGTGTTTTTGAGCTCAATTTTCACAACAGAAATAAAATAAACACATCAAAAACCATATTAGCAAACTGACAGCTCAAAATTGTTTTGGTATTAGTACAGGGAGGGGTAAATCTGCCGAGAAATTTAGATCAGCAAAATTGATTTTAAATCAAAAAATAAATCTTTTTTTTTTGCCCAATGGAACGTAAAAATTGACTTGGATTTGTCAAAATGCTGATTTTGGCAGATCCAAATAAAAAATAAATTGATTTATTTTACCAATGGAAAACCCCATTAGTAGATTCCTGAATAGTTTGACGGCGGATGCTTTTACCGTATACGAAAAGCAGCTAAGCGCCTGAAAAGACCACAGTCACAGAAACCACCAATAAAATCTCAAAAGAGACAAAATTCTGATCTCTTCGCTGAACATCTCGCGAATGTTTTTAAGCATTTCCCAGCAAATGCAGCTACAGATCCCTAATAGTTTGTTGATAGAAACGACTAGTGTGAAATACCTTTTGCCCACGCTCAAAGAATTGAAAAGCATCATCATCATCGTGTCCTGTAACCCCGGCTGGGGCATAGGGCATCAACAAAACGTCTCCATCCTTCACGGTCTGCTGCAAGGTACTTTAGCTGTGGCCACGTCTTTCTCTGGGATTCTGCTTCCGCTAAGACAGTTGATTTCCATGTTGTTCTTGGTCTTCCAACCCGCCGTGCACCCTGAGGATTCCATTCAAAGGACTGCTTTGCAATTTCATCGTTTGGTTTCCTCAGTGTGTGACCAATCCAACGCCATTTACGCTTTCTTATGTCGACGTCCAGCCGCTCTTGACTTGTCCTGCGCCACAATTCCTCATTTAATATTATTTGTGGCCAGCGAATTTTTAGGATGTGGCGAAGACAGCGATTCACAAAAGCCTGCATTTTCTTCGAAATAGTAGACGTGACTTTCCAGGTTTCACAAGCATATAACAGCACGGATTTGACATTGGATTCGAAGAATCTCAACTTAGTGCGTAAGGAGATTTGACTGGATTTCCAAGTTGGGGACAGGGTACCGAAGGCAGCACGAGCTTTATTCATTCTACTTTTAACGTCCAGATCCGTACCACCGTTTGCAGAAACAATACTGCCAAGGTAGTTGAACTGTTCCACTACTTCAACTGGCTCCTCCTGTAGAATAATTGAAAAATTGAAAAGCATAGTTCTCTAATAATAAATCACCTCAGGTTTTGAAAGAAATGCCTTGTAGCCTTCTAAAAACTGCAATTTGTAATTAATGCATGTCTTAATCTATGATATGTATGCCACATTAAACAAGGTAAGCCACCAACAGAAGTAACATTTTTAAGTTGGGTTTGTGTGTAAATGGAAATCCACACAAGTGCAGTGCATGCTGCGCATTATACATCAATTTATATTGAATAATTTTGAATGAACAACAACAACTTGTGTGTGTTACCACCAAGTATATAGGCTGGAGTTATAGCTATTTCACGACAGCCACCTCTATCGTCAGACTCCTTTAGTGGTGCTTAGTCTGGTTATTCTCGAATTAATTGAAAAACTCTTTGCCGTCATATGGGAGCGAACCATGAACCTTGCGATTCAGAGGCTGATGCATGGTTAGCTCTACCAATGCAGGTTTCGTTGTTTATCAATTGCAACAGCGACTAGCATTTTTATTAACACACACAACATCACATCTTACAGACCTATATCGCTTATAACATTCATGGCAAAAGTTTTCGAAAAACTGCTCCTGAAAAGGATTAAGCAAATAATAGAAGAAAGAAGACTTATTACGTGCCATTAGTTTTGATTAAGAAATAAACATTCCATGATAGACCAAGTGCATCGGATTACGGATGTTGTGGAAAAGGCACTTGAAGAAAAACAAGTATGCTCGGCTATATTCATAGATATTGCTCAAGCCCTTGACAAGGTTTGGCACTTGGGACACAAACTGCATAGGAAACTTTCCAGGCAGTACTACGAAATACTACGAAACGACTCTTTAGAATACGATACGCCCAAAATTATTCGCAACTAAAGAAAATTGAAGCCAATGTACCACAAGGAAGTGTCGTAGGAACAACCCCTGTATCTGTTATATACAAAGAGATATGCCAGTTGGCATCAACGATATCATGGCCACCTTTGCTGATGATTCTGCAATATTAGTCCAGTAAATAGAGAGGTTTTACCCTACAAAAGGTCGGGTAGTTCTAAATTTTTGATATGTTATATGGTATGGTTTATACATGAAAATTCCAAAATTCCACAACCACACCCCCTCCACCCCCTTCAAAATCATGGAAAAACTACAAAAAATCGGCACTTTTCTCAGTTTTTCGCTTATAACTTCTTCCCGGTATATTTTTACGGAAAAAAGTATATGAGAACTTTGTAGACAATAAAATTTCCTACAAATATGACCTCGAAAATATTTTTTTACAACCACTACAATTGGCACTATGGAGCTCCCAAAAAAGGCTAAAATTTCGTATTTTGTAAGATTTTCAGTTTATTCCCTCTTTACAGCACAATAACTCCTTAACCGTCAAGTTTAAGGAAAAATTTGTCATAATCTTGTAGATAATTTAATTGGCTACCAATTTCATGTGACTACAGTCGTTGCCCTCTAAGTCGAACTCTCCCTAAGTTGAATTTCCCTCTAACAAGAATTTTTTCACCATTGTTGTACACTCCTTTCAAATTTCCAAGCTTATTTATTTCTCTCTAAGTCGAATTTTTGCTAAACTTTCTCTAACTCAAAGATTTCGACTTAGAGGGAGTCGACTGTATTTTCATTTTGTGACCAATACAATTGGTTAACACTGACTAAAGAGTTCCACTACTGAATTTCGATAAAAACTTTGAAGTTACTATACCTTCCAGATCCACCTGGGAGGATAACGGGGCACTGTTTAATAGGCAGGCACGCAACGCGGCTTGGCGTACTTTCAAATGATTTTTGCAGAAGCTTTATGGACGAGGAGGAGGAAGAATCAATTCTCTGTACTTGCCCTGCTCTTTCCCACAGAACGTAGTCTTCACTTAGGAGATTACTATTATAACGATCCTAGTGATCTGACAAGCAAAGACATTTAAAGTCTTGTTCGCTTCGCCAGGAGCTCTCAATGGTTTCACGAGTGAGGAAGATTTTTCAAGATTCATGTGGTATCACAACGGACCAACTTTGGTCTAAGTGTGTCAGTATTGATCACTGACAGCCAGCTCTACCTAACCTAACCTAAACTAATACAATTGGTAATTTTATGCTAATTTTGTCCACGTTGTTTGTATACGGAGGAAGTCTGGTCATCCATCTTACTCATTGGAATACAAATTGTAGGTAGATATGATGAAGGACATTAAAACGAAAGCAAGTAAAAATCTTAGCTATGAGGAAAATTCTGGAAATTACCAATAAACTTCAAGTCGAGACACACAATTTCTGCATTGATTTTAAGGCCCCTTTGAAGAATATCCATCATTAGTAGCTCTATATGGCGATAACTGAGCTCGAGATCTCGAGAAAAAAGAGCTGTATCTCGTGACATTATAAAACACAAGTTGTAATATGTCAAATGCAATGTGCAACTAAAGAATTGCTTCTCCGAACTGTTCAAAGCATGTACAGTGCACTCGGCGAGGAAATGCAATGCTATAAAATTTTTGTCTTTTTTAATCTTCTTCTGGAGCAGATAGTGCATAGAGCAGCTGTTAACACAGAATGCCCTATCTTGTGTTTCATTGCGTCTTTATAGAGTTCTTCATGGTGGTTGAAGAACGGGTGAAATATATTGGTTTTGAAGTAAACGAGTAAAACTCTAACTACCTGCTGTCAAGAAAAAAAGCATTTGCTTACAACCTAGGCCAAAACATCACTTTTATTAGCAGTAGCTTCGAAGTAGTTTAGAATTTCACTTACTTAGGAGTCAATACTCGTATTTACTCCACGGATGCCACCTATGTGTATATTCAACGAAAAAATACTTTTGGAAACCACTGCTATTAATCTATGTTTGTCAAAAAAGATTCAACACTCTTCTTACGCTCAAGACACTACTACTCTCGGTATGATGAAAATCGGAAATGAAAACTGATACTGGGCTCTTTCGCAAGTAATACTCGTATTATTCGACGGATTTTTGGAGAAGAAGGCACAAACGTGAGCTCAATGAGCTGTTCAAAGACAATGTAGTCCAAAAAGTCAAAATACGTCGAATTGTCAAATGGGAAACAATGATCCAGCCTTTTGAGTTCCTGAATCCCAAGTTGAAGGCAATAAAGGAGATCGAACCTCTGGTTCGGAGCCATCACCAGAGCACTTGTGGTTTCAGCCTTTCGTGGGTCATCTGAACAACACCCGAATTTTTATATCTTTTTCCGAAAATATTATGTTTTAAAAAAGTGACAGTGGCAGTGGCAGTGGGTGGAAATTAATTGTATTGGTTTTTCATCTCGTCAATTATCATGTCTATAAATTTCATCAAAACCAGTACCTATAGTAGTTTAGTTTTTAATAGAATTTTGGGCAGTACCTCCAAAAAATAGTGACTAAAACACCGGGTTCAGAATATCGTGATGTCTATCCAAGTTTTCTGACTCTTCTATATATATTTCAATCAATTTAGGTGGTTAGCATTGGCGTAGGAAGGAATTTTTTCTAAGGTGGGCAACCAGTCCAAACCAAACCTAATCGTTAAACAATTTTTCGGTGCAAATGATTCCTCAATAACTATGTATTTATTTGGGCTTGAGCATTTAATTAATCAGAAGAGATCTAATGAATAAAGCCGACAACCACGTCAACAATAAAGCAAATTAACAGTCATTAGAATTTCTACCAAACTCAACTCTGCAACAATGTCTTACGATGCATATACAGTCACTCACAAAATTATTCGGAAAAAAAAGTTTTTTTTTAACATTAGTTTTTTTGTCTCTTATTATTCTTTGTTCTGTTATTGTTGTTTTTCTGTTATCTACATTTCTCTTTGTTTCATCTTGTTATATGCTCATTTTAATATGGGAAACAAGAAATTTTAATAGCGCGAGATTCTCCCTGTCGTTACTTTTATTATAATTTCCACAGAGCAAGAAAAATCATTATATAGATTTGATATAGATTAATTCCGAATGTTTTTGGGAGTGACCGTATATTAAAAATGATTGGTTTTGGATAAAATAAGTTCCCAACCAAGTTTTTATCCGCCGCACTGCCGATAAACTTCTTACTTCTTTCACAATTGGTGCAACTAACCGGAAGCGGTAATGCGGTCTTTTGCAGTTTTTTTATACATTTGAAAATTTCCAATATGTTTTTTTTTTAACGGTCAAGGTTTATTTCATAGCTCTTTAATTAGAACATATTTTTTCGTAATCTAGACTTCGGCACTTAGTGCTATATTGAATTAATTTTAAAGCATCTTTAAAGTTATTGATAAAATTTGTCTGCAGTGCTCATATATAATTTTACAAAGGCGACTAATGAATGGGCCAATAGAATATTTTCAAACCGCCTTTTGAGGTTGACATAATATGTTATCCATCACCTTAGTCGAAAAAAGAGTTATACGGTCGTATTTATAATCTTTGATAGACGTCGTACTCCAAAAAGTTCTTTAAAAACTTTGTTCACCCTTGTCCTAAAGTTTGACGAACTTTGCATTTTATTTAATTAAACAAAGCATATTTTCAACTATTAAGAACTTTTAGAAGCTGTCTAACTACTCAACCGTCAAATAAATTTAAATTCAGAGTATAAACATTATTCAATTTGATTTTTCTCCAAAACAGAGCTTGTCTTTTGAGTCATTTATTGAAAAGAAAAATAGTTTTTTCCACTCAAACTTTGATCGCATTTTAAAAAGAAACTTCAAAATATGAATTTAAATACCAGACCATTAAAAACAAATCAAAGCTGCATTAAAAAAATTTAAAAAAAATTGATTAAAAAATCTACCTGGGTACAAATTATAATATTTATTCTCCAACAATCTTCGGTTTCGATAAGGGATGCCAAATCAAGCGTATTGCTTTCGCCACAACTGTTGCTGGAAAGTAAATTTGTTTTTCCTGACGTCTCCTTTTTGGTACTCGCATAGGTTTTAAAGGAATCTCATAATTTTATGAAAATTTTTCTATTTCAAACCAAATTTTAAAATCATTCCTTAGTGTTTCAAACGTATAGACTATACTGTCTGTAGAGTGTAGTTACTGGCACAGAAAAAGTGTATTTTGATCCAAATGTCACCCAATTGCCCTAAAATCATCTTTTTCCGGAACAGTAAAAAAAAAAACTAAAAATTTCTGTTTTTGTTGGGGTTTTTTAATTCATCCACATTTTATAACTTTTTAGGCTTTCGCGGTTGTTAATAGACATAATAGATAATTATTTTTCGGATTAGCCGCGTTATGAAAGTTTAAAGAGTGCACTTTGGTACTCACCCCGAACGTTTCGCATGCGTAGTCAATCTAATACATCATAACATTTCAAGAGTAGTTTCCCCGTGACCACGCTCAATGCAATTTGATGCGAAACGTTCGGGGTGAGTACCAAAGTGCACTCTTTAAACTTTCATAACGCGGCTAATCCAAAAAATAATTATCTATTACATGCACATTTTACTGTTCCGCAGGCAATAAGTAGAACCAACTCGGCTAGATTTTTTTATAAAAAGTCCAATTATTCGGTTTGATTTGCCTGTTACAGAGCAAATACTACGTTAAGTCTATACATACCGAAACAGAACCGTAAGCTTAAATTTTAAACAAACCAAATCGAATTACGTTTCGGTTCATGTTCCAAAGGAGAATGGGCATTTTTGGGCGTTTCCGGCCATTAATGAAACTAGTGTCAAATGAAAGATATGTAACTCAGGAGCAACTTTCACTATGGGTGTTTCATTGCATTTAATTAAGAAAAGAAGATATTTCAATGTTAATGTATTGCAATTGCATAGAGCAACATCGCAAAGTAATTATATTATTAGTGCATGGAATGCTTTATCCTTACTTCAAAAGATCTCGTGACACTGTAGTAGTTTGTTTTGTGAGATTTCGGAACCTCTCAAGGTCCCGGTACGGTTTTAAACTGAACCAGTACGATATAAGAATCTGAACAGTTTGTTTTAATATTTTTTTAACATATTTCAATCAGGATTAAAACCTCATGTTTGAAGGCTTTAAAGTAAAATGCTGGCTGCTTAACGCTTTTTAAACAACAACGCCTGATAGCGTAAACACATCCACATTTATAGATATTAGTAGTTATGACCACTAAAACGACTTAATCACTTGGTGGGCTATGAAATGATGCTCGAAAAAATATGAATAGGCAAAAGGCAACGTTCCAAAGTACCACTCGTATTGGCCCTTTTTTGACGAAAACAAAACAAAACGAAGAACATTCGATTACACGCAACGGAATCAAGTGCGATTTATAGCTTGTCTGTAAGCAGTAAGCAGTTTGCTTTTACATACATACATTCATTTTTTGAAATATTATGCAGATGGAAATAGTTATATATATAGGGGATATTACGGAAAAAGTACTTATTGATGATGTTATATGACCATTTTTTTATATAAAATATTCTTGAGGTCCCTTAGATTTCTTATTACACTCTGCTTTCCTATTTTTGCATTGGTAAGATTCCAGAATACTAAGTAAAACTTTATTGAAGTGTTAAAACAAAAATGCATTTTTTCGTTTTTGAGGTACATACTACGTGCAATATTTATGCACGGTGATTGTAGGACAAAAGCACATCCAAATTTTACAAAACCATTCTTGGCCGCTCACGCCAAATTCATACAAATTTGCCCATTCTCCTTTGTCAGATGTAGCGATTTATCGCCAAACAGACGATTTGAATTTTCATTTGGTGGCATGAAAATCGATTTGGCGACGTACACAAAACAGGCAATATTTTTAGCTTTTGGTGATTTTAATTTTTTTGAATTCAAATCTTTATATTTCTTTAAAGTTTTTACTTGAACTTAACATTCGTTTTATAATTTAATATTTTGCTAGATGAAGCCACCGTAGTACTAAATCTGAACGCACTCCAAATATCTTACATTTGGTGATTCCGCTTTTTAAACCTCAAAACCTACTCATCTTCAAGGTTCAAGCTAACTCGGTTTGAGACAAATTTATACCCGTTCAACTAGGTTTGAGCTTGTTGAGGCTTCCCGGACAGTAAAGCAATGTGCAAACACAAACAAAATTAAGGTGGGCAAAAATTTCTTTTATGTGACGACCAACTGTAACTGTAGGCAAATTTTTTATTTTCGTGTCTGAAATTTCATTCACAGTTCTTCAATCTTGATTCTTGGGTGGGTTGTAGAACCAGAAAAGTTTAAATGTCGATTTTTCTAAGGTGGGCAGTTCATTTTTTAAGGTGGGCACTGCCCACCTCCGCTCCCCCCTTCCTACGCCTATGGTGGTTAGACAAATCAGTAATAAAATTTCTACGGGACTCCAGGACACTACAATACAGTATAAAACAGACAGAAAAGAAAGTTAGTTCGTAAAAACGTTTGAATAAAAAACACTTTCTCAAAACTCACCCGATTCCGGATTGTATTGGTCACAAAATGAAAATACAGTCGACTGCCTTTAAGTCGAAATCTTCGAGTTAGAGAAAGTTTTGCGAAAATTCGATTTAGAGAGAAATAAATAAGTTTGGAAATTTGAGAGGAGTATACAAACATGGTGAAAAAATTCTTGTTAGAGGGAAATTCGACTTAGGGAGTGTTCGACTTAGAGGACATCGACTGTAGTCACATGAAATTGGTAGCCAATTAAATTATCTACAAGATTGATTACAACAAGTTTTTCCTTTTACTTGACGGTTAAGGAGTTATTGTACTGTAAATAGGGAATACTCTGAAAATCTTACAAAATACGAAATTTTAGCCTTTTTTGGGAGCTCCATAGCGTGGATTGTAGTGGTTGTACAAAAATATTTTCGAGATCATATTTGTTGGAAATTTTATGTCTACAAAGTTCTCATATACTTTTTTCCGTAAAAATATACCGGAAAGAAGTTATAAGCGAAAAACTGAGAAAAGTGCCGATTTTTTGTAAATTTTCTATGATTTTGAAGGGGGCGGAGGGGGCGTGGTTGTGGAATTTTGGAATTTTCATGTACCAACCATACCATATAACATATTAAAAATGTAGAACTACCCGACCTTTTGTAGGGTAACCCCCCTATTTTTACCTCTATTTACTGGATTATATTGGTGCCAGATAAATCCGTTACAAGGCTACACAAAAATTGCAAAATGCAGTCGATAAAGTTACTGATTAGATGCAGAGATGGCGTATCAATTCAAACGAAACAAAATCTCCGCATATAAACTTTACAAACGAAAACATTAACAATGTTCAATGTACAGCAGTACCTTACGCCAATACCGCCAAATACCTTGGAATGACTTTGGATTCAAAGCTTAAATGGAAAGAGCACATCAAAACGAAAAGAGAAGAACTAAACTTGAAGTACTGGTTACTAAGGAAAGAACTCTGACCTATCTATCCATATCCAGAACAAACTAATGTTATATACCTAAGTATGTAAGTACTGAAACCCGTTTGGACATATGGCATCCAACTATGGCGCTGTACAAGAAAACGAAAGCTGAAAGTGGAATAATGAATGCCCCTTGGTATATAAGAAATAGAGATCTTCATTGTGACCTACAAATTTAAATGGTTGAAAAAGTGGTTAAAAACACGCTGTATCACACAATCAGCGGCTGCGAAGTCATACCAACTCCGAAGTGAAGACCGTCTTAGTTGTATTTTTCTTTTAATAATTTTGACACAAAATACAATTCTGAAAAACTGTGATTTATTATTTCCAAAAACTTGAAAATTCAAAATATTGCATTTTGCCATGATATTAATGCGCGAGACCTCTAAGTATCATTTTAAACTTTGAAAAGAAAAAAAACTTGGTAATATTTTAATAACCAGGGGAACTTTATTCCAATTATTTATACTTATTATTTATGAATGGAACAAAAAAAGGAAATTTTAGTAATTTTTTTACTTTGTTTTCTACACCATGAAGTTCTTGCACCTTTTTTTCTAAATCTATTGATTGTATTATCAAAAATGGAGGTGTATTAGTCCTTTTGTGTGGAGTTACTAGAATAACATAAGCTACAAAAATACCTTCACATAAAGAAAAAAAATATAATTTTCGAGGAACTGATAAAAACTGAATTTTAACCCCTTTCACACCCTCTTAAAAATATCGCCCTGTCTTATTTATCGCCCCCTTATTTATTTTCAAAACAAAGCTCTCGACCAAAATTCATTTGTTTAAAGTTTTGCAATTTTCTTGGTTAATTTTCTTGGACTAATAGCTGTACCTATACATGATTATTTTTTCTCTGAGTGCATAAACCTAAGACCAATATTGCAAAACTCAGCAAACTCCTTTAAAATAGAGAAGCTCCTTTGATATAAATCTCTTCGCTGCGGGACGGCGCGACTAAATGACACAAAAGGGCAAAAAGTTCTCTCATCTTAGATAAAATTCTACTTTTGCATTGATATTCTGAAAATCCCCAGCAGATCCTTCTTCATTTCGCCTACCGAGACTAAAGTGGCATTTACTTTTGAGAATGAAATCCGCCTGAATGAAAAGACATATAGAATGGTAGATGGTATTGTCAGAGATATACCCGGCCATATAGTGGCAGTTTATAATGGAAATCTAACGAATATAGAAGTTCAGGGTAAGGGATTTAACTCTAATGCCAAATAAATTATGGCCCGTGAATGTATAAAGCCCTGATTTAGGAGGAAATTCGATTTCGTTTGACTGTTTTTTCTTTTCTGTTTGTTTGTTTTGTTTTGTATGAGTTTGAAGAGTGGTGTATAGATAGCCCAAGTTTTTGTTTTAAAATAGCAAAGAATATGGTTAGCAACCATAGATATATTTAATATATTATGTATAGGTACATACCTACCTACATAATAACACCTGATCCAATAAAATTGAAGCGTTTATCGCTTATGTGCGTAATTTTTTGAGAATATCTATGTATTAATACAATAAAGCAAAGAAGCAAGGACCTAATTGGTTGAAGCTTGAAACCCTGGTCCACTTTGGAATCTAGTGCTAACTTTTGAAATCTGGTTTTAAATATGATTTAAAGACGGAATTCCATGTATTTAATTTCAACGTCTTGTTAGTGAATAATCTGGGAACATAGTATTTTGAAGAGCTTGCCAGTAACTCTGAGTGCACGGATAAAATAAGTTTTATCCCACTTCTGACACCAAGGTAATATTTTCTCAGGTTCGTTCATAAAACTTATTCACTTTATATAAATTCTCCACCTACATATTTATTTCACAAAATAAACACTTTACTTTTTTTACTTCAAAACAATTTATTGTTCACCACTCAACGTTACTGATCAGGTGGATGCTTAGTGGCAAAAGACAGTCGTCACCCAGTTCGTCGAAAAAATATTCTCCGAGTGCTGTTTGAACCGTTTTTGGAAAGTTCATCAACCATTTCATTACTATGAATTCGTTCCGCCAAGCAATCTCAATCCTACGCGCAGCGATCAACCAGTTTTGACTTCATGACAGTTGACTAATTGGCTCTGACTGCCGCCAGGCTATCTGTGATATTAAAATTTTTGTTCGTCAGTTCACATATGTTGAAAGATATTTTGCAGTCTCGCAGAATACTGCAGAAGTTTGGCAGCTTCAATGATCTATTTTTGGGTGGATAGTCTGAGAAGATGCCTGACCCTACCCCAGCGTCCGTTTTGGAACTGTCAGTAAAGACCGATATATGATTTGGACTTAGGACCCGGTTTTTCTTCCATAATTGCCTTGTTGGGGTATCTGTTAGTGCAACTTGGTTAAAACTATGTAGGTACGGTGAAATATAGTTCGTTTGAATGTGAAGTTCATTATAGTTCTTTGGCCACAGCCCTTTTTCCAGTTCTTACCCTCCTTTAGTCGTACAGCACTTTTGGCCGCCAACTCTTTCGTAAACAGATCGAGTGGGGCAAGTGACAGGAAAGTTTGTAGGGCTGCGGTTGGCGTGGTTCGCATGGCACTAGTTAAGCCGATACATACCATTCTCTGAATTTTGGTCATGGCCTTAAGATTGGTTACCTTATCTAAGGCTGGCTACCAAACCAAACAGGCGTACGTCAGGTTAGGCCTTACAATGGCTGTGTACATCCAGTGAATGGTCTTGGAGCTCGGTCCCCATATCTTGTCAAAAATTCTTTGATATTTTCTTAACAGTTGAGTTTACGATCGATAACTAAACCAACAAATTTCGCCATGCCAGTTATAGGGAGCAACATCCCATTTACGATGAGGGGATTTATATTTGGAATGTTTCGTTTTCTCGTAAACAGAACAAGGTTCGTTTTAAGTGGGTTGACATTAAGTCCAAACCGAAGCTACTGCCCCAATTTCTGAGCTTGTCAAGGGCTGTTTGTAGGAGGTCGCAAAGAGTGGTGACATATTTCCCTGAGGCCATTATCACTATGTAATCAGAGTACGCCATGACTTTGACGCTGCTTCCACCTAGTTCAACTAAAATCTGGTTGAAGACCAAAAGCCAAAGCAGGGGGATTGGGGATAGGACACCTCTCTGCGGGCGTTCCCTTATACGTCCTAACAATTCTTGTTTGAAGAATGGAGTCAAGCCAGTTTGACAGCATCGGGTCGATGCAAACTGAGTCTTGGGCTAGTTGAATTGCTTTATTTTCAACGTTGTTATAAAGGCCCCTTTTATGTCAAGGAATGCTCCTAAAGTAAATTCTTTTAAAGTGGATTTATTTCTCAGTCGTGCCCATCATTTCATGAAGTGCCGTCTCAACACATTTGCCCTTTATATAAGCATGCTGGGCCTATGAGACAATACTCTATCATTCATCGGCATAGTTCAAACGACTAAGCATTTCAAATGGTCTCCATTGATTGCCCCGTCTCTACGCTCTATTCCAACGATGGCCGTCAAAAGTCGTCTATCGCCAATAGAAAAAAATTGGCGATAGCACTTCCCCCTGTCTCGCACCCTTTCGCACTTCGAAAGAGTGGGATAGCTGCCCAATATGTGAAACAAAACATCTTGCGTTGTTGTAGGACTCTCTTAGGTATAATGGCAGCAATATTTGGGGAATTCCCCTACCAAGAAAAGTGATCTCCATATACATTCACGTTTTATTCAGTCAAAAGCCTTCTCAAAATCCATGCACATGAGGAAAAGGGGTGATTGAAAATTCCACAAACCTCTCAAGGATGATTTGCAGGGTGTTAGGTGAACACACCCGGCCATTGCGGAAGCCAGACAGATGCCTCTTGAGTGTAGACCCGACTATCCGCTGAGAATTGTGGTTGCCATTAGTTTTGGATAAACGGACAAAACTGTAATACATCGCCAATTGTTGCAATTCCTAAGATCACCTTTATTTGGAAACTTAACTATCACACCATCCTTTCATGTCTCTGGGATAGATTTCGTTTTCCCAAACAGCTTGTATCAAGGAATGTAGAATACTAGTCGTTTTGACGGCGGCGTCAGCTTTCTGTAATTCGTCTGGTATTCCATCAAGTTCAGCTGATTTGTTGTTTTTGAAAAGAGTTATTGAAGATTGGATTTCCAATTGTGAAGGGGGTTTGATGGCGATGCCCCTATACGATCTACGCTTCTCGTTTAGCTGATGGGGCACTGCAGCACTCTGCTCAGTGGAATCTTCATTCACCGAATTAAAATCTCACATATCAAAAACTGGCAGGATTTTGTGAATGCGAGATTTTAAATGGGAAGTTTAATTTTCGAGATTTCATACCAAACCCTCATTTTCTTTATGTATATTCAGAATGGTTTTCTGTGGTGTGTTCAACTTGTGCTTATATGTGGTTAAATATTCAGACAAAAATCGCAAATTTGATAATTTTGTGAAGGTTTTTTTTTAATGTTCGAACTGTTACGCAATTTTATTATTTTTTTTTAGGTACGGTACAACTAGTTTAAATTATTCTGATAAAAGTTTTTTTGCCATTCTCGAATTTAAGAAATAGATACCTAAACATGCAGTCATAAGTAGATTCATCAGATTGCTTCCCCGACACTTAATCATATAAACATTTGCGTGCAATATGGCCTAAAGGATTTCGACAGCTTCTATCCAAATTATTTGTTTCCCATGGATTTAATCACACGCACATATTCTGACTGCACAGACAGCACACACAAGGAATTAACTTGGTTATTATTTATTATCCTGCGTTTTCAACACCTTTTCAACACGCATTATTACCATCGGCCATTACAACTGAATTAGCGTGTGCATTTACTCCGTCTGCGTCTCTCTATAGTCGTCATCGTCTGATCTGATGTGAGAGATTTTTTCCTTCTTCAATCGCATAGTACATATATGCGGACCTTATACCACCACACCACTGTCAGTACAGTATACAACCACATTTTACTGCATTTTAAGATGTTTCCATAACACTGTGAGATAAATTGCCATTTAGATGCAGATTTAAACTAGAAAGTGTAAATCAAGAAATATAGTTGCGAGGTTGGTTGGCAATGTGTCGGTGGCGGTGCTGGTGCCGGTGCCGGTTGCCGCCCGCCAGCCGACAACTTTGTACTGCAGTATATATACAGTACTACAAATAAAAACAGATGTATACCCGGTTTATCTCATATATATTATATTGCATATACGCTTACAGGCTCACTAGTTGCATGCGGCATTTATAAACAAGGAACTGCATATGCCATAGGGATACAAAGCCAAAAACAACAACAAAATAAGAAACGCAAATTCAGGGCAATATAAATCATTTCTTGTTGAGTAGATTGCGCGATGCATGAAGTCAATCTAGTTGCATGCTAAATGTAGAATGTGCTTGCTTTGCTCTACGGGATTAGGTATGTTGCAATTGCGAAAATAATTGCATACGAACGTAGGTAGGTATATGATGTTTGTGATATTTTTGAGCAACCAAGTTCAGGACTCTATGCGGATTTTATGAAAAATGGTTCATTTTTTTTGTAGATTTCTTTCATGTTTTCATTCGAAAATTTTAACATTTAAAATTCCAATTTTACCTACTAAAACCTAAACTAGCTGGCCAGTCCCGGCATGTCGTCGCTCAGATAGACAAAAGTTTCGAAAAACATTAACAAAACACATCTTTCTCTGGGATTCTGCTTCTGCTAGGCCAGTTGATCTCGATCTTGTTCTGGATCTTCCAACCCAGCAGGGTGCACCCTGACAACTTTCGAGGATACTAGTTTACGCTGAAAAGTAGAAGAGGGGCAAAGATAAGAAAACAGAATGCCTGTTCACAACATTTTCGGCAGATGGAAGCAACTCGCAAGACACCAATGGTATGTCCATCTGTTCTCATATGACTATGACAGCACCAAAACGAACCGTCACACAAAGAAAAAGTTGCCGCTAACAATTCAAAGATGGCAATAGAAAGTGTTGGTGACGTGAAGACTTCACTCCTTAATGGCAATAATAAAACGAATGCTGCCATCAAAAACGTACAATATGTGCCAGACATATGTGCGAATTTGCTTCCAGTAAGGCAGTTGGTGAAAAATGGTAGTAAAGTGAATTTTGAGAAGAATGTTTGCTAAATTCATAGCAAGTCCAACAAACTCATCGGTACTGCAAGCCTTGTCAATAACATGTAAATATAAGTTTAATTGTGAGCTTGTCGAAATTGTTGATAGTCGTGAAACTGCATTGCAAATGGAAGTGGGTGAAAAATCTGGCATCGTCGTTTGGGGCACATATGCAACGAGAATCTCCTGAAGGTCAAATCAGCTGTAACGGGAATGAATTTTTCTCCCCACCGTCCATCGAAGTGTATAGTGTGTGATGTGTGTAAAATAAAAACATGCACGAGCTTCATTTACACATACTGGAAATCGTGCCAATAACATTTAAGATTTGATACAAATCGATATTTTTGTGGACCATTACTGGCTGAACAGAATAGAGTGCAGCAACTGGAGCTGCAGCTGCAACTGGAATAGCTGTCAAAAAGTGTCGTACGTGATTTTTTTTACGCGCCCACAATGCAGCTGTACAGCTTTCTGACATTTTAGTATCGAAAATAAAAATTAAAACAAAAATAAAAACGAATAATGATGAAAAAGAAGGTAAAATTGATTTACGTCTTTATGAGTGATTGAAAATAGTTTAAAAATCACTTTAACCCACATGTAAACACTCCGTTTTGCTCGCAATATTGAAACGTCAAAAAAGCTGCAAGCAAAAGTTAAAAGTTGGCCAACTTGTCCTGCTGCGTCTGCAGCTCCGTCTGCAGCTGCGTCGTGTTCTGTTCGCACCATTGAATTTGTGTGTATTCAAAATTTTGACAGCTATTCCAGTTGCAGCTCCAGTTGCAGCTCCGTCTCCATTCTGTTCAGCCAGTTAGCTGTAAAGTCTTGAACAGGATGTAAATATCTTCTGACATTCGATGACGATTACAGTCGTAAGGTATTCGTGGTCCCGTTAAAGTAAAAATCGGACGTTTTTCAAGAATTCTGCAAATTCAAAACTTTTGTTGAAAACCAGATTTCAAGAAATATAAAGGTTTTGCGGTCCGAGAATGGCGCAGAGTACTGCCACAAGCATTTTGAGAAATTCATATAAAAATGTGGAATCCAGCATCAGAAAACAGCACCGTACACCCTCGAACAAATTAGTGTTGCAGAACGGATCAACAGAAATCTGGTGGAGAGAATAAGGTGCATCTTAATAGACGCAAACGTCTCGCAACGTTTCTGGGCTGAGGCAGCGAATACGGCATCATATTTGATAAACAGGATTCCTTGCAGATCAAACCATTCACAAACTCCTGAGGACCTCTGGTTAGGAGTGAAGCCCGATTTGCTGCGCGTTTTTGGCTGCACAGCCATGGTCCATATTCCTCATAAAAAAAAAAAGAAAACTCGATGCTAAGTCAAAGGAGTACATGTTGCCGGATACTCAAACGAATCAAAGGCTTATTGATTGTGTAATGATAAAAGGAAAATAATTATCAGCCGAAACATCATCTTTTTCAAGTCTGATAATTTTAAGAAATTTTCAAAGAACAATGTGAACTCAGGGGAGAAATGTTTATTTGAATTTCAAATTCAAATACAACCGAAGTTAAATGTGCCAACCGTTATCATCAGCTGATGATCTAAGTGATGACAATGTGCCAGCTGATGCTAACACATTTGATGATCTAACTGAGGCTAATGTTCCAGTTATATCCGAGAATACTGAAATTCTTTCAGAAGTTCGGCCAGAAAATATTGAAATTGCAGATGATTCTGATGAGCTCTATTATTGTGATGCTGATGATCGATGATGCGACAGAATGCAACAGAGTTGCAGAAATGGAAACCGAAGGGGCAAGCAAGCTTTCTTTGACAGCTGTGTTTTGGCGGACTAAAAAAAACAATTCCCATTGCCTGTACCTTAGCGAAACTTTTTAGTTTTATCAAAGTACTTTTTGCTATCATCATCATCGTGTCCTGTAACCTCGGCTGGGACATAGGGAGTCAACAAAACGTCTCCATCCTTCACGGTCTGCTGCAAGGTACTTTAGCTGTGGCCACGTCTTTCTCTTTATCTTTTCTCTCTTTCACCAACACTGGCCGTCAATACGTCATCCATTGCCAGCAGAAAGAGAATTGGCGATTGAACATCCTCCTGTCTCACACCCTATCGAACTTCGAAAAAGTCTCTTATAAAGGCAACAATCGCAATTCTTCCATCAAGTCCAGTTACTTTGTTGTCTTGGAGGAGATTTATCGAAGTTTCGACTTTCGATACTGAAGGGTGTTCAATACCCCTATAGGACCTGCGCATCTTATTAAGTTCGGGCACTTCAGCACTCTGCTCGGCGGAACCCTCATTTAAAAGGGCACAAAAGTGAGCCAGCCTCCATAAAAATACTTTTTATTTCACCCCACATCTCGTTAATTGCTGAGTGCTGATTACAATTAAGCTCTGTCGTTAAGGGTGGTGACATAGTTACGACACATGTTGGGGTTATTTAAGGCATTCGTATTGAATTTTTAACTACTTGCTGCATCTTGTGATTGTCGTTGCACAGCTGAGGTTCAAAGCTTGAGACTAATGAGTACCAAATGGTGATCGCTTCCCATGTCGGCATTTCTAATAGCTACTTCAAACATCGCACATTGATTTCCTCTTTCCCTGCAAAATCATGATAATGGTCAATTTGGTTTTCAACTTAATTATCGGATGTACGAAGGTGACTTTGTTGCAAATCTTATGTTAAAACACGGTGGGACTGTGACTGTAAGTACAAGATGATTAGCGATATAAAAGTCACCATTTACATTCCGTGACCCCAAACCATTTTCTTCCCATCACGAGTTCCAGACCGTATAGTTATCTGATCCCACTTGAGCATTGAGATCTCCTACGACAATTATGATGTCGGCTCTCAGAATACCTTTGTAAACCAAGTAAAGATGAATGTAGAACGTGGTTTTGTTTTCCTCGGTCGGGTATAGCACTGAATTATTGGGACGTTACAAATTTTTGAACGGAACCTTTCTATCATTATTCTTCCAGAAATGGTTACCAAAGGAAATAAGACTATGTCTCGCTTCTTCGTTCAACACAATTCTAACATCATGCATCCTTTGGCAACCCTCTCTTTTATCCTTCCCGGAATACAGCATTCTCGTTTGTCCAGTGTCAGATCTGTATCTGTCTCCACTCAGTTTCGCTGATGTCCAGAATAGATACTGATCTTAAGAAGAAGCATTTCCCGCACAACCTGTTCGTGTCTACCTTCCCCGTACATGGATTGCTCCGATTTTCGAATGTAGCCAAAAGTATTGTGTAATTTTAAATTATACAAAATTTATTATTATTTCAGATTGTTTATTTTTCAAAATAAAGATCTATCGTGAAAAAGATCATGTCTTTTTAAGGATCTACTACTTTTTTGTTCCTTTATTACACTTTTATTTTCAAATTTTGTTTTAAAGCGAAAAATTTGGTATTTAAAATTAACTTGCTTCTTTTAAATAAGTTTACTTTCCCTCCACGAAAATAACAGCGGTAGCAGTTGCAGATCTAAAACAATAGAAACAAGTGGTAGCATGTTGCCTAGATGGAACTTAAATCAAGTATTGCTTTTATATTCTCCCCAACAAGCAACAAGGAAGCTCCTCAAGTTTGAAAATTAATGGAATAGGAAAAGGGATTTTTCAAGGCAACAAAACAAAGGAGGAATGTACCAAAAATTACCGTTTTCATTGAAAGAGGGAAAAGATAAAACAGAAAACAAAAAACCTGTGTACAAGAAAGAAATTAAAGGATACCCACATCAACCTTTCTCGTTCGTTTCGTTTGCCATTTGCCTTATCCAAGAAACATACATTTTCTTGGCCAGTTGTGTTCCTGCCTGCTCCTCTGATGCGAAAGCGAATTTGAGCTTAGTGAGTCTCCAAGGATGGTCACAGATGGCATCCTGGATCCCTTATTTGTAATTCGTCTTTCGCACCCTCGAAAATGTCAGTGTTGTAACGGTGTGTTCGTTGAGCTTAGGAAACGGTGGCAGATATATATCATTTGCCGCCACACACACCGCTATCTGTTTGCCAACCATCTCAATATCTTATACCCGAATGGTGGCAGCGTGGCGGGTGCGCGGCGGTAAAGTAGGGATGGGGACAGAGAGGACCGAGATGCTTTATATTCCACCCAACTTTTGCGGCCCACATTCTTTTTCTGCTTGTTCTAATTTTTTTGCTTTGCTGCTTTCTCAGAAGACTTTGAGTTGGCGGCAGAGTTTGAGTTTCTATTCTTTACTTTTTTTTGCTGCTACCATTTTTCTTGAAAGTGGTTTGGGGATGCCTCAAGCTAAGTATATATGAAGATATACGTGTTTTTCTTTATCCGTTATTTTCGTCCTTTTTTCCTGCAAGAAAATAAAACATCTTATGTAATCTTAGGACATATATCACACTTAGAAGACTATGGGAGATGTATGGGAGGAAAATGCTTTATTCGTTTTTGGGAAATTTATATGTGTTTCGCATACACAGGCATAAGCTGGATATTTTCAACCCAGATACAATTTATATTATATGTATTGTATATATGTATATAACTGTGTGTATGTTTACCTATATATATTTGTGATGATGGAGACAACTTTAATGTATATTGCTTCTTATAGAGAAGGGGAATAATAATATGAGAAAAGCAGCAAAATAAGAAAAATAAAAACAACGACAACTAAAGTCTTAAGGATGCCACCAAACAAATGTAAATCTATAGGAAAATCGGAATTGAAGAAAGTCCTTTGCCAAGCCTCTGAATCTATTCATTCAAGAAAGAAAAATGAGGTTAAGGAGGCAAAAGTCCTCTATACCTACTGAAAAAAACATCCCAACTTTGAAGCTCGAAAAAAAAGAAGAAAGTGCGTGCCTGAAATGAAATCCTTAAATATACACATACTATAGGTTCATATGTACCTACATATGTACATCTGTAGTACATACATATAACAATATAAAATATTTATTTGAAGCATCATCTGTTTGGAGAGTTATCAAGTAATTTAAATGTTTTGTGAAGATACAAAATTACGAAACATTTCTGTGTGATGAGATTGCAATTGACTTTGAAAGTTATTTCCAACATCCACAGACAAACAAAATATGGTCTACCTTTTCACCTTGGATTACCCAATAATTTCAGCCTTATATAAAACATTTGATAATGGTTGTCAAAGTATGACGTATAATAAACTTTTTTTTTTGTAAATGTTTCCTTTCTGTGTGACCTTTTTTGATTAATAAAGTTTGACTGTCCTCTAGCGGGCTAAAGGTCAAAATTTGATAATTGTTGTTACGTTGTAACGTTTCTGCCTTCGGTACTCTGTCCCCAATCTGGAAATCAAGTCAAATCTCCTTACGCACTAAGTTGAGATTCTTCGAATCCAATGTCAAATCCGTGCTGTTATATGCTTGTGAAACCTGGAAAGTCACGTCTATCATTTCGAAGAAATTGCAGGCTTTTGTGAATCGCTGTCTTCGCCACATCCTAAAGATTCGCTGGCCACAAATAATATCAAATGAGGAATTGTGGCGCAGGACAAGTCAAGAGCGGCTGGACGTCGACATAAGAAAGCGTAAATGGCGTTGGATTGGTCACACACTGAGGAAACCAAACAATGAAATTGCAAAGCAGTCCTTTGAATGGAATCCTCAGGGTGCACGGCGGGTTGGAAGACCAAGAACAACATGGAAATCAACTGTCTTAGCGGAAGCAGAATCCCAGAGAAAGACGTGGCCACAGCTAAAGTACCTTGCAGCAGACCGTGAAGGATGGAGACGTTTTGTTGACGCCCTATGCCCCAGCCGGGGTTACAGGACACGATGATGATGATGATGATGTAACGTTTCGGGTGTGGTTTTTTTTTATCGTCGTATTTAATTAAAAGTTCAAGATTTAGCTCTAACAATTTTTTTAAATATAAATGAAGACTGACTATAAAAGTTTTGAATATTATTTTCCTTTTTGCTTGGAATGTAAAGAAACAGCATAGAAAAAATATTTTTAAAAAGCTTTACTATTCTTGGGTATGATTTGTGTTAAATTTTGGTTGAATGTGGCTGATGGTCTTACAAAATATTTGGATGTTAAAAATGCTTGGATGGAAAAAAAACGTCAGTGGAAGTGCTTTTTGTATAGGTCTCAAACAACTACAATACTGAAGGGAAGTTCATTCTGTTATTGTTTTAGTGTTCTTTAAAGTATAGGTATTTTACTTGTCCATAGCTGATAAATATTTAAAAGGAAAGTTGACCTTATTTGACAATTCCTTCAAGCTCTTTTTTAAGGAAAGACGAAAAAAGTGGGTCTCACAATTCTGTCTCTCTGTCTATCTGTCTGTCTGCCTGCCATGTCTGTCTGTCTGTTCGGCTACAGCCTAAGTGGCTGGATTGATTTTCTCAAAACTTGATGCATGGTGGTATTTGTTGATTCTGCCCAAACTTTTTTAAATTTTTTTTTTAAGAACCAAAAATAACGGTACATGTCATGCCATTTTTCTTTTTTACAATTTTACAAAATCTCCTTTTTCTCAAAACCGGCTTCACAACTTTTCTTAAAAAAAATGCATGTATTATTTATTTTATGTAGTAAAGGCTACATTTAGATAGGAAACAATTTTTCAAAAAATGTTTATAAATGGTTCCTCAACCTCCAAAAACCATTTATTATTTTCGATTTTCTTCAAAACCATACTTATGATTTCAATAATTGTTTTATACAGAAGCACCTTAAAAATATAAACACTTTTTGTTTCCAAAATTTTCAAAAAGATATTTTTTGGATTTTTAAAAAACGGTTCAATTTTTGTTGAAAATACATTAGACGCTCGATATAGTGAAGTTATAAAAACCAAGCCTGTTCACTCTTTCGAGATTGTTCACTGTTTCGAGCGGGTGTTTTCTAAGGCTTTTTAAAGGTCAATGTGAATGTTTTAATTTTAATTTAGCATTAAACAAAGCACTTGGTTTTAAAAAAAAACAGAAACACTTTCTCAGAGCTCTCAAGCTATGTACAATGCTTGCGCGACATTTTTATACAGATTACAGTATTGTGGATAGTTCACTATTTCGAGATTCCCTAAATGGAGCGTCTACTTTAAATTATTTCGAAAACGACATGAACGAATTTTTCAAAACTCTATGCTTAAGAGGGATTTTTGTGTGTAAATGGAAATCCACACAAGTACAGTGCATGCTGCGAATTATACATCAATTTATATTGAATAATTTTGAATGAACAACAACAACTTGTGTATGTTACAGGTGACGGCAAAGGGTTTTTCAATTAATACGAGCATTACCAGACTAAGCACCACTAAAGGAGTCTGATGATATCAAGGTGGCACTCGTGAAATAGCTAAAACTCCAGCCTATATACTTGGTGGTAAACACACACAAGTTGTTGTTGTTCATTCAAAATAATTATTCTATACTCTCTAAAATATTTTAAGAAAACATTTTACTTTTATGCAAAATTAACGGTACCTTCCATTCAAAAATTAAAAACCGTTAAGGAAAAAATTTTTTTTTTGTCATAAACGACTCCTATGATTTTGATTAAATTTTATTCATAGGTTAAAATTAGTGCGATCTACTACAAAAAATTTAAAATTTGACACTTATGGCCGATTTCATAAACAAACACTAAAATAACTTTTATCTAAACTGATTCTTAATTTTATCAGACATTTAAAATTTTTCAGTTTCACCAATGTAGAAAAGGGATATTTTAGGGATATTTTAATTTGACTGAGCTTGCTCACATCTCTGGACTCAAAAAAAGAGGTTGTTTCCCTTGCACATGCGAATTCTATGAGAAATAGTGAAAAAGCATTATGGATAGTGATGGTACACGTAGGGAAAAATCCCTGCATGTAGGGATTTTTGATTGGAAAATAACACACTGTAGGGAAAAAAGGACGGATTTTTGAAATATTAGATTATTCTATGAAAGCGAAGGTACTTTCAGAATTAATACCTAAATAATTTGCATTACTTCACACCCAGCAGAAGTTCATATACTAAAATATATTTCTTTCTAAAAATTTTAACATACACCTTAAATTTAATTACAAAAAATGTATATACATTAAAAAAATGTCCTTGAAAAGCGTAAATTCGATTTTCTCGGTTCCTATTGGCAGTAGAGTAACATTTTTATTTTTAGTTTCATAGATATGATATTTTATAAGGCTTTTACCTACATATATTTTCCACACCTCTTTCTTACTATAAAAGTTAGTGTCGAAATACTGTCAAAATTTAAAAGTTTAAAATGGTTTTAACGTTATTTACCTCGCCTCTTGTTCATCTGAGAAAAAATATAGGTAGGTATGAATTAAGACGTTTTTTTTTTTGTAGAATAGATTTCTAACATTTTTGTATAAATTAAGATTTTGTATGAAACAAAAAATATTTAAAATTCAGCATGAACTATACACAAATCCAGCGAAAAATTCTTTAGGGGATATAACAATTTGTACAGCTCCATAAAAAATACAAGTAGAAAACAATTAAGTGAATGTCACTCTTGACTTCACTTCAAAAATGAAAATGTCATATTAAGGAACTAGATAAAAATCTTTTGTGAGTTGCGTTATTTAAAAACATGATAAAAGTTATGATATGGTGGGTGATACCGTCCCAACTGTGATTTATTTGTGTCCAGTGCTTTTTTTGTTATTCAATGTAAAATGTTCGTATATATTTTAGGTTTGTATTGTGTAAATGGCTATTTACTACAATTAACATTCGATATCATGACCAAATTTGCTACTTCTTCCACATGGCTTGGAAAAGTGTAGCTAAAATGTCAGGAGCGTGGCATGTCCGTTCCTTGTTTTTCCGATTAAATCTACTTATTTTTCTTATGAAATACTCCATTGAATAGAAATGTTGTCCTTAGAAAAGTTTGAGTGCAATACTTCCTTGAAAAAAATTATGCAAAAATTGAGTCAAAAAACTTGTTGCTGAATAAAATAATTATGAATAAATGTTGTCCGAGGATTTTCTTTTAATTTTGAATTCAAAAGATTTCTCGCTGCACTGCCATTTTGTTTTAGTTTCAAGACGTTTGTATGGTAGTTTTCTAAAAGTGGCACTATTAATGTATACCTACTTAGATAACACCATTCGTTTTATTTTTTTAACGTTGTTGTACTTTAAGAGTGATATGTTTTCTTCTTCCTTTTAACGACATAATATTAAAATTGTCAGTACCGTGGCAACGTGAACGTTAATTAAATTATTTCTTGCGATAATATTTACTTTCTACCAATTTTCTTTATTAAAACGGTAGCAATACTTCGAAAGAACCAAACAAAAATTATTGCGTGCAATAAAAACTAAGTAATAACCCAGCACAATGAAAAGGGTTGCCATTCAGAAGAATAGACCACAAAAATCGAAAAATTTTATACATATTTAAAGAAAATAAGGGAAGTAGAAATGTCAAGAGGTCTAAACATAACAGTTGATCTAAAATCTCAATAAAACTATGGTCAAAAAGAGATAAAACAAAATACAAATAAAAAAAAAAAGAAAAAGAGTTTCATTATCGTCTATTCCAGTTTTACATTTCACCATATTTTTTGCGTTCTTTAAAAGTTGTAGCAAAATGACTTTACAGATTTGATACTCTGACTAAATGAAGACAGAAAAACAAAACAAAAATAATTTCAATAAGTTTTTATTTTTGAAAAAAAAAAGAATCACAGTTGGCAGAGAATCACCCATATCTCAATTTGTTTCATTTAGTGGGTTATTTTGTGCGTCTTGTTTGTGTAAGGGAAAAGTAGGGATTTTTTGCATATGCCGAAGGTACTTTTCTTGTTTCCGTGTACCACCACTGGTTATGGATGGGGGACAATTATTCTGAAAGCAAAATATCAGCTGTTGCTGACTGGAATGACTTAGCAAAAAAGACTTTTAAAATTTAATGACACAAAAACGAGCTTTTAGTTTACAAGGGAATTTAAAATCTTCTTAAATATAAAAGCATTTGGTGAAACCAAAAAACATGATTTAAAGGCTAAAAGGCTTTTTAAATAATTAACAGCCTTTCTTGAAATCGGCCATTAGCAATTATTACTAGTACCTACCTATGTCTCATATATAATGTTTTTTATGTTGAATTTTTTTTTTTTTTTTTTTTTTTTTAGTTAATTTATTTACTTCTTTGTAACAATTATAAGAATAAAGATTTAACAAATTTAAATATAAATATAACAAAATCAATTATAATATAAGTTAAACAGAGAAAAAAAAAAATAAGAAACAAGTTTATCTCGGAATGATTTAATTATATTATATTTAAGTGTTTTCCAATTCATGATAAGAAGAAGGTACAGTCTGTTGCCTAATGACAAGAATCGAAAGTACCGAAGAAATCAAAGTTAAAGATAATGATTTAAACATAAATATTCTTTAAAAAACGTTGTGGGGTAAACACTTGAAGAGAATCAAAATATATACAAATTAATACAAAAAAAAAAAAATTTTTATAAAATTTAAAATTTAATTTTTTAAGGGAAATGAAGAGTAAATTCAAAGTTAGATAAGAATCCTGATAATATTATAGATTTCATTGAGATCAAAGTTAAAGAGCCATTTTTTAATGTTTTTGTTGAATAAATGAGTAGAGCGAATGCTACGTACGTCAGAGGGTAAAGCGTTAAAAAGTCTAGGTGCTGTTGAAGTAAAAAAGCTTAAAAAATGATTAGTATTGTGCACTGGAATGAAAGCAAGGTTACTAATATTACTGCGCAATGAGTAAGTTGGTATATAGTGACTTGAAAGATAGCCACATCTCAAAAAATATATTTTTAAAACTTTATAGAAATAAAGATGTTTCAGAGGCAAAATACCAGAGCTGACAAACAATGGAAAGCTATGTTCATATTTCCTTTTTTTCCATATGGTTCTTAAAATATTCTTTTGTGTTACTAGAAGAGGCTGTAATAGGTTTTTGTAGCAACCACCCCAACAAATTATACCGTATTGTAATTTCGATTGAACTAAACCATAATAAAAAGTTTCCATAAGTTTTCTACAACATAGTTTTTTTAAATGAAACATAATATAATTGGTTGAAGCTAAATATTTCTTTAAAGCTTTAGTGTGAACTTTCCAGTCCATTTTGTTGTCAATATGTATTCCAAGATATTTATATTCAGTAACTGTTTCAATACAGAAACAGTTTTGTGTACAATTATTAACTAAAGCATTTTCTAGAATTTCTACAGAAGTACAACATGAGTTACTACTAAGTGGGATTTTTTTGCAGTCATAACTATGCTGAATAAGAAGAGGAAGGTCAAAATCTACTATCAGAGGTTTGAAAAACATAATTCTAGTTTTCTCACTAATAACGAGTTTATGAATGCCAAACCAATGTCTAAATAACTCTAAGTCATGATTAATATCAGAAACCATATCAAGTAAACTGGGGCTAGAATAAACACATGCTAAATCATCAGCAAATCCCACTACTTTACCTTTTAAATTCAGACTGAATATACTGTTAATATATATAAGAAACAACAGTGGACCTAAGACGGAACCTTGTGGAACACCTATATTAATATTTTTTACTTCACTGAATTTGTCACCTATTTTGACCATTTGTTTTCTGTTTTTAAGGTAAGAACAAAACCAGTTTAGCATAAAGTCTCTGAAACCTGCTTTTTCTAATTTTCTTACTAATATGTCATGGTCCACAGTATCAAATGCTTTTTTTATGTCGATATATAGAGCAGATGTAAATTTCTTATGGTTCAAACTTTCATAAACTAAGCTACAGTGAGCTAAGAGTGCATCTTCTGTGGATTTTCCAGCTCTGAAGCCGAACTGTCTATCGTTGAAAAAAGAAATACTATCTAAATAGTTCACAACTCTAGATTTAACAACTTTTTCAAAAATTTTCGAAAAAACAGGTAGAATAGAAATAGGTCTATAATTAGAGACACATTTTTTATCCCCTTTTTTAAAAATTGGAGTAATTTCAGCTAGTTTTAAACTATCTGGGAAAATACCTTGATAAATACTTTTGTTAAATAAGTGGGGTAAAGTATCAACTATATTCAGACATATTTTTTTAATTAACGTATTTGAAAAACCGTTAGATGTAGATGAATAGGAACTATCCAGATTTTGAATAACTCTAAAAATTTCAATAGAGGAAATAGGTTCGAAGAAGAAACTACAAGGCTGAGCATTATCTTTGAAACAAGCTTCAGAACAATTAAAGGTAGAGTTAATAATGCCTGCATTAACAATTGTATCTGTAGCGATTTTAAAAAAGTAATCATTAAAGGTTTTAGCCATGTCAGCATGATCAAAAATGTTTTGAGATTGGTGAGTCAAAAAAGGAGGAATATCAGAATATTTATGTTTGCCAAATATGTCATTAACTATGCCCCATTCCTTTCTTAGATCACCTTTCGCCTTATGAAACTTATCCATATAAAAATTTTCTTTACAAACTGATATATCAAGTCTTATTTCTTCACATAAATTATCATATTTTTCGCGGTATACAATTTTATTCGGATGCTTCTTTAGTTTTAATCTTAGTTTATTTTTGTCATTTATTTTATTTAATAAAAAGTTTGATATCCAAGGCTTGATTTTCTTAAATTTAAATTTTTTGTTCACAAGAACTTCTGAATTCTGCTCAACATGATATTTTAATAGAAACACAAAATTATCAAAAGCGACGCAAGGATCAGTAATACTAAACAAACGTGACCAGTTTTCTAAAAGTAGAACAGAATTTAGTTGTGCAAAATTTGTTTTTATATTCGACCTATTCATAACCTGATTCCTAAACTGAATTTGATAGTTGTCGTTGAAATTGAGACATAAACATGTCATCAGATGATCAGAGATCTTGAGGTCAGCAACTGAACTAGTGAGGTTTAAATTAGTTTTTAAATCTATTCTAGCTAAGATATGATCGATACATGTTTTAGATGTGGAAGTTATCCTGGTTGCTACATTGATGCAAGATTCTAGACCATGCGATGAAATTAATGAGATATAATTATCTACAGCAGACGTATTAGAAAGTAAATCTATATTAATGTCACCTACAATGAACAAGTGCTTTGCATTGTTTGAATTAAGCAATGAATTCAATTCCTCAATAAAAACCTCTTCATTAAATTTATGTAATCTGTAGAAACACATAAAAACCATTTTTATAGAATTAAACACTAAAGATATTTCAAGCATATCAGAGCTCACAAGTTCCGTGCTACAACAATCAACATTTAAACCTTCATCAATAAATACAGCACTACCACCTGCAGCATAAGTATTGTTACACTTAGTATATAAAAAGTAACCAGGAATTTTAAAAAGATCTTTTTCATACTCATATATCCAGATTTCGGTTAAAAAAATTAATTTAGGCTTATTAACAAATGACTCTAAATGAATCAATAACAAATCAAAATTTTTTCTAATACTTCTAATATTTTGTTGAACAATAATAAAACTATCTTTATAAACATTAGAATGAAAAACACTTTTACATAACTCATTTTCAAAATGACAAAAAGGAGCATCCAGCGCATCAACATTTAAATCATGTTTAAACGATACGGCCATAACTAAATAATTTTATGGAGATCATCAAATGACAAAATGCGATGCGTGGCTTCTCCTTCTTGCTTTTTAATTAAAATAGTTCCATTTTTAATCCAAAGATATTGATATTCTTTTTCAATTTTAATTCTTTTAGTTTTATTAAATAGTAATCTGTTATATGGAGTAAGTGCTTCATTAATAAAAACAGTTTTGGAATTAATTTGAATCTTTTTCTTATTAGAAATAATTTTCTGCTTACTCTCCATATTTTTGAATTTAATGCAAATAATTTCCCTTGGCTTTGTCGTTGTTGAAGCGGCTGCATTTGCGTTGTTGTTGTTGTTGTTGTTGTTGTTGTTGTTGCTGTCGTTGGTTTCGGTTTTGCTAGTTATTGTTCTAACATAACAAAAGTTTATGTCATCAGCTGTGATGCTTTCATCGATATTTCTAAACAGATGTAATGCCGAGGTCAATGCACTGTCTTTATTTACTTTAGGTAAACCAACAATATCAATGCATTTGTTTAGTTTTTTTTGGCGCATTGAGTTTACTTGGTGCTGGAGCATATCAACCTTTTTTTGCAATTTGCTTTTATCATCTTCGAGAGAGCGAATGAGAGACAAGAAATTACAATTCATCTCCTTCAACGAAGTAATTTCACTATACAGAGACAAAATCTCTTTATGTACAACTTCAAGAGTGATTAGGGTTGAGGTGTTGTTGTTTTCACTAGGCTTGGCAGCAACAGGTAGCGATGGACGATCAAGTGCAGGTGTAGCTGGCGACGACGACGATGGTTGTGGTGGTGGTGGCGGTAGCGAAGATGTAATATGGGGCTGATGTTGTTCTTGTTTTGCCGTATGTAAATCGGAAGAAACTAACTCGGGTGATGTATGTACGAGTTTATTCTTAACTGATGGTGGAGGCGAGAAACGAAGAGAATCGCGTCTAGATTTACTACAAGACTGGCAACGATAGTCAATATTGTTTTTTTTCATGTATTCTTTATCACAAAGTTTTAAATTTAAACATTTCAAATGAAAAATTATATTGCAACTAGAACACTGAATTTTGGGAGCATTGCGCTCTATTTTAGTTAAACCACAAATGCAAGACATGATGAAAAAAAAAAAAATAGAGAGAGTTTCTCACACAAGATGTGCACCCCACGACTTCTTGAGTTCGAATTGGAACTTATTATCAGCTGAACGGATTTATATAAAATGTTTATACATATTACTTACAAACTTCAAATAAGTTAAAATAATATTGCAAGTAAAAATTTTCGAAAAAAGAAAGTTTTTAATTTAAAAAAAAAGTTTAAAATTATTTTTTTGAAAATTCGATAGATATCTCGAAAACGGGTTGATAATTTTTTTTAAATTTTATTTTTATATGGACATAAATAAATACTTAGGATTCAGATACCAACAATTTTTTTAAAAATTTTTTTAAGAATTTGAAATAACTAAAAAAAAATATTTTGTTTAAAAAACCGCCCAACGACTTTTAATTTTTTTCCATATAGACTAAGAGCCCACAGCAGATTTTGGGTGTGAACGATAGCAAAAAAAAAAGTATAGGCGTCGAAAGCTCCATTAAAGACTATTAAAATAAAATGCACGACTGGGTCGCACGTACTTGCTCTTATGTTCAAGACCCTGTGAATTTAAAAAAATTGTACATAAAAACATGGAAATTATGAGAGAAAAATGTAGAGAAGCATGATTTAAATTGGCTAAAACCACTCTTTTGACAGTTTGAGGTGAAAAAGAAGAATGCCATCTTAATTCCTGATTGAATATGATTGTATAGAAAAAAAAAATTAAAATCGTTGGAGCGGTTTTTAAAAAAAAATAATTTTTTGTATATAAAATTCTTAAAATATTTTTAAGAACAAATTTTGGTATGCAAATCTAAAGTATATATTTATGTGCATATAATAACAAAATTTGAAAAAAAATTGTCAACCCGTTTTTGAGATATCGAATTTTCAACAAAAATATTTTGAAACTTTTTTTAAAAATCCAAAAACTTTTTTTTTGAAAATTTTGATATGCAATATTATTTAATCTTATATGAAATTTGTATATAAAAAAATTCATTCAAATCCGTTAAGCAGATAACGAGAAAACTCAAAATATAAAAATACGTTCTATGACAGGTACTACTAATAGTTGCTATGTGTAAAATTTTATAATTTTTGATGGTAGATCGTACTAATATTGGTATATGAAAAAAGTTTAATCAAAATCGTAGGGTCGTTTTTGAGAAAAAAAATATTTTCCTTTGCGGTTTTCTAACTTTTGTATGGAAGGTACCGTTACTTTTTCATAAATGTAAAATTTTTTCTAAAAATATATTAGAGAGTACTAAAAACCTCTTAAATATCGAGTTTCAAGAAAATCGATCATGTCATTTTCGAAATATTAGATTTTCAAAAAAAAATTTTGAAACATTTTTTAAAAATCCAAAAAATATTTTTTCAAAAATTTTTGTACACAAAACTATTTATATTTTTTGGAATTTTCCGTATAAAAAATAATTGAAATCGGTTGTACCGTTTTGAAGAAAATCAAAAATTAAAAAAATTGTTCTTTATGGGAGGTACCATTAATAACCATTTTTAAAAAATGGTTTTCCACCCAAAGGAAGCCTTTACTTAAATAAATGTACTGATTTTTTTTAAAGAAAAGTTGTCGAGCCGTTTTTGAGAAAAAAGCGATTATGTAAAATTGACAAAAAAAATTGTATGGCAGGTACCGTTATTTTTGGTTCTAAAAAAAAATGAAAAAAACGTGTCGGCAGAATCACCAAAAACCATTATGTACCAAGTTTGAAGAAAATCGATCGAGCCGTTTAGGCTGTAGACGAACAGACAGACAGACAGACAGACAGAATTTTGCCACCCACTTTTTTAGTGTTCTCTATCATCGCAACATCATGTTTGATTGTTATCATTGTATATCCACTCTATAGTATTCTCATGAAACAAGATTTTGTGTGGACATTTGGTCGATAGGTTCGCTGTGATCGCCTTACCGAGATCCCTTAACGAAAATTAGTATTACATTTGGACGCATAGATGGCCACGAGCTTTTTTTCTTCATGAGAATACTATAGAATTTATATACAATGTTGTTATCTCAAAATTTTTTTTTTGCACGAATCCAAAACTTGCCTTATAGTACCTATAATCGCAAGTAAAAATCTTGCAGTCCACAACTGGGGCCTTTGCGAGAAACAGTGCATCGAAAAAAAAATATGAATGCAACTTCGAGGATAATCGTGTTAGCCAAAATTGGTTTTCACCCATCCCTTGAGAAGCTCCTCGGATCACATATCATGGAATCTGAGACCATTGTATAGTTCGCTCTACCGGACCCTTTAAAAAATTCAAAATTCTAAGTGAAAAACGGTTTTTTTAAACAGTCTGGCAGGGCGAATTAAACACTCAAATGATCTCAAATTCCGTGATATGGGCTCCGCGGAGCTTATCTAGGGAGGGGTGAAAACCAATTTCGTCTAACACGATTTTCCTCGAAGTTGCATTCATATTTTTTTTTCGATGCACTGTTTCTCGCAAAGGCCCCAGTTGTGGACTGCAAGACTTTGATTTTTTTAATAGTCTTTAATGGAGCTTTCGACGCCTATACTTCTTTTTTTGCTATCGTTCACACCCAAAATCTGCTGTGGGCTCTCGGTCTAATACAATCATATTCAATCAAGAATTTAAATATCGTTCTTTTTTCACTTCAAAGTATCAAAAGAGTTGTTTCAGGTAGTTTAAATATCGTGTTTGATGTTTTTCAACATTTTTCCATATGTACACAATTTTCATAAGCCCTCAGCCTCTTGAACATAAGAGCAACGACGTGCGATCCAGTCGGCATTTTATTTTTAATATAAGTAAAATTTTACAAAATTCCAAAATTAAGAAAACCGTTCCAACGATTGTAAATTTTCCTTGCATGTATGTATGTACATATTTATATTTCCTCAAGCAATCAAGTGGCATACTTGTTTTGGACTTTAAGCTTTTTTACGAATTTTGTACCTATACAGTTAAAAGAACAATTTAAATGCTTTTTTATTTTTAATTTAATTTTTTTTTTCTGTAATTACACATAAATCCTTGCATATTTTAAAAGTTATTAAGTTCAATGCAACTTGAACATAACAGCAAGAACGTGTGATGCATTCGTGCATTTTATTTTATTTAAATTTAAAGATAGTAAGCGCCAACCGACACAAGGATCACCCTAATTGAGATATATTTTAAATTTACCCACCAAAATTGTCCATCGTTTTTCATATTTTAACAAATTTTAAATAATTTGTGTATATATCCAAGAGCTCATAACTATACATACTTATGAAGGTATGTGTGTTATATGTACATATGTATTCAAATTTCAAAATACATAATTATGATGTGTAGCTCAAAAACCATTTTGTCTCAAAATGAGTAACCTTAGAATATTTTGCATAAAAACATACTATCAAGCGATTACATTCAAAACAATAAACCAGACCACAATAATAATCAACCGAATCCAGGCCTAATTCACCCAGCTGTCATTCGACTGCAATAAATTAATCTTATGAACTCGCCCTTATTGTTTACCAGAGCCACAGCACAGAGCTTGTGCATAACAAAGGATAGCTATACATAGAAAAATGTTCGTCCTTGCTGCTAATTTCTTAACTTCTTATCCATTAATTATTTCCCTTTTAATCGAATTAAATTCGCATTTTTTCAATCCAAGGGTGGTTTACATTTTTTTTTTTTCATTGGTTTCGCCTTAAGGGTGGACTCATCGAAAAGTCGATCGGAACCTTTTTTTCAAGTGAGCAAGGTAATTACAATTTAGGGCATTTGCATTTTCCTTCGATTGTCCTTTTTTTCACTATGAGTATAGAATCGACGAGGCTTGTCTAAGAGGTTTTAGGGTGTAAGTATTAGCTTTTGTTTCTTCTTCATTAGATGCTTAATATGCCCGTCTTAAAAGCCTATGGGTGTGTGTGAGTGGGTCTGATGTAAATATTCTTCCTTTTTGCGAATTACCTACTTCTTGTTCTTCTTCTGCATCTCGTCTAGTTTTATTTATGCTTCGTTTTTGTTTTTTTTCGCATGGGACAACGCCATTCATCTATCTTTGCACTGGTTGCCCAATGCTGGTCGAGAGCAAACGGCAAAATCGTAAGGGTTGGATCGGTTTGGTTAGGTTGCTATTGCTGGGATTCTTCTCTCTGGTTTTCTTTCATTATTTTCCATGGGAGTAAGTACTTACCCTTCATTTTGTTTGCAACCAAACGTTCCTCGCTCTACCATTACTCTTCTCTGGCTAGTGGTGGTGGCGGCGGTGGCGGTGATGGCGAGGCTATACCTAGTATTTTCCATTGCTGATGATTCTACTTCTACTATACTTCTGCTGCCTCAGTTTGATACTGCTGCTCTACCTTCTACCAGGATTTAACTCTCTCTCTCTCTCGACCGCCATCATACCACTTGAAATTTATTTCGCACACCACCAATTCAGGGTCGGTAGCAATAAATCAAGGCTGCAGCAGCACAGAACATCCCGGGCATAAAGTGTAGCAAGTTTTTCGCGCGAGCTGCTGTTTTGTGACTAACTGTGTGTCTACCCTAGGAAGATAGATGGAAATACACTAAACGAATATACAAACGTACTCATAGAACATTCGACTCTTGCATAGTGTTCCAATGTGGTAAGGGTAGTAGATATATCACTGAAAGTCAAACTGCTGCCACACTGGTACCACCGATGCTGTTGTTGCTACTGATGCTGCTAGTTGCTGTTTCTGCTTCTTCTTCCATTTTTAGTGCTTATATAGTTTATGGGGGAGTGGGAGGTTTGGAGTAATTCAATAGCAACCCATCTCCATCATCATGTTTCGGAAAATCCACCCTTATCAAAGCAAATAGTAGATATACGTACATTTAGTTGCTGACTATGCACTCTCTAATAGACAACATTTTTTTTTGGTAATAGTTAAGGAAAACACAAAACATTTTTTTTTAAATACGAGCATACCTACCTTATACCATTGAATAATTCTTATACCTATGATAGAAACGAAGTTACATATTTGTTAGAACCTACATATGTACGCCCACGAAAAATAGTAGTTACAAATATTTATTTCTATAATTCATTCAACTGAACAGTGGTGTGACGTCTATAAATCTCAAACATAGTAATCGGGTTTTTTAAATATCTTCCTGAATAGATTATCTAAACCCAGAGGAAAAATAACGGTTGGTAGAGTTCCATCTCAAATCGAATGGATGTAGAAAATAAAGCGCTATTAGCAAAGGTGTTAACTTATCAAAAGATCATCTATTAGCTCAGCAAATATTTTTTTTTAGAAATGTACCTTACATAAGAGCTAAATAAAATTGTATTTTATAATAACAATAGCAATGACAATGTTTCCTTATAATAATCATCATCATCAAGTCCTGTAACCCGGTTGTTGCATATAGGTTGTCAACAAATCGATTCCATCATTCACGGTCTGCACGTAGATATTTTGACTGTGGCCACGTCTTTCTCTTGGAGTCTGCTTCTGCTAGAAATGTTGATTCCCATATTGTTTTTCGATTTCCAACCCGCCGTGCACCCTAAGGATTACTTTGGACTGCTTTGCAATTTCATCGTTTGGTTTCCTTAGTGTGTGTACAATCCATTCCCATTCGTTTGATATAATTTGAGGCTAGCGAATTTCAAAAATATGGCGTAGATAGCGATTCACAAAAGCCTATAAGTTCATCGAGATGGTAGCCGTGAATTTCCAGGTTTCGCAAGCATATAAGAGCTCGGATTTAACATTTATTTCGAAGAATCTCAACTTAGCGCCTAATGAGATTGAACTGGATTCCCAAATTTGGGACAGAGAGTACCGAAGGCTGCGCGAGCTTTATTAATTCCACTTTGAACGTTCAGATCAGTACCAAAATTTACTGAAACAATACTCCCAAAGAAGTTACCATGATAATTTTTTTAAACTCTTTCAACTGGCGTGTCCTGAAGAAAAATACGCTGATGTGTGGAGCGGCCTATGAGCATTATTTTTGGCCTTTTCTATTTGGGGCTTATTGCGAGATTCTATTCAGAATAGAATTAAAGTCGAATAGACTTAAAGTCTACTGTCGGTATTGCGAATCTCTATTTGAATAGATTTTTTTCTACTTGATAGAATTTTTATTTCTATCAATAATTCCTGATCGACTTTCTTCTGATAATACGTAGTTTAAGAAAAAAATGGATAAAGATAAGTAAGTAATAGTGGAATAAAGTTTCAAAATGCAGTAAACTCTACCCTTTAACTTTTTGACGAGCATGGTGGTTGGCGGCACAATCCAATAGCTCAAACCAAGAAAATTTAGCCACGCAAAAAGAGGATACCAACCGATAGCTTTAGCCCAAACATTTACAAAACTACTGGTCGGACAAGCTTTACCTGGTTGCAATGGTTAGAAAATGCACTTTTCAGATTGCATTTTTGGCAAAATTAGGGATTATCTTAATACCTTGATAAAAATGGACAAAAAAAATGGTAAATTCTTCTTTCTTAACTATTTGATGTGATTTTCCCTAATAAAAATAATAGCAATGTTAAAAAGAGACAATTTTTTCTATTAAAATGGTCGGAACTGTCGCAACAGCCAAAAAGAGTCTGTCCGACCATTAGTATCGTGTAGATAGAGAACAGTCTTAGCTTTCATATAATACCACATTTATAGAAGTTGCTTTTATAGGTACACTTAGCCGAAAATGCAACCCGAAAAGTGCATTTTCTAACCATTGCCAGCAGATAAAGCTTCCGACCAGTAGTCTTGTAAACGTTAAGACTAAAAATATCGATTGACATCCTCTTTTTGTGGGGCTGCGATGAGATAATATTTAGTCTTCTAGTCCTCCCAAACTTTTAGTGCAACCTGCTTATCGCAAACAAAATTGTCAAAGATTCGTTGAACCAAACTTATTTTCAAAAATTCGAAGGATATTAACGCAGATTTGACATTTCAATGGAAATTCCAGCTGAGAGCTTTATTATTTTTTTGTTTTTGAAAGTCGATTCTATTTCAATATTCTACTGTGTAAGGCAATACCAGTTTAGAGTTTAATAGAATAGAAAAAAGTCGAATAGACTTTTTTCGAATAGACTCTCGCAATAAGGCCCTTTGTTTTTAGACCAGTCGACTCTCCTTTGACCTTCAGTGTTTGACACATCCCGTTCAGCCCACTGATTTTATTTGCCAAGAGACATGTATTTCATCGGCATAGTTTAACTGACTTTACCGTCTAGGTCTCCATTATATGCCCTGTCTCTCCGTTGTTCCAACGGAGGCTATCAAAACATCTTCTACCCCCAAGAGAAAGCGAATGGGCGATAGAGCATCCCCCTGTCTCGCACCCTGCCCAGTTGGGAATAAACTTTATTTAATCGAGTAAAAGTCACATTAGTCAAGGCTAAGACAACCTGGAATTGGATTTTTTGTTTAAATTGAACAAATATTAAACACCAGTAAACAAATTTATAAAATTTTTGTTTAAGTTGGAAGGTTTTCTTATTCAAGACTTATAGGTACTTGAATAAATTTTACTATAGAATATGTTTTTTTGGCTTATAAGCATGCTTTAAACAGAAAATGCTACTAAATTCACCCATGCGCTTCTGAGAGAACGGTCACACTAGCCACTTTTCAATATTTTTGGTATAACACGGAAACTAAGCCGAATTCGTTTCAAACTTTTTGTCAAAATTAAATTTTCTATTGAAATTGATGCTTTTAAAAAAATTAAGCAGGAAAAGCTAACAACAACCAGCAAAAATCGAAAAATTATTTTTTTTTTCTAAAGTGCGCATAACTGTTTTTGGAGCAAAGTTAGGCTCAAAGCATTTGTTAGCAAAAAAAATAAAATGCACGACCTGATCGTACGTAATTGCTCTTATGTTCAAGTTGCTTGGAACTTAAGGACTTTTAAAATATGCAAGTCATTAAAAAATAAATATTTAAATAATATAAGAAAATATGGAAAAAATACATAAAAAGCATTTAAATCGTTCTTTGAATTATATAAACAACTAGTAAAAAAGTTAAGCACTCAAAATCAAGTATGCCATTTTATTATTTAGAAAACAGAAAATATGAAAAAAAAAAAAAAATAAAAATCGTTGGAGCGGTTTTCTTAAAAACTAATTTTTTATAAATACAATTTGAGTTATAGATATTTTTAAACAAAATTTTGGAATGCCAGCTTTGAGTATTTATTTATATACATTTATAAAATAATTTTCAAAAAAATTCATCAACCCGTTTTCAAAATATTTAATTTTCAAAAAAAAAGTTTAATATTTTTTAAAAAATCCAAAATTTATTTTTTTTCAAAATTTTGATATGCAATATTATTCACATTTTAAAGAAGATTTTGCTAAAGAAAAATTATTGAAATAGGTTGAGCCGTTTAAGATAAAATAGAAAATCAAAAAACCGTTATACCTATGGCAGGTACCGTTGTTAATAACAGTTTTTGGAAATTTTTTTTGCATGCCAAAAAGTACACCATATATACAATATATATTCAATAATATATACACACTGATTTTTTTTTATCAAATCCGTTGGAGCAGTTTTCGAGATAAATTAGCTTTTTCTTATCGGTTGTATAGCAAGTACCGTTGTTTTTGGAGCTAAAAAGAAAATTTCAATTTCCCCTATGGAGAGTTACAAAAAAAACCTTATGTTCAAAATTTGAAGAACATCGCTTCAGTGTCTTAGACTGTAGGTTGAGGTACAGACAGACAGACAGAATTATGCCACCCACTTTTTTCGTGTTCTCTATCATCGTAATGTCATGTTTGATTGTTATCTCGAATTTTTTTTTTACACGAATTCAAAACTTGCCCTAAGGTACCTATGTACCTATATCTATATCGCAAGTAAAAAGGAGAGGCTGAAATATTTAAATTAATTTGTTCAAAAAGTAGTTTTTATTTAAAACTGACAGAGATATAATATACCCATTCCAACTTTACCATTGCAGTTTTTGCCCGAAACACCGAAACTGAAAAACAGAATAAACTGAAACTGTCACATTTCATGAAAATCTTGAGTTTGTATATTTCTACAAATATGAAATTTGCCATATATGTACAATATACATATATATTGAAAAGTGGGAGCAGGCAGCTGGTGCTGTACAAGATTTCAAAGTTGATGTGGTGGTAACATTCTACGATCATCTGCTCACCAATGCGGGACTCCAAATTGAAATCAATGAAGAATCTGGCACTAGAAATTTAAAAATGCTACCAAACCTTGAGTGGAATTTCAACAACTCAGCTAGCTATCAGATCAATCTCAACTTTTCGCTAATAGCCCAGGAAAATTAGACTTTTGTTAAGGAAAAAACCCGTATTTTTTGGTATACACCTTCTTTACACCCTGCCTTATAAATCCTGAAAAGTCCCCATCGACTTTTATATAACGGTTTTTTCAACAAAAAAAATCTGTTTTTTCAAAAAAGTTTTTTCTCCATTTCTAATGGGTTTTCGTCCAAAATACTTAAATCCATAATTAAATTAAATAAATTTTCAAACAAAAAATTCTAAACAACTATTATTGATAGAATTATAACGGTAGCCGACTTATTGGCTGTTAAAGATTTTGATTTTTTCTATACTTGTCGCAAAAACATAATTATTGTAAATTTGCCCAAATGAAGTGCCAAAAACATTTCATGACCTTGAAAACAAAACTTTAAAAAAATCGTATAAAAGAATTTATAGCTGACCAATTACTGAAACTAGCTAACCTTTTATATAGATGTTAGCAGGGCCTTTCGGGTGGATTAATTTTTTGCATGAGGTGCCAAAAATCGCGATTGACCTTGAGAAAGCTTAAGCCTTGATTACAAGTTATCTAGGGCTGACCAATTTCTGGGACCTTTTCTGACCAATTAGATAGAATTTTTTATCAAATTACCCTCATATGATGTGCCAAAGGTCCAGAGCCGTTCTATCTGTTGCTGAATTTGAGCTACATAAATGCATAGATATTCGTGCATACTCGCACATCGTATTTACTATTTATATTGAAATAAAAAATACAAAGCAAAAAGTATCACTCCGTTACGTATTTAAACGCGGAAATAACCCGAAACACACCGAAGCAACCGATTTCAGGTTTGTGGTGTTTAAAATGATATGGCCCAAGGAAAATCCACCATAATGAACACACACCCATTTAAATATATGTATATGCATTTTGTTCATTCATTGGTGCCTTTAATACCTGTAGCAAGAATAGATTCATCCACACATTCCTCATTTTATGTGTAATTGAAATTTAAGGATTCAATGCAGACTAAACTGCATTTTAAGCTCAAAACCATACATGTACCACAACTGTATTTTCAAAACAATGGCGGCATGTACGCTGTTATATCAAAACCACTGACTTCACATACTTACAGTGCGGTTAAGTCAGTTAGATATGATCTATTTTTTGTGGACTTTATTTGGATCCCATTAGGTGTATGAATATGTGAGTTTTTAGCCAATAACCTGAAACGATAGGTTAGGTTAGGTTGAAGTGGCTGTCAGTCATGAAAACTGACACACTTAGACCATAAGTTGGCCCATTGTGATACCACAAGAATCTGGGAAGCCTTTTTCCCTACTCGATGAACCATTTGGAGCTTCTTATGAAGCGTAACAGACTACCTATGTCAAAATTTACTAAATCACTAGGATCATTGAAGTAGAAATCTCCAAGATGGAGTCTTCGCCTATGAGATAGAGCAGGACAAGTGCATAGAAGATGAGGAATCGGTTCTACCTCTTCCTCGTCCATACAGCTTCTGCAAAAACCTGAAACGATAACTCCGCAGTGAAAATAACAGTGAAAAATTGATTTTTGGTAGAACCTTCTTGAAATCGTATAATGGCACAATGGTGACCGACTGACGGCGACGTGCAGCGACAAAGGAAGTTTCTATCTATGACAGTATGAAATAGGTTTTCATAAACTTGTACGACTAGACGTATAGACTTTTTAACGAAATCAAAAATGCACTTGGGAACCAGACAAAAAAATGTTTTCCTTATTGTTCATTCCCATTTATTGGTATATGAGGTTATTGAGAAAGCAACTCTTAACCGAAGAAATCGGCTGGACCGGATGGGGCACCCAACTTTGTCCATAAAAGGCTTCCACAAAAAGTGAAGGTATTTTTAGCCATCATCTTCAACATTTGCATAAACAACAGAAGTATGGAATACTCCAAAATAGTGGCGATTCCCAAAAAAGGTGCTAGGAGCGTGGTCACCAACTACAGGCCTATATCACTATCCTCAACAACATACGAAAGCTCTTGGAAGAGCTGATACTCAGGAAGTTCTCCGGCGAAGGCAACATCATCCCAGACATGCAGTTCAGTTTCCGGGTAAAAACATTCCACCCTGCATCCGCTCCTGAAGTTTCATCATGACATCACCACAGCTTTGAACAATCTTCAAATGCTTCCTGGATATTGAGAAAGCATTCTCTTCTTTCATCCATGCACTTTTTCTTGCAACTGGAGAACAATAAAGAGCTAAGTTACTTATTTACTTAAAGTGGATCGGTGCTACAGTCCGGTGTGGATCGGGGCCTTCACCAACAAGCTTCTTCCAGCCGGCTCGGTTTCTACGTAGCTGTCTCCAGTTTCGCATGCGGAGTTGGTTGAGATCCTCTTCCAGTTGCGTGCGCTACCATTTACGCTTTCCACCTCTACTGCGCTGTCCCACGGGGTTAGATTCAAAGACTTTCCGGGCCGGAGCATTGATGTTCATTCGCTCTAAGAGACTCAGCAATCTCATGGCCAATTTCAAGAAAGGCTTTTAATTATTTTAAAAGCCATTTAGCCTTAAAATGATGTTTTTCGGTTTCACCAAATGCTTTTATATTTAAGAAGATTTTAAATGCCCTTGTAAACTAAAAGCTCGTTTTTGTCTCATTAAATTATAAAAGTCCTTTTTGCTAAGCCATTCCAGTCAACAACAGCTGATATTTTGCTGTCAGAATAATTGTCCCTCATCCATAATGCTTTTTCACTTTTTCTCATAGACCTAGCATGTGCGAGGAAAACAACCTCTTTTTTTTAATCCAGGGATGTGAGCAAACTCAGTAAAATTAAAATATCTCTAAAATATCCCCTTTCTGTATTGGTGAAACGGACAAATTTTAAATGTCTGATAAAATTTAGAAGGAGTTTAGATAAAAGTAATTTTAGTGTTTGTTTATGAAATTGGCCATCAGTCGTTGGCTTTTAACTTTTGTGGCTAGGCCAGTGTCTCTGTACAGCCCGTACAGCTCGTTGTTGTATCTTCTTCTCCATTCCCCATCTAAGGACCAAAAATCGACCGGAGAATTTTCCTCTCAAAATAGCCTAATGCGTTCTCATCCACCGTTAACAGTGTCCATGCCTCTGCACCATACATCGGGATCGTGATGATAAGCGTCTCATATATGCGACTTGCAAGAGTACCTAATCCTTCGTTTGCTTTCAGCACTGATATCGTTCACTGAGTTCTTAGCAGTTGCTAGGTACACGCAAAGTCTCTGACCGACTCAAAATTATAGCTGTCTATAGTGACGCTCTGTCCGAGACGTCGATGTTGGGTGTCCTTTCTTGTTGACAGCTTATAATTCGTTTTGCTTTCATTCACCGTTAAAACCATCTTCTTGGCTTCCTTCTAAATACTCAATTATGTCAAAGTTGTCAGCGTAAGCGAATAATTGGACGGATTTTTGAAAGATTGTGCACTGAAAAAAAAACGTAATGTAAAATTGACATTTTTGTCATATCAAATTCATTTTCGTTCAAAAATTTGAAAATAACGGAAAAAAATGTGTTTTTAACTAGAAAAAACGTCTGATTTACAGTTTTCCTATCAGAAACACATTAAACGCTTACATTTTTGCAATGCTAAATCTACGCTGCAACATCAAAAATTCATATCAATTTTTCTGCCATTTCATTACCACATTTTTAAATGTTTATTTTAAAATAACATGTAAACTCTACATTTTTAGTAGTTGAAACTGTAAAATTGATATGCAAAAGGGTGATTTTAACATTTTTACATTGGAATGTGTTTTTGATATTCTTAGAAAATGTAATATTAACATGAAAAGTCAATTTTAGACCATATCAATTTAACATTTTTTAATGTTTATTTTAAAATAAAATATAAAATCAACATTTTTAGTAATTTTTTGGTAACGGAAATGTAAAATTTATATTATTTAGGTTAAATTAACATTGAAATAATGCAATGTTCTTCCGACATTATTATAAAATGTTATATTAACATGAAACATCAATATTTAGACCATATCATTTTCACATTTTTAAATGTTTATTTGAAAATAAAACATAAAATCAACAATTTTAGTAGTTTTTGATGTTGAAAATGTGAAACTGATATGCCAAAGGTTAATATAACATTGATATATTGCAATGTTTTTTTGACATTGTTCGAAAATGTTATATTAACATGAAAAACTAATTTTTCTACCATATCATTTTCACATTTTTAAATGCTTATTTTAAAATAAAATATAAATTCGACATTTTTAGGAAGTTTTGATGTTGAAAATGTGAAACTTATATGCCAAAGGTTAATATAACATTGATATATTGCAATGTTTTTTTGACATTGTTCGAAAATGTTATATTAACATGAAAAACTAATTTTTCTACCATATCATTTTCACATTTTTAAATGTTTATTTTAAAATAAAATATAAATTCCACATTTTTGTGGATTTTGATGTTGAAAATGTGAAATTTATATGCCAAAGGTCAATTTTACATTGAAATATTGCAATGTGTTTTTGACATTGTTTGAAAATGTTATATTAACATGAAAAACTAATTTTTCTTCAATATCATTTTCACATTTTCTTCTAAAATAAAATATGAATTCCACATTGTTAAAAAGTTTTGATGTTGAAAATGTGAAATTGATATGCAAAAGATCTATTTAACATTGAAATATTGCAATGTGTTTTTGACATTGTTTGAAAATGTTATATTGACATGAAACGTTAATTTTTCTTCAATATCATTTTCACATTTTTGAATGTTTTCTTCTAAAATAAAATATAAATTCCACATTGTTAGAAAGTTTGATGTTGAAAATGTGAAATTGATATGCAAAAGGTCCATTTTACATTGAAATATTGCAATGTGTTTTTGACATTGTTTGAAAATGTTATATTGACATGAAACGTTAATTTTTCTACAATATAATTTTCACATTTTTGAATGTTTTCTTCTAAAATAAAATATAAATTCCACATTGTTAGAAAGTTTGATGTTGAAAATGTGAAATTGATATGCAAAAGGTCCATTTTACATTGAAATATTGCAATGTGTTTTTGACATTGTTTGAAAATGTTATATTGACATGAAACGTTAATTTTTCTACAATATAATTTTCACATTTTTGAATGTTTTCTTCTTAAATAAAATATAGTTTTTGACATTGTTAGAAAGTTTGATGTTGAAAATGTGAAATTGATATGCAAAAGGTCCATTTTACATTGAAATATTGCAATGTGTTTTTGACATTGTTTGAAAATGTTATATTGACATGAAACGTTAATTTTTCTACATTATAATTTTCACATTTTTGAATGTTTTCTTCTAAAATAAAATATAAATTCCACATTGTTAGAAAGTTTGATGTTGAAAATGTGAAATTGATATGCAAAAGGTCCATTTTACATTGAAATATTGCAATGTGTTTTTGACATTGTTTGAAAATGTTATATTGACATGAAACGTTAATTTTTCTACAATATCATTTTCACATTTTTGAATGTTTTCTTTTAAAATAAAATATAAATTCCACATTGTTAGAAAGTTTTGATGTTGAAAATGTGAAATTGATATGCAAAAGATCTATTTAACATTGAAATATTGCAATGTGTTTTTGACATTGTTTGAAAATGTTATATTGACATGAAACGTTAATTTTTCTTCAATATCATTTTCACATTTTTGAATGGTTTCTTCTAAAATAAAATAAAAATTCCACATTGTTAGAAAGTTTTGATGTTGAAAATGTGAAATTGATATGCAAAAGATCTATTTAACATTGAAATATTGCAATGCGTTTTTGACATTGTTTGAAAATGTTATATTAACATGAAAAACTAATTTTTCTTCAATATCATTTTCACATTTTCTTCTAAAATAAAATATGAATTCCACATTGTTAAAAAGTTTTGATGTTGAAAATGTGAAATTGATATGCAAAAGATCTATTTAACATTGAAATATTGCAATGTGTTTTTGACATTGTTTGAAAATGTTATATTGACATGAAACGTTAATTTTTCTTCAATATCATTTTCACATTTTTGAATGTTTTCTTCTAAAATAAAATATAAATTCCACATTGTTAGAAAGTTTGATGTTGAAAATGTGAAATTGATATGCAAAAGGTCCATTTTACATTGAAATATTGCAATGTGTTTTTGACATTGTTTGAAAATGTTATATTGACATGAAACGTTAATTTTTCTACAATATCATTTTCACATTTTTGAATGTTTTCTTTTAAAATAAAATATAAATTCCACATTGTTAGAAAGTTTTGATGTTGAAAATGTGAAATTGATATGCAAAAGATCTATTTAACATTGAAATATTGCAATGCGTTTTTGACATTGTTTGAAAATGTTATATTAACATGAAAAACTAATTTTTCTTCAATATCATTTTCACATTTTCTTCTAAAATAAAATATGAATTCCACATTGTTAAAAAGTTTTGATGTTGAAAATGTGAAATTGATATGCAAAAGATCTATTTAACATTGAAATATTGCAATGTGTTTTTGACATTGTTTGAAAATGTTATATTGACATGAAACGTTAATTTTTCTTCAATATCATTTTCACATTTTTGAATGGTTTCTTCTAAAATAAAATAAAAATTCCACATTGTTAGAAAGTTTTGATGTTGAAAATGTGAAATTGATATGCAAAAGATCTATTTAACATTGAAATATTGCAATGCGTTTTTGACATTGTTTGAAAATGTTATATTAACATGAAAAACTAATTTTTCTACAATATCATTTTCACATTTTTGAATGTTTATTTTAAAAATTCCGCATATTCGGAATTGTTGATATTCAAAATGTTAAATTGATATGCCAAAGGTTAATTTAACACTGAAATATTACAGTGTTTTTTTTTGAAGTTGTAAAAAATGTAATACTAAATACAACAACAATTTGGTATAACTGCGTATTGTTGTTGAATTTAACATGCTACTTTTTTCTAAGCGAATATAAAAATGCTAAAAAACAGGCCTACTGATATTTAAAGTTCCGCAAATTTACACATCTTATGTATATGCATCAATGTAGTTGATTAGCTGCGTTTTTTTGCATTTAAATCCACTTAATTTTCTAGACATAGCTTAACTCTATATGGACATAGTTGTTGTTGTATTTTACATGTAAATTGCTTTGTTTTGTTGCCGTTTTTTCACCCAATTTTATCAAGACTTGCAAAAAAACACACCTAATTAATGTGAAAGTGACGTGAACATATGCAAATATCAAGAGGTTAAAAAATTTCATTTTTAGATGAATCAATGGAGTTGAGAGGATTTGATTAAATAATCGTACAAAAAACGAGTAGCTTTTTATAGGATTTTTTAATATAATTTTTTTTAAATTTAAATATTAGAATCTTTTTAAATAATCACGAGATTAAAGATTTCTCAAAATGATCTTTTATAATCTGCTTGAATAATTGATCATAATAATCACGCTATTTTGTTTGTACGAGTATTTAATCAGATTATTAAAGTTCATGTTGCAAAATCTGAATAAATAAATAAATATAGGTAAATATAAATTACGGCGAGACTTAAGCTAGGAAATAGCGAGGAAACCACAACACAAATAGCCGTGTAAATAGGCATGGTAAGACCACATTAGACGAACACAATGACCAAGACACTTAAAACCACGTTTGGACTTTTTAACCACGGTTTTAGCAAAGCGAGATGTGCATGTGTAAATGTTATGATTTTACCAAAGCGAGACCATAGCGAGAAAACCACGACACAGATGTCCGTGTAAATGGACATGGTGATACCACAGCGAGACGAGTTTAATATGACCACACGATACTGAAAACAACGTTTAGGCGACCACGGCGAAGGATTAGCGAGATGACACAATTGGGATCCAATTAGATTAATCGCAATTGGATTTAAAAAATGGATTTAAGCTTGGATTAAAGGATTGAATAATATGAAACTGGATCTAATTTTTGTGTTAAATTACTCTCAATCTAGATTAAAAGTTTAATCTGGATTAAAAAATCATTGCAAAATTTACCGCTTTGTAACCTTGTAGGTTTTAGTGCAGATTTTAATTTTTTCGCGCAGTTTTAGGTAAGAGGTAGCAGTGTTTTTCCATTTTTCTGTAAAAATGGCCGAAAAAAAGAAATGTTACTGAAAAACACATTAACATTGAAAGAAGAAACCATTACGCAGTCAGTGAAACTGTCGGGCAAACCCATTCATAGTGCAAAAAAGGATAAATAAGTTCCAAGACGAAGGTAAGTAGATGGTAGAAACAAAATTCTTTCATAGCCCAATAAACGGCTTATTGCTCGAAAAATCAAAGTAAATCTAAAAACCAGTGGTCTTAAACTAGCGGTGCAAATCGCTCAAGTAGCGCTGGGATTAAAAGGCTATTATTTACTTTTATTGCTTAAATTATTTAAAAAAAGTTTGAGTACGCATGGTATGAACCGTTATCTTTAGCGCATGAAATAAACTTTGTTAATATAGAAAACCAGATACCAAAATTTCCAATCCTGCCTTAGAAAGAGGGTTAAATGTGTATTACAAACTACTGTACGCTCAATTTTGAGAGTAACTGCATTGTTAAATGAGAACAAAAGAATTTTTTGTAATTGAAACACATCTACAGATTCTTCAAATTCCAAAAATTGCTAATATCTGCGACTAGGCCATGAATCATCAAAATGTAAATAAATTTGAGCTTATGGCAACTTCACGCACACACTACATGTTATTTTTACATGATTCAACGTCGCTTGGATATTGTTAAAGTGAAAATTACATGAAAGATATAAAAAATTACATTATTCAACGTCGTTGGGATATTGTTAAAGTGAAAATAACATGAAAGATATAAAAATCGTTATTAACCGCCAAAATTTTTCACGTAAATGTAGTATTGCCAGACACACAGAGTTGTTGTTTTCCTGATTTTTCAAGTTATTTACGATAACCCAAATTTCCAAATGAACTTTTACCTTCTGAAAATTCTTTAATTGCTGCAACTTTCAAGTCGCATAAGTGTGCATTCACACTACGACTATTTAACCTTCCTACAGTGGAACTTCGATAAGTCGAACTCGCATATTGAAAGAAAAAAAATCGAGTTATAGAAACTTCGATTTAAAGAAATGAGACACATTTTTTAGTATATTTTTTTGTTACATATAATAAATGGAGTATTAAAAAAAGAAAATGATTTTTGACTAACAGAATCTTTAAGAAATCAGAAGTCATTCGTTGACGTACAATTTGGATCCAGCCTTGTCAACACTTTCATATTAAAGAGATTTTTTTCTCATTGAGCTTTTTTTCGAGAAGTTTCAGCATTTTCTTTGAACTTTCTCTGTTTTTCAGCATAGAGGAAAGTGCACTTTTAGGTAAACCATTTTTTTGACAAATTTTTCTTTTTAACACCACTCTCAATTTCATTGATGACCTTCAGTTTTTTTTTTCAAAAGGTGCTTTGAAATTTGAAATTGTCGTGCGATTGAAATCGCAAGTGCCTTAAAGGTTAAACCACTTTGAAAAAATCGCGTGATTTTTGTATACGATTATTTAATCAGACGTAAAAGTTCATTTTAAAAATCTGATTAAATAATCGTATACAAAAATAGCGCAATTTCTTTGAACGATTACACTGGTCAACATGGTTTTTGTTTTAGAAACCAAAATATACTTTTGCGTAGGTTTTTGGTGTGCTGAACCCGAATCTGAAGTCATAAAAAATCTTTCGAGCTACGTTTTTAAGATATTCCCGTTATAAAATCAAAAATGCCGTTCTTTTGCTGTTGTATTGTAACCTGAAATAAATTGTTTCAACAAAATTTTTAATGGTTTCTAAAAGAACTATTTTTCTTCTTTTAAAATCAGTTTAAATCTCCACAATTCCTCATTTCTTCTCTGAGAAATCCTCAGTTAATTGTAACCCTTTCATTTTTGATGTAAAATACAATGTATAGGAGAATGGGCAATCATTTTTGGAAGGTGGTCCATATCTCTATACGAATGTGTCATACATCGTTAAAAAGGTTGTTGTGAGTACATCATTTCATTATATAGCCGTTAAGCTCTAAACCGTGGGGCTTACGAGATATTCGGCTAATGTTGATTAGGAAGACAATGTCCAAATATGGAGTTGCATTATTGTTCTTTTTGATCCTTTTCAACGATGTATGACACATTCGTATTGAGAAATAGTCCAGCTCCCATAAATTTAAGCCCAT